>JAJOZX010005475.1:0-328607 GCA_023014485.1 Bathynomus jamesi | reverse complement strand
TTATTTCTAGCCTCTAAGCACTGCTTAAAAAATTTGAGATCACTACCAAGTGTAATGCCACAATTTTCCCGTCTAACATCCTCCAAACAGTTCCCTTGCATCTCATAACTAAAGTTTTCATTATTTCTACCAAAATGCACAACTTTGCATTTTTGAATACTGAATTCCATCTGCCATTTACTAGCCCAAGTAACTAATCTATCAAGATCCTTTTGCAGTTTATAAAAATTTTCTATATTTGTAACTGGGGCAACTACTTTTGCATCATCTGCAAATTTAGAAATTATACAACCTACTCCTTTCTCTAAATCATTTAGATATAAAATAAAGAGTAACAGACCTAAAACTGATCCCTGTGGTAACCCTACTTTTTGCTTTCTGCCACCCAGATTCATGACCATTTAGAATTACTCTCTGCTCTCTATCTTCAAACCATTTTTCTACCCAATTTATAACTGACCCTATTATCCCATGAGCTTTTAATTTATACAGAAGTCTCCTATGTGGAACATTGCCAAATGCTTTACTAAATTCCAAATAAATAAAATCTACATTTCCATTATCTACCTGATCAGTTACAAACTCTAAAAAGTCTGAGAGATTAACAAACAAGACCTTCCTAATCTAAATCCATGTTGTGAACTTGAAATAAGATTAAAATTAACTATTAATGCAAAAAATTTATTGAATCATTGTATAAAGACTATTTCAATTCAAAGTACAGTGTTTACCAGAGATGGCAGTGATTAAATCAAAATGATTTAATCACCTGATTAAATCAATTGATTTTTTTTATTTTTTCAAAATTATATAGAAATTAATAAAATATATCTCTCAAGACACTTTGGAAATAAAAAAAAAATACCCCTTGTAATTATGTGTTCAATTTCAGTTTTTCAGTATCATAGCTTTTTTATGAAAAAATCATGATTGTTTTTAATTACTTGATTTCTTTCAAAATTATATATAGAAATTAATAAAATATATCACACAGAACAGTTTAGAAAGAAAAAATATCCCTTGTAATGAAGTATTCAATTTCAGTTTTTTGGTATAATAACTAATAAATAAAAAAAAATTTATTTATTTGATTTTTTTCAAATTATATGGAAATTAATAAAATATATCATACAAAACAGTTTAGAAACAAATAAAAAATATCCTTTGTGATTAAGTATTCAATTTCAGTTTTTCAGTATAATAGCTTTTTTATGAAAAAAAATCAAGGAAACAATTTGCCATCCTTTATATACCATTTTCTCCCAATTCCAGAGTATTCTAGAATGTTCTGGAGTCGTCTAGAATATTCTCACACATTCTAGAAAGTTCCATAAGGTTCTGAAATATTCTAGAATTCTCTAGAAAGCTGCAAAACAATCTAAAAATATTTTAAAACTAAGGAAAAAGAAAATTCTTGAATATTCTCAGCAAATAATATTTTGGAGAATATTCTCAGAATATTCTTGGAGAACGAGAATATTCTCGCCTCACATCACTACCCATAAGTATAGTGCTTTGGAGTGTAGAAGGCGATATTTTAATGTCAGATGTCTGTCTGAATGGAATAGTTTGCCTGAATGGGTGGTGCAGAGTGACAGTTTGGAGAGCTTCAAGAAAGGCCTGCATGACTGTTTAGGTTTTAAGCTGTATGCATTTGATTGAATCTACCTTGTTACATATGCATGCAATATGATCTAGTTATATCTATGTGCACTAAGGTACATTTTCCAGTCCACAGCTTTGTTTGTAAATACTTAGTTTTAATGGGATTAACAGGGACTGGTGGTGCCTGCGGGTTTGGGTTCCTCTGCTTTCTTCTGGGGCTTTTTGTACTCTGGCTAATGCTCCCTTGTTAGAGGAACCAACCAGGTGAGTTAACAGGCTTTGTAAATCAAAACTGTGTTTTTCTGATGGTTTTTGATGCAGTTTGAATAAAGATTAATTCATTCAAACATCAAAAACAATTTGAAAAACAGTTTTAATATATAACCTAACCTAACCTAAAATTCCAAAATTCCTCAAAAGCCTGTAATGTACTCTTGTAAAAAAAAATACCCAAAATTATACTTAGTTTAAATGGCAATATCCTATTTTGGCATCCCAAATTATTTAACAATTACAAAATAAATAGTATCCCAAATACAAGCAATTGGTGAATGTGTACATTTAGTCACTTCCTGACATGTACAAGAGTGCAGTATCCTGTGTGATACACTTGTCTATGTATTAAAAATAAATGCTCACAGTTTTGGTAAAAGTTGCTTAAAATTAATCGAAACCTACATGAAAATTATTGACTGTTTGGTTAAGTCAACTTTATGCCCTTGATGATTGGTTAGGTTAAGTCATGATACTTTCATTAGTTTAAACAAAAATATCACAACTTAACCTAACCAATCATCAAGGGTGTACAGTTGGGTAATTATGTCACAAATGACATGGCCTGAAGTTGAAATAAAAAATATATTTTTCTAGTGTATTTTGGTGTGCTCTGTTCAAATATAACCTTCATTTCTTGTGCAAATGAACAGAAATACGTGTTTGGGCCATGCAATGACAACTGTATTTCTCTTCATTTGCACAAGAAATGAAGGTCATATTCAAACAAAGCACACCAAAATACACTTGAAAAATGTATTTTTGACTATATTTTATACAATAAAGCATAACTTAACATGTTCATGCTACGAGATCTCACAAACAATGCATTACCACAGCAAATGTGCAAAACACCTCAAAATTAACCAGAAAAGTTTGCTCTCATCATTTTTGTTTAAACTAATAAAAATACCACGACTTACCCTAACCCATCATCAAGGGTGTACAGTTGACCTAACTGGGCATTCAATTAACCTAACTGGACATTCAATTAACCTAACCAGACATTCAATTAACCTAACCGGACATTCAATTAACCTAACTGGGCATTCAATTAACCTAACTGGCATTCAATTAACCTAACCAGATTATACAGCCAGACTCTGTACTGAACGGATGCATTTCTGGAGCTCTCTGATATTGCATCTACTTTTGTATATTGCTGAGAATTTTACTTTTGGACAGATTTGAATTTTATATACTTGGTTTATACTCACGTTGTTATAGTTAAGTAATTGAATATTAGTGGTTTTTAGCGATTTAGAAGATTTCATAGCATGCCAGCTTAATTTAACTTATACCTGTGATGATTTAAACTAATTTTTAACTGCGCGATGCCATTGCAGAAAGCGTCGTGTGTTAGGTGTGGTTTTTTTTTTTTTTTTTCTTTTCCAGATTTACCGCCGATTCGCACCTAAAGAGACGGTACATATCTCGGCGAGGCAGTGAGTGGGTGATGTCACTGTGCTAGGGGCGGTAGACTAGGGGAATGAGTAAGGGTCAGTCGATGGATAATGGGTAGGAGGGGTACGGTTTCAGATACGATGGAGCAGATGGGAGTGAGTAAGGAAGAGGAGAACGGCTTCTGCTGAAAAGTGGGGGCCGTCGGCGAGTATAGATCGTAGGCAGTTGGGTATGGGGTTTTCGGCCGAGAGAGGGAAACACCTGCGACTGAGAGCGGCCAACTTTGAGCATTCCACCAGAAGGTGTAAGACAGTGATAGGGGTATGGCAGGTAGAGCAAAGCGGGGCTGGCAATTTCGCCATAAGGTGTCCGTGGGTGATGCGGGTGTGACCTATGCGGAGACGGGCTAGGATTACTTCTTTATGGCAGGACCGGTGGAATGAAGAAGCCCAGTGTCCTATGTGCGGTTTGATCGTGTGGAGTTTATTTTGTGTGGCCAGGTCCCATTCCCGCTGCCATATGGAGCGGAAGTGGGAGCGGAAAGCCGGGAAGAAGTCGGAGAAGGGGAGGGGTCAGGAGGAGGCCGGCAGCAAGCAGGCCGTCTTCGCTGTGCGGTCCGCCGCCTCGTTACCCTGGATGCCGACATGAGCCGGGACCCAACAGAATGCGATTGTCTTATGTTGGAAGATCGTCAAAGAGTGGAAGGTCTGCTGGATGGTACAGACAAGCGGGTGAGGGGAGTTAAATCTTTCTAGGGAGAGAAGTGCACTTTGGGAATCCGAATAAATGACAAAAGAGCTGGCAGAGTAGGTGCGCACAATATCGAGGGCCTCCATTATGGCGAAAAGTTCCGCCAAAAAAACGGAGGCCTCGCGGGGCAGGCCGACGCTCCGGGAGAGCGGCTGGGACAGAATCACCGCTGAGGAGGGGGTGTGGGGTTAACCGGTGGTATTCGGAATTTAAAGATTATAACGCGGTCCTATGGCGATTACCGATAGATCAGTTTGTTTCTTTTGCGAGTTCATGGAGGAATTAGTTGACATAAAACGCAGTGTTGGTGAGGTAGCGGAAAGACTTGCAACGCTTGATGAGGGCAAGGGTAGGGCTACGGTTGACAGAAGCCGAACCAATACTAACGATGAAGACGTTAGTAATTTGAAGGGTGAGGTGCGTAACCTAGTTTCTAGTTTAGGTAGCTTGTCGGGAAGGTTAGATAGAGTTGAGGAAGGGGTTAAGGTTAGTCCGAGAGTAGTAGATAGCGAGGGATTTAGAGAGGTTAACCCTTTCGCTGCGTCCCATTCTGATACACCCTGTGCGTGTCACACTAATACCCCAGAACGAAAGCTGCGCGTATAAATGCGCCAGAAAATAAACTTGAGTTATTTTTTTGCTTCGTCTTTTGTTTGCCTTTAAAATAGGTTTTCTATCAATAATATTTTCAATTTTTCATGAGTAACAAAAAAATAAAGGTTGAAATGAAATAAAATAGAGATATTATCTTTATTTAGTTAACAAAGTTAAATGCTGAGTGATAAATTTTGAAACATGGTTCGGTGCATAACCCTGGGGTATCGGGGCATGTCTCACATTGAAAACGTACTCATTTTTCTATCCCATGGGCATAACATACCCTGCATCTCTTTGTTGGTCTTGGGGTACGTTCAGAATTTGGTGTAATTTTCTTGGTAAAATGTTTTCCAACTAGTCTTGGAACTACTGATTTCTTCAAGTTAGGTTCATCTGCAGATGTCAGTCCTTTTATAATCTCATGCCAAAAGTCTAGAAAGGGAACTTTCCCTTTTTTATGAGATTATAAATTCCACAAGCATCTAGTACTCGGACCTGAATCAAATGCAGTGCCAGCTTCTTATACCATTTTAGAGACTTTCTTGGGACAGAGTAATAATGCAGTATTTGGTCTGTTCAGTCTACATATCCCATATGTTTGTTGTATTCATGTACGCAAGCTGGAATGGTTTTTTTGACTCGACCTTCCTTTGATCTACATGTTACTGTCACATCACTGTTCGAATGGTAATTGGAGAGCATGCAAACTCTTCTCTTGTCATGAAACACAAGGGAAAGCAGTTCAGGAGTCTCAAAGGCAAGTTTCTTTCCTTTTGCCACATTCATAGTTTTCATAGCATGGCATAAGCCCTTACGATTACTTCTAACAGTCCCTGCGGCACCAGTTTTATTATCACTAAGGTATTTGTATAGTTTTGGTGATGTATAGAAGTTATCAGTGAAGACGTTGTGACCTTTTCCTAAATATTTTTCCATCATACTTACTACAATACTTTCAGTCTTAGAAAAATTAGCAACAGTTTCCATGGTCCCGGTATATATTTTATATTTCAAAGTAACACAATTTTCATCCACAAGTTTGAAAATTTTTATCCCAAAACGTGATCTTTTCGTTTTTATGTATTGCCAGAAACTGAGTCTACCCTTCCACAGCAACAAAGATTCATCCAAACTTAGATTCTGAGAAGTTGAATATTTTGATTCAAGAGCAGATGTCCAACTCAATAAAGTCATGCAATTTCACCATCTTCCCCCCTCTTTCCTTCAATGTCTCATCTGCATTGTCAGCAAAATGCAAAAAAGGAAGAATGTTGGTAAATCTGTCTCTTTTCATGATTGCTGTAAATACTGGAGTAGCATAAAAACTGTCGGTTGACCAATACATACCTATCTTAGGTTTTTGTATAATACCCATGAGAAGTAAAAGCCCTATAAATTGCTTCATTTCTGTAAACGTAGTTGGGACCCATGCACTATACCGAGATGTTGATTTCAGATTAGGTGTAGCAGCCATAAATTGAGTTGCATATTTGTTTGTTTCTGTAACCATTAGCTCAATTACTTCTTTGGGAAAAACTTCACAAAAAAACATCATACATCGTATGAGTTTGACCATTGAAGAGCACTTTATTTTCACCAGTAAACTGCCACCCACCTCTGGTACAGCCTATATTTTCACCAATTTCCTGCCATTCAAAATTCTCACTCGATTTTGTTGCTTTAGGCAGATCTCTTTCCAAAAGTACCACATTTTCTTCATCATCGTCACTACTTGATCAGTTTTGTATAATATCCCATACATTATCTTGCGCCCAGTCATCCTCACTTTCACATTCTATATCACTTTCAGAACACATTGAGAGATATTCGTTTATCTCATTCTCATCTAGAGAGGATTTTTTACGCTTATTACTGCTTGTGGATGCCATGCTGAACTGATTGGGGATCTATTTCACTCCCCCCTCTGGTGAGCTGAGTCAGAAAATAAAAAAAGATGCCACATACCACCATATTGATGTCTAATATTAGTCAGGGAACTAACTACGTTGTTCTAATAGGAACGAGGGGGTTCATAGACTGTTTATTAAACGTGGAAAACAATGTTTACCATGTGTCCTGAGAGAAGATTTTTAATGGTAAACATAGTTTACCATGCGTCCTGAGTCAGGGTTTTTTATGGTAAACATAGTTTACCACACGCACTGAAAGGGTTAAGGGTGGAGCTAGGCCGCGTACGTTAGGTGATAGGAATCCCCCCCCTATCTAGGTTTGAACCCTTTCGCCTATTTGGAAAGGGACGTGAATGAGGGGGAAACTATTTTAATCAGGGACTCTTTAGTGCCACATGGACAAAGAGTTCGTTAAACAGCATCCAACCAAGAGGAGGAGGGTCTGTCTCCCAGGGGCCAGGGTTGACAGAGTTAGAGACGAAGTGGTAGGATTGACGTTGCCTCCCGTCACTCAATGTTGGTGACGATGGTAGGAGGCAACGACTCGTATAGGCCCGATACGAGAGTGCCTGACCTTTTGGAGAGATATAGGGGGTTAATTAGGTCCCTGAAGGCGAGGTCAGATAGGTCTTTAGTTCTAGGTATTACCCCTAGGCAGGGTTGGGTCTTAGAATTACGTCAAAAACAATATTTTTGAATAACAAATTAGAAGAGATTTGTGCTGAGGAAAATGTACCCTTCGTAAAGCTGGTCCGAATTCAGTGATCCTAGCCTTTTTATAAAAGATGGGGGTGCATTTTAATGAAATAGGTAATGCTAGGCTAGGTAGGTTAATAGACAAAAACGTGCGAAAGCTGTATAGGTCGAAGCCTTCTTTAAACGTTGTGGGTCCAGGAAACGCGGGCCCAACGTGATAAATAGTTTAAAATGCGGGTCCGTGGTAAAAAATAACTTAAACGTCTTTTATTGTAACGCGGAGTATTAGAAATAAATTAAATAATTTAAGCGATAATTTATTCCGGCAACTATGATATAGTTGCTATCACTGAAACTTGGTTAAATACCGTGACTCGGGACTTGTTGGGGGAACTTGATATACCGGGTTTTAAACTCTTTACTAATGATAGGTTACATAGGTTTGGTGGAGGTTTTGCTGTACATTCGTAATTCCTTAGGGCTATCGAGGTTGTTAGATTTTCCGGCAGCAATTAATGCGATATGTGTTGAAGTTAGGCGCGTAGTATTAGTTTTAATTTTGTTGTTGTTTATAGACCTCCCGTTCAACCCCTCGATACAGATACTAGATTTTACTCACTTCTTGGTAATTTTATTGACAATGGAATAGTATAATTGTCGGAGACTTTAACTGCCCTAATGTTAATTACGAGAATTTTACTGGTAATGAGGAGGGTTTGAGATTGGTTGAGTTTATGGATGATAACTTTTTACGACAGTTACCGAACCAACGCGCGGTGATAATATTTTAGATTTGGTGATGACGAACGGCGAGAATATAGTCGAAGGTTAGAAGTAGGCGAGAGTTTAGGATGTAGTGATCATCAAATTCTTAGGTTTAAGTTAGCGATAAAAACACTCAGGATAGTAACGTAATAGAAGTCCCTGATTTTCGTAGGGCTAATTTTGATAGTTTTGCTGATAGGATGAGAGTAGTGGACTGGGATAACTTATTTATGGGTAATGACACAAATTTGCGTTGGGTGGCGTTTAAAGAAAGTTTTAGGAATATTGAAAGGGAGTTTATTCCTCTAGGCCCAAGTGCGCTAGAAATCGTGGTAGGCCGAAGTGGTGGATAGGGAAATAGGCGAGTTCATAAACGAGCGTAATAGAGCGTATAGACTTAATAAGCACAATGGCACGGCAGCTAACTTTAATAGATATATCGAGCTTAGACAGGTTAAAAGATCAGTTAGGAATGCCAAGCGTAATTTAGAGATACTTATAGCTGCGGATAGTAAACATAATCCAAAAAGTTTTTTGAATACGTAAATAATCGTAAGCTGGTAAAAGATAATATAGGCCCTCTAGTGGATGTTAATGGCGCTTTGGCTTCTGACCCTCAGGCGATGGGGTATTTTCAATAACTTTTTTGCGACAGTTTTTACCGTAGAAGACGTAAATAATGTCCCCGACATGGACGATATCGTTCCATTTAGTAGCGAGACTATTTTGGGTGAAATAACTGTTTACAAGGCTGAGATTGCTCATTATATCGATAGGCTAAAAGTTAGCAAGGCTCCAGGCCCTGACGTTTTTTATCCCAGACATTTGAAAGATTTGAAATACGTTATCGTAGGTCCCTTAACGAAGATTTTTAATCAGTCACTCGAAACGGGGATTATTCCTGAAGACTTCAAATTAGCTAACGTCACGCCTATTTTTAAAAAAGGCGACCGCGCAGCTAGCAATTATAGGCCCATTAGCTTAACGTCAATTGTCGGTAAACTTTTGGAATCCGGTTAGGGATCGTATCATCGATCACTTAGAAAGTAGAGATTTGATTAATAGTAGTCAGCATGGGTTTCGACGCCATAGGTCTTGTTTAACTAATTTGTTAGAATTTTATAACGAAATAGTGCGCGAATACGATAGGCATAGAGCAGCTGACGTTATTTATTTAGATTTTAAAAAGGTTCGATACAGTTCCGCATAGGAGACTAATTGCGAAGGTTAAAGCGCACGGTATACGCGGTCAGGTAGCTAACTGGTTAGAAGAATGGCTTCGTGCTAGGAGACAGAGGGTCGTAGTTAATGGTAGTGAATCAGGGTGGTTAGATGTAGGTAGCGGTGTCCCACAGGGTTCAGTGTTAGCCCATTGCTATTCGTAATTTACATTAACGACATAGATGTAGGATTGACTAGTAACGTGTCAAAATTCGCAGACGATACTAAAATAGGCGGTAAGGTTGTTAACGAGGACGATAGAAATAGGATCCAAGACGATGTAAATAGGATTATGGAGTGGACAGATAAGTGGCAGATGCAATTTAACGTAGACAAATGTAAAGTTTTGCATATAGGTTCTCGCAACAATAATTACACGTACACGATGGATGATAGGGAGTTAGCGAGCATTGACGAGGAAGTAGATTTAGGCGTACGCGTATCTAAGGATTTAAAGGTTAGGAACCAGTGCCTGGAGTCTTGCGCAAAAGCTAATAGGATGTTAGGCTTCATAGCGCGTAATTTCGAATTTAAATGAAGGATATTATATTGCCCCTTTACAAGTCCCTAGTCAGGCCTCATTTAGAATATGCAGTTCAGTTTTGGTGCCGTACTTGCGTGAGGATATTGATAGGTTAGAAAGGGTTCAGCATCATGCCACAAGACTTATTCCGTCATTGCGTAATAAAGGCCCTTATGAAGATTAGGATTAAAGAGTTAGACCTGTATTCACTCGAAACTAGAAGATTAAGGGGGGAGCTTATTGAAGTTTTCAAAATCATTAATAACATCGATAATGTAAATTTTGACAAATTGTTTACTTTCGATAATAGTAATGCAATAATGGATTTAAGTTGCGTGGCAGACGTTTCATTACTAATATCGCTAAAAACTTCTTTACGTTTAAAGTAATTGATAAATTGAATAATCTTCCCGCGTCAGTCGTTCATTCTACCAGCGTTAATATGTTTAAGAACCGTCTTGACAGACATTTTAAAAATATTAACGTTGTTTAAAATTAAAAAAGAAAGTTAACAGGAGCTCTGGTGGTGATGCTCGAGGATGAGTCTGTTGATGATGAATGCCAGCTTGTGACATGCCAGCGTGTGATGCCAGCAATAAAAAAAAAAAAAAAATTAGACTAACACGAATGTAGATGTAGCTCATAGCGTAAACTAACCCACTTTTTGTTTAACTGTACCTACTTTTTTTTTTTCTTATCTCCTTACTTTGCATGGTATGACAGTGAGTTAAGACTGTTTGCATGGTTTGTAAACGTTCTTATTTTACTTCTTTTCATCTTTCACCCCTCTCCTATTTTCTCTGACTTGTCGGCAGTGGCCGGCGGATGATGAGACTTTTTTCCTCTTTTTCTGAATGAATGTTAACCCACGAGTGATAGGTGTTGCTCCTTACTTAACCCCTTATTCTCTTCTCTTAACCCCCTACTCTTTCCTTTCTCTCGGGCTAACCTTAGAGTGGATCTTAGGGTCTTTGTTAGCCTTAGCTTCTGTAGATCTGTAGAACCTAACAGGTTAATATTGGTTATTTCACCTAAATATCTTCTGATCTTTTCGTATTAGGCACTCACTGTCACATTTTTGGCAAGTTAAGGATGAAAGAATAACGCTGTAATTGATAAAAACATCCAATGCTTTGTCTTCATCTAGGGCACACGATGAATCAAGTTCTCAAAGTTGAAACCACATGAATGGTACATCATAATTCTATCACAAACACCACCAAACTGAATCCAATTAGAAAAAAAAAATAGCCAGAACAGAAACCAACAAACTAATTATGGTAAGTCACAGAGTAGCAAAAAAATAGCCCAAAATTATACTCGTCAGACCAAAAATGAGTGTGTGTATATATATATATTATATTATTAGTATCATAATTTTCACCATTAATATGCATTTACACAAAAAATGAGTGACAAATTTGAATAAAGTGACTAAAACTACCTCATAAAAAGTTATTTTGATTTACATGTCCAGCCCATGTCATTTAAAATACATTAACCTACAGTTGACCTAACCAGGCATTCCAGCCATGTTTTCTCATAAGAAATCAATAAAAATGATCCATCAAAACAAAGCTAAATGCTGTTAAGTAATTTGGGATGCTATTCATTTATTTTTGGTTCACTGAATAATTTGGGATGCCAAAATAGAATATTGCCATTTAAATTATAAAATTCTGGATATTTTTTTACAAGAGTACATTACAGGCTTTTGAAGAATTTTGGAATTTTTGGCTAGGTTAGGTTATATATTAAAACCAAAGAACAGAGATAAATTATTCAAATTGCAATTACAGAGCAAAATTGCTAAAATACAATATAGTACTCAATACAGAAATAAATTAACTAAAATAATCAAAATTGCAAACTATAACCAGGGTTATGGAGTCAGGGTTGGAGTAGTGGAGTCAGTTATTTTTTGGGTGGAGTCGGACTCGGTACAAATCCCCCAACTCCGACTCCAAATCTTAAAACTGGACAAATTCAAATTGGATTTTTCTCATGCACTGGGAGAGGTAGAAAAAATGATTGTACTGCAAAGTTGAAAGTGAAAGATGCAATACCCCGATACCCTGAGATTGTTCAAGATACCATTCTGACTGTCACAGCATTGCCACCAACTCAAGTCAGCGTGGAGCATTTATTTTCTGCCCTCCGAATCATCAGATCCGACTTGAGAGCAGCAATGGAGGAGGACCTAACTGAAGCGATCCTGTTTCTGAGAACAAATTCAGTTTAGGTATAAAAGTACAGTATATATATGTGGTCGTAAAGTATTCATATATTGTTTCATTTATTGCAGTTGCTTTTTTTATATGCTGAACCATTTTGAAATAGTTTCAACTTTCATGTCTTATATTTTCATAATTTTATTATTTTATACCTAACTATTAAATAACTTCTTGGTTTTTATTTCATTTATTATTTTAGTTTTTATGGCATTTCATGTTTATATTTTTATTATTTTATAACTATTAAATAACTTTTTAGTTTCTATTATTGTACTGTACAAGGAAAGAATAATTCAAATCAAGATTTAAAAATTAAAACTATTGAAATTCACGGAGATTATTCATTTACCTACACTATATAAGTATATATGCCATATGGTTAGTATATACTACAGTCGGAGTCAGACTTGTAAAATTTCTGGAAGTGGAATCAGAAACTTTTCACTGACTCCACAACCCTGAATATAACTATTAGAACAATCAATTTTCCAAACATAAAAGAGACATGAAAAACACTTGGACAACCATAAACAATCTTCTCAGAAAACAAATTAAGAAAAATTCAATAGAGAAATTAAATGTTGATAATAAAGAAATTACTGATGATACTGCTATTGCAGACTCTTTAAATATACATTTTACTTCAATAGTGGATAAGCTTCGCTCACAATTAATAAATAATGATCACTCACCTCTAGAATATATGCCACCCAGCCCGCTAAATTCATTTTCTTTTGTTTCTGCTACCTCTACTGAGGTCCAGAATATTATTGGTAAATTAAAAAATACAAAAAATAACATTCATAACATTCCTGTACCTATATTGAAACTTGTTAAAGATAAGATATCTCTAACTTTGGCTAAAATTACCAATCAAAGTATTTCCAAAGGAATATTCCCATCAATGCTAAAAACTGGTTGTATAATGCCCTTTTTTAAAGGAGATAATCCTACACTAGCAACAAATTACAGGCCAGTGTGTTCATTATCTGTGTTCAGCAAAGTTTTTGAAAAAATTGTAAAAAGTAGAATGCAGCAATATTTAGAATCCTACAATTTATTAGCTCCAAATCAATATGGCTTCCTTAATAATAAAACAACAGAAATGGCTATTTTAAATCTTATGGAAAATGTAAATATAGCTAAGGAGAACAAAGAAATAATGATATCAATATTTATGGATTTGAGTAAGGCATTTGATGTAATAGACCATAATATTCTACTTAATAAATTATATTGTTATAGCTTTAGAGGAGCAATCAGTGATTGGTTTAAAAGTTATTTGTCCAATAGATAATTTTGTATCAGTAAACAAGTTTTGCTCAACTAAAGTGCTTGTCAAACATGGTGTACCACAGGGCTCAGTTCTGGGTCCACTGTAGCGACGTTAAAAAACAGGGAGGTTTTATTTCCATGTTTTTTTGTCTTTTTTTTAATAATTAATATAGATATTGCCAATTTAATTATAAGGTATACTTTTGTAATGATATATATTATAAAAATAAATAAATAATAAAATAGGCCATATGGTACCAGTATAGAATGTCCTTTTCAGCCTATTTACAGAAAAAACTGGCCTCTTTCTTGCACTGAAAATCTTGTATCTTGAGATCCATTAAACTTGCGAGAACACTGGCTGGGAGCTGACTGCCCATTGCCCAACCTTTTCAGGACTCTCCCATCCATGCCTCGGATTTTGAATCTCCCATTCAACTATCCTTTAGACCCGCGATGACATATCCCCCCCCCCCCCCCCGAGACATCCATATATATACATACACATACACCCATATACATATATACCAATATATACATAAATACTTATATACATATATTTATATCTATTGTATACCCCATACACACGCATACATCCAGAATTCCAGATACATACGCATGCATACTCACCTATATACCTATACAAACTCATACACCTCTATTTCACCCTTTCATTACCTCCGAGATCACTTAGCACATACAGTAATATCCATACAGCCAAAAGAAACCGATTAAGCACAGACAGAGCAGCAAAGCTAGTACCGTATTTATATCCCAAAATGCAAAATTCCAAAAAAGTGAAGTAAAACATGGTGCTACATTGGCTTCGTCAATATCCAAATCTGCAATAAGTACCAGTACCTGTGAAGGCTGTGATATTGAAACTATATGCTCTAATCAATCTAGTGATAATGATTCTTCAATGGAAATGAAGGTTAAACAACATTAGGTTAACAACAACAAAAAATGAATATTTTTTTTTTATATCTGGAATATATATACTGGTACTCTTGCCAATCACACTTATGTATATTGTTTGAAATGAGGAAGAATGTTTTATGTTCTAGTTAAAAAATATATACCGTATACATATAAAAATGAGGGTTTGTTTTTCCTTTCTATTATATACTTTTTGTGTGATTCAGTTTTTCTAAAAGATGACTATATATACTAGGTATAACCGTATAAGCATGGTAGTATAGTAAATTATAGGTAATACTAATATACTTATTAGATTAAAGGAAGAAAAATATGGAATAAGTTTAAAACAATAAAAACAAAAAAACAGACTATCTTCGTTTTAAACAAAAAAAAAAAAAAAAAAGACTAAAAACGACTCACATCACTAGTCCACTGTTATTTTTATTACCAGTATGTATATATAAATGACCTTCCACGTTCATCCGATATATTGAATTTCATAATGTTTGCAGATGATTAGTGATGTGAGTCATTTTTTATTGTCATATTTTTTTGTTATTTTTTTGTCATTTTTTTTGTTTAAAACGAAGATAGTCCATTTTTTTTTGTTTTTTTTGTTTTTTATTGTTTTAAACTTATTCCATATTTTTCTTCCTTTAATCTAATAAGTATATTAGTATTACCTATAATTTACTATACTACCATGCTTATACGGCTATACTTAGTATATATAGTCATCTTTTAGAAAAACTGAATCACACAAAAAGTATATAATAGAAACAAACCCTCATTTTTTATGTATATATATTTTTTAACTAGAACATAAAACATTCTTCCTCGTTTCAAACAATATACATAATTGTGATTGGCAAGAGTACCAGTATATATATTCCAGATAGAAAAAAAAAATATTCACCTTTTTTTGAACCTTTTTGTTAACCTAATGTTGTTTAACCTTCATTTCCATGGAAGAATCATCACTAGATTGGGTAAAGCATATATGCTAGTTTCAATATCACAGGTACTGGTATAATATACATAATAAAAAATACATAATACTGGTATAAAACAATATACCGTATATAATTGTGATTGGCAAGAATACCAGTGTGTATAATATATATATTCCAAATAGAAAAAAAAATAAAAAATTCATCTCTTTCTTTAACCTTTGTGTTAACCTAATGCTGTTTAACTTTCATTATCTGATTCTATTTCCATTGCAGAATCATTATCACTAGATTGATTAGAGCATATAGTTTCAATATCACAGGTACTGGTACTTATTGCAGATTTGGATGTTGACGAAGCCAATGTAGCACCATGTTTTACTTCACTTTCTTGGAATTTTGCATTTTGGGATATAAATACTAGCTTTGCTGCTCTGTCTGTGCTTAATCGGTTTCTTTTGGCTGTATGGATATTACTGTATGTGCTAAATGATCTCGGAGGTAATGAAAGGGCGAAATAGAGGTGTATGAGTTTGTGTAGGTATATATGTGAGTATGCGTGCGTATGTATCTGGAATTCTGGATGTATGCGTGTGTATGGGGTATATAATAGATATAAATATGTGTATATAAGTATTTATCTATATATTGGTATATATGTATATGGGTGTATGTGTATGTATATATATGGATGGTCTCGGGGGGGAAAATATGTCATCGCGGGTCTAAAGGATAGTTAAGTGGGAGATTCAAAATCCAAGGCATGGATGGGAGAGTCCTGGAAAGGTTGGACAATGGGCAGTCAGCTCCCAGCCAGTGTTCTCGCAAGTTTAACAGATCTCAAGATACAAGACTTTCAATGCAAGAAAGAGGCCAGTTTTTTTCTGTAAATAGGCTGAAAAGGGCATTCTATACTGGTACCATATGGCCTATTTTATTATTTATTTATTTATTTTTATAATATATATCATTGCAAAAGTATACCTTATAATTAAATTGGCAATATCTATATTAATTATTAAAAAAAAAAAAAAAAAAATAAAAAAATGACAAAAAAAAACATGGACATAAAAAAAACGGTTTTTTAACATCACTACAGATGATACAACTGTCTTTTTCTTGCAAAGGTGTTAATACAGCTAAGAATATATTTCATTCAGAACTCATCAGTGTAATGAAATGGTTGACTACCAATAAACTCTTCCTAAATACCAGTAAAACAAATTTCATGATTTTTACGAATAAAAGAAATGTATATCTTGATGAACTTAATGTTAATGAAATTGCCATAAAGGAGTGTACTATAACAAAATTTCTTGGTGTAATGCTAGATAAGAATTTGCAATGGAGTGATCATGTAAATTAGCTGTATCATGAAAAAGATTTCAAGGAGCATTGCTATAATGTTTAAACTTAGGAATGTAGTCCCTAAACAAGTTTTATTGACTCTTTTATCATACTCTTGTTCTTCCTTATGTAACGTACTGCATCCTTGTTTGGGGAAACTCCACTAACAACTCATTAAATGGTATCTTTGTCATCCAAAAATGAGCAATAAGGTTATTATCTGATGCTGATTTCCTTGATCACTCTAGTGCATTATTTAAAGAGCTAAACCTACTAAAGCTCAATGATATAACCAAACTAGCACATTTTATTTTTATTTACAAGTGTAAGAACAAAATCATTAATTTGTAATGGGTAAATAGAAATTTTGTAACTCATCAAGAAATCCACTCGTATCAGACCAGAAATAGATCAAAGCTTGTTATACCTCAATTTAGGTTTTCATCTCAAAACTACCTATTTTCATTGGATTGAAACTTTGGAATGACTTGCATGCCAATGTAAAAAATATTGTGAATGTAAATTTTTTTAAAACCAAGTTGAAATCCTGATTAATAATGGCATACTAACAAAAATCTAGGATTAATGTCCATTAGTATTGTTTACTAATTATTAATTTCTTGTGTGTAATCTAGTATTAAACACACATTTCTTGGGATTGTTCAGTTCTTATCTCTCATGTATAATATTGGTTTCTTTGTATGGTACCGTATTGGTATAGTGCCTTCAAAGGTGACCTTGTATTTCTCATGTCAGTAGTGATAATTTAAGATTAATACATGTTTTAACTATTGATAATACTTATTTACTTATTTATTTATTATTAATTAATTAATAACATCTAGCTGTTTCTTTTGGTCAATATGTTTTAAATGACATGGGCTGGACCTGTAAATCAAAATAACTTTTTACGAGGTAGTTTTAGTTGCTTTATTCAAATTTGTCACTCATTTTTTGTGCAAATGCATATTAATGAACATTATGATACTAATAATATATATATATATAAATACACTCATTTTTGGTCTGACGAGTATAATCTTGGGCTATTTTTTTTCACTATGGTACTCTGCGACTTAATTAGTTTGTTTTTCTGTTCTAGCTATATTTTTTTTCTAATTGGATTCAGTTTCATGGTATTTATGATAGAATTATAATGTGCCGTTCGTGTGGTTTCAACTTTGAGAACTTGATTCATCATGTGCCCTAGATGAAGACAAAGCATTGGATGTTTTTATCAATTACAGCATTATTCTCTCATCCTTAACTTGCCCGAAATGTGACAGTGAGTGCCTAATACAAAAAGATCGGAAGATATTTAGGTGAAATAACCAATATTAACCTGTTAGGTTAATTGAATGCCCAGTTAGGTTAACTGAATGCCCGGTTAGATCAATTGAATGCCTGGTTAGGTCAACTGTACACCCTTCATGATTGGTTAGGTTAAGTCATGATATTTTCATTAGTTTAAATGAAAATGATGAGAGCAAACTTTTATGGTTAATTTTGAGGTGTTTTGAACATTTCCTGTAGTAATGCATTGTTTACGAGATCTCATAACATGAACATATTAGGTTATACTTTATTGTGTAAAATGTAGTCAAAAATATATTTTTCAAGTGTATTTTGGTGTATTTTGTTCAAATACGACCTTCATTTCTTGTGCAAATGAACAGAAATACAGTTGTCATTGCATGGCCCCAAACACGTATTTCTGTTCATTTGCACAAGAAATGAAGGTTATATTTGAACAGAGCACACCAAAATACACTAGAAAAATATATTTTTTAATTCAACTTCAGGCCATATCATTTTCTGCATAATGACCTTCATTTTAATAAGAGCCCAGTAAAGCCTGAAGCTTAAGGGCAAAATTAAATAAAATAAGGGTTGAGCTTCAAACAATTATTCATGTCACTATAAATTGGGTTATTATGTATTTTATCACACTCAGTCATTTTACACACCAAAATACATTTTTCTAGTAGTATTTGATGTGATTTGTTCAAATATGATCTCCATTTCCATCGGAAATGAGATCCAACAAAGTTATAATACTTTGAAGTTTGGCTCATTTTCAAGGGAAATGGAAGTCAAAATCTAAGCAAAACATCAAATATTACTAGAAAAATGTATTTTGGTATTAATTAACCTAACCTAACCTTACCTAACCTAACCCTGGCTAAATGAGCCTAACCCTGGCTAAATGATCCTAACCCTGGCTAAACGAGCTCTCGTCTGTATCCACCACCTAATCCATAATAAGGTAATACTCTAGGCTCATTTAGCCAGGGTTAGGATCGTTTAGCCAGGGTTAGGCTCGTTTAGCCACAGTTAGGTTAGGTAAGGTTAGGTTAGGTAAGGTTAGGTTAGGTTAGGTAAGGTTAGGTTAGGTTAATTAATACCAAAATACATTTTTCTAGTAATATTTGATGTGTTTTGCTTAGATTTTGACTTCCATTTCCCTTGAAAATGAGCCAAACTTCAAAGTACTATAACTTTGTTGGATCTCATTTCCGACAGAAATGGAGGTCATATTTGAACAAATCACATCAAATACTACTAGAAAAATGTATTTTGGTGTATAAAATGACTGAGTGTGATAAAATACATAATAACCGTAAATTGAAAAGAATGTATTTATTTTATTATTAATAAAGGTTATTCTATCTATCTGTATTTTTCCGATTGTTTTTGATGTTTGAATGAAATTAACCTTCATTCAAACCACATCAAAAACCATCAGAAAAACGTAGTTTTGATTTACAAAGCCTGTAATGTACACTTGTAAAAATTTACCAAATTCTGTACAAAAAAAATATGAAACTCAGCAGCTAAATATTGCGGTAATTTGCATAATTTTGCAAGCAAGCAAGCTAAACCAAAACACCCTGAAGTTTTGATTAATATTAAAAAGATTATGATTTTGCTGGGAAATCGGTGAAAGTTACCCATGATTTTAAAGTGGCAATATTCTTCCGTAAATGAACGAAGAATCCTGACGAGCTAGCCTACATGACCGTTAAGGCCGATTAAAGTCCCATTCTCTCTGACATTGGTTTACCTTCAAAAAATTTAAATGATTAAGGTACATTGGTTCCGTCTTTCAATTGAAATCCGGTTATAAATAATGACGATAAGTGTTAGTCCCAAAATGCTAGCAATTACGTTATATCTAAGGCTCTGTTAGGCCTAACCCACCTCTTGACGTCGCTTTGACCAGCGCCCACAAGGACTTTCTTCTAAAATTTCACTTTCGTCTTCACTATCCTCCCCACTTTCACGAGGGGATTTCTTATCTGCTTCATTACTATTTTTGCTACCAGTCATTGTATGTGCACCAAATTACTAAAAGTAAAAAATTATCAAATCAATCAAAAGTAAATCACATCATCACGAACTTCCGCAACTCCATTAGCACAACCACCCTCAAAGAATCTAAAATCAGAATTGCCAATTCTTGCTGAACTGTAAACGATCAAAAAACAAATGTTTACGTTAGTTATTACTGATGTGTACTTTAATCCAGCTCCTACCTATATCTAGTCAGACCAAGCTTGTACAAATTTCATACGCTTTTGTGAAATCCAGAAAAGGCCAGTCGGTCAATATATTTCAAAATACCACAGCTCTCATAATTCTGAACTTCACATCCAAAATCACTGGGGCAAATTTGTGAAACTGCTCTTAAAATCTAAGTGGGTCGTGAGCTTAAAGTAAATGTTAAGGTCTCACTGTCGTGAAAAGTTTCTGTTCAAATTCGTTTGTATGAATTGAGGCGTTTGGAACCAAACTGGTGAAGACGCCATTCGCATTCATGGTGGCTTCGTCTCTTTGGTTCCGAATGCCTCAATTAAAGTATTTACAAATTAAAATGCAAGCTTGAACTGACTAAACAGCAGAGCTGGGCAGTAACGCGTTACAAGTAACGGCCGTTACGTAACGCGGTACTTTTTTAGTAACGGTAACGCTAACGGCGTTACATTTCAAATCAAGTAACTCTTTCAGTAACGACGTTACTTTTTTAGGGAAATACATTCGTTAGTCGTTACTCGTTACTTTTTTATCGTAGCTCGCAATTAGTTTCTTTCGATCCTCACTCATTATTCATTAACCGTTAAAAATTTGTCCCTTCACTATGAACGAGGTGTGCACTGTGCATGTTGGTCGTTGGCATGCTGGCAGCCTACCCCGATCCATCCTCTCCCCCTACACTGACAGCACTGTCAAAGTAAAAGGGCGAAGAACCCTGGAGCAGGGAGGGACCTAAGTTCAACAGAGGTTTCGTCATTCCTCTCATCTGGCCCTTCACGGCACGTTAGCTCTGCATCCTTCCCATCCACTAACTTTAAAACTATGTTTATTAAACTTAACACTCCTATACCATCTAGTGCCGCTGTTGAGCGGGTTTTTTCAGCACGGAAGGATATACTGCGTCCGAAACGAGGCTCGCTCTTAGATGCAACGTTTGAGAAGCTTGTTTTCTTAAAGGCCAATAAAGATCTTTTGAATAATAGTTCTTAAGTTTGTATATTTAGCTAATAAATTTCAGTTATCATTGCCATGCACAATAACTCATTTGATTCATTTCTTTAGTATTTCGTATTATTGTTTTGCAAAACTAAACTTTCCTGGTATATTCTAGCATAAGTAAATTAGTATCATTAGTATGCTACATCCTCTGTTATGTTGCAATTCCTAGTTATAAATCTTGCAGTAATTTTGTTTCACTTTTTTTTAAATATTATGCATTCTAAGTCATAACAACGCAATAAAGGCATGCACAGACTTCATAGCCTATGGATTAACCAGCGGATACAAACCAACACACACTCGCACAAGCGAATGTTTATATAATATAATATTTTATGTATATATAAATTATAATATGCCTATGCATATATATAATATAATTTACATTTCATTAAAAGTAACGGTAACGAGTAACGGTGCCGTTACTCGTTACTTTTTAAAAATGGTAACTGTAACGATAACGGCGTTACATTTAGACTGTAGTAACGGTAACGGCATTACATTTATAAAGTAACGAGCACAGCACTGCTAAACAGTGATATGCTTTTCTTTAGCTACAACTTTAAAGAAAACAAAATGGCACTGTCTTTAAGAGCGAAAGCAACTAAGCACCCCAAAAATATCTCCACTGCCGGTACTGGGAACACAGACTAGGGCAGCGGGTCCGAATCTGCTACAACCCATTTGATATTACATTACATTTCATTTGGAAAACATGAAGTCACTGGGGCCTATCAAGGTTATCCAAGTCATTAGCTATATTTTAATAATAATAAAAATAATAATAATAATAATAAAATCTTGCAAAACATCAATCTCAAGTCAGCTAATAATGTATAACTATTTACTACTACCAAAGTAACCTACATAACTTTAGAATATACACTATTTACAATCTGTTAGAAAATCTAGAAGAGGAAGAGTTATTGTTGTTCCAAGGCGATATGATGACTAAGCTGATTGATGCAGCATTGCTTGTATGTTGATTGATTGATTGTTTGAAGTTTTATATGGAGGAGCTCAGCCAATAAGGCTATTTACATCCTCCAAGACCAAAACACCTTGTTCCACGGGAGAACTTCCGCTGTTCCTACATCAAGTGCTGGGTCTATTATTATTGGAATGAGACAGAAATAGAGAAAGCACACCATTACCCTCTTCAGTTCTGGGGCCAATTCCAGAACATTCGGAAAGGGATGAACATGAGGCCTGTTAGTTCTACGAAATATGAACTGAAAAATGGAACCAAGTACTAAGTCAACAGTAACAACCAGATGGAGTAACTAGGAGGTAACCCATTAATAAACCTGTGGGAATGAAAATCGGTATACAATGCAAGATTTAAAACTCTTTCAACCGCCCAGATGCCACTACAAACTTGAATACTTGGTCCATAGTGAAGTTTATCAATGGGGGAGAAAAACTATCCCCACCTAATAGGACTGATAGAGTGAAGTCCTTGACACCATATTGCAAAAGAGAGAATCTTAATTTTTTCCTTTACCTAGTATAACATGGACAAAAAAGAAAGAAATGGGACAGTGGCTCTGGTAAATTACAACTAACACATAATGGGGAGAAGGTTAGTCCAATCCGGTGTAAGTAAGCCTGAAGGCCTCCATGGCCAGAACGGAATCTAAATATTATAGAAGCTTTATAGTGGGAAGATGGTACAGGCCAATTTCTTGTGCCCCAAGAAGGCTTAAACATTCCATAGAGAGTCGAGTGCCGTAATCTCTCCCATTGGGTTTTGTAATCATTTTGCACTGCCACTTTAGCTACTGCAAAACCCTCGCCTGGGTGGAAATATAGCGAAGTTATAGCAGGGAGGGAATGAGCAGCCCTGGCCAGTGTATCAACCATCTCATTGCCTGTAATTCCAACATGGCTCGGAACCCACTGGAAGGAAACCAGAATACCTGAAGCAGAGAGGGTCTTCAGTAAAGAATGGATAGAAGTTGTTAAGGCCAGATATGTAGTGAGTGTGGGTGAGTTGATCAGGTGAAGAGAGGTCTGGGAGTCTGTAATTGTTAGGACATTACAAGCATTATTTCTGGATACCAAAAAACACAATGCCTGTTGGATGGCAAATAACTCTGCTGCCTGTATACTATGATTGGGGGATAGTTTCCAGGAAAAAGACCTTTTATGATTTGAAATGAAAACAGCTGATGAACAAGATGGTCCAGGCACATCTATCTTAGATCCATCAGTATAAATATACAAGTAATCTGGATACTTCTCTTCCAAGTATGCTGTGAAACACAGCACAGTCACTTCTTTGGGGACAGGAGGTTCATGTAAAAATGGGAGAGACAGACAGGTTGGTACCAGATGCAATCTCCAAGGTGGGAAAGAAGGGGCTACTGGAACTGTAAAACATTTAAAATGTAATTGATACTTATTAAGAAGTCCAGTAGCTCAAAAGAAGAAAGGTGGCTTATTTGCCACAGTCCAGTCCACTTCAAGGATCAAAGGATAATCCACCTCGAATGACTGACGTAAGGGGTGGGAAAAGGGGGAAGCCAGAATATTGAAGTACTTCCTCAGTGTAGAGAGATCTCTATCATACTGAAGGGCATGGAGACCAGTCTCACCTAAAATAAGGCGCATGCCAGAATTATGCAATGTTTCCAGTTTCTTCTTCAAGGTGAAAGGGGCTGAATCATGAACAACATCAGCATACTTTATTTTTCCTAAGATAAATGATCGGTAAAACATGAGAAGTGTAGATCGATCTGCACCCCCATCGATGAGAAGCAACAGATTTTAACGAGTTTAGACGTTTCGTACAAGATGTTACCAGGTAGTTAATATGACAAGACCAAGTCAGTCTGGGGCTGTCAAGGACCACTCCCAAAAACTGGTAGGATGTGACCATAGCTACTGGGGTGTTACTAATTTGGATAATAGGATTCACTGAAACCTTTTGATGTGTAAAGAACATAATTTTAGATTTTTCTTGATTCAGGGAAAGACCCCAGGTTCTGCACCAAGATGAAAACTTATCTGTTGCTTTTTGCAACATCTGTTGGGCTTCTAAAGGGGTGTCAGCTGCCACATAGAAAGCTGTATCATCAGCAAACTCTGATGATTGAACTGGATCAATACTTGGCATATCGGAGAGATATGCTGTGAATAACAATGGACTAAGAACTGAACTCTGGGGGTACACCCTTTTTAAAGGGGAAAGGTGTTGAGTAGACATCATTAATTAGCACCTGAAATATACGGTTAGACAAGAAGTTGTACAACCATCTTAGTAATCTACCATGAATCCCCAAATTACCTAACTTATAAAGTAGGCCAGTATGGGAGATGGTATCATAAGCTCGACCGAGGTCAAAAAATATAACAAGAACATATTTTTTCCGTCGGAGAGCTTGGCGTATGAAAGTTTCCAACCTCAGAAGTTGATCCACCGTGCTTCTCTTCTTACGGAAACCACACTGCGAATCTCGAAAAATGTGACACGTTTCAAAAATCTATAGCAACCGCTGATGGACCATCCTCTCTAGTACTTTACCCAAGCAGGATAATAAGCATATGGGACGATATGAAGATGGACTTGAAGGGTTTTTCTGTGGTTTGAGGATAGGAATCATGATTGCCTGTTTCCATGATGAAGGATAGACCCCTGTGCTCAGGCCATCATTGAATGTTGATAATAGAAATGGCATGTACTCCAATGGAAGATGACTAAGAAAATATTTATGTATATTATCCAGTCCCATTGCACCACCTCTTGTATGTTCACATTGCCTTAAGGAAAATTGTAATTCCTGCAATGTGAAGTCCAGGTTATAATCTTCATTGTAATCAAGAAATAAGGAAGACTGCATGTCCCTGCAAAATTCCTCATCTTCAATAACTGCTACAGTCCCAAAAAATGAATGGAAGAAGGCCCCAAAACTTCTACTTTGTCACATACATCACTTAGTATGGAACCATTTACAACAATAGGATAAGTGAAGTGTGAATCTGTACCCTTAATGATTCTCCTAATTTGAGTCCAAACCTCAGTAGAAGGTGTAGTGAAACTGAGGTTTGAACAAAACCGACCACGAAATTAGCTTTGCCTGACGAATAGTACGACGAGCTATAGCAGTTGCCTTATTTAGGAGAATTTTATTATATAGAGTTGGGCGGTGAGAATAAAAACACCGAGCTCGACGGCGGGTGGCCACTGCCACACTGCAATCCTCTGTCCACTAGCATTTGTGGTATTTAGGAACAAAATTTCCTGTTGTCTTCTTCAGTGTAGAGGTACTTGTTTCCACTAATAAGGCTGTAAAGTGTTGTATTTTCTCATCTAAGGATCCTTCTATAGCAGGGGCATCCGGAAATGCTCTAGACCAAATTCTCCAATCTATGTCACGTAGTTTCCAAGTTGGACGTCGTTTATGAGGAGTGGATACCGGGTGATAATGGGTGCCCAGCATGGGCTAGCATAGTCCATAACTGAGCGAATATATGTTTGTATATGAGTGATGTTGTTTCCTGCTGGTGTCCAAAGTTTGTGCCTGTTAGTACCCTAAGCGTGTTAAGTCTTGACGTACATTTGTTTTTAATGTCCTGAATGTGGTTTGCAAAAGATAAAGATGTGTTGTGTGTGACCCCAAATACAGTATTTTGGTCCTGTGAGTGTGTGCAATGTTGGTGTTGTTTAGTGGAAGCTGTGGAGTTATCTGGTGTTCTTTGTGTTGTTTGTTAGCAAAGTGATGATTGATTTTGTGGGCGCTACATTGAGTCTATTGTGTGTGAGCCAGTCTTGTATACTGTTTTATATGTTTGTAGGTTATTTGTAGCCGTGTCGATGTTGTTGTGGGCAGAGCTGGGCAGTATTTAAATACATTTGTATTTAAATACGTATTTAAATACATTTGTGTATTTAGAACTGTATTTATAAATACATTGTTTTTCATGTATTTAAATACAGTATTTAAATACTTTAATGAGTATTTAAATACAATGTATTTAAATACTTAAAATATAAAAATGTAAATACTTTTACTGGTTTAATACACGTTCTGTACTAGCACAGTACGACGCGTCGACAGTGTAGTACAGCATGGTTCATGTTTCAACGTGTCAGTTCAATCAGTTGTGTGCCACTCTTAGTCGAAAGCGGTTGATTTCTTTATCGTGTGCGTGTCATGGCTTAGTGAATTAGTGAATGCATATGTTAAAATTTGTATGTATTTAAAATGTATTTACAAATGTATTTAAATACAATTGATGTATTTTGTATTTAGTATCTAAATACATTCGTAAAATGTATTTAGTATTTAGTATTTAAATACATTTCTCCCATGTATTTAGTATTTAGTATTTAAATACATTCAATGTATTTATTGCCCAGCTCTGGTTGTGGGTGCATGTTAGAGTGATGTCATCTGCGTATGATGATAAGGTAAGCTTGTTATCTATGGGTGTTAGAATGTCATACATGTATAAGTTGAAAAGTGTTGGTGAGAGAACAGAGCTTTGAGGGACCCCGTTCGGAAAAAGCTTGGTTTTGGATGACTTGCCATTAAATGTGACATGTGAGTATCTTCCTGAAAGATAGTTGCTCAGCCACCTTTTGATGTTATTGTGCATGTTTGCGTTGAGTTATGAGAAGGAAGCATGGGATAGCATCAAATGTTTTACTAATGTCTATTGTTGCTAATAGTCAGTGGCGGTCCTAGCTTACATGACGCCCTGGGCGAACCTCACCTTCAGCGCCCCCCCCCCTGTTCGCCAACACACACACATTCGAATCCCCCAAAATAAAGGACAGACATAACTCTTTCACAAAATAACTTTTTATTGGACTAATTGTTGGAACTTCAGAACCAAAACAAAGACTCAAATTTCTGAATTTTACAAATCCTTCATCACGTAAATAGAATAACTCACTTAAGAGAATGTAATTATGATACTATGAACAGGAAAAATACAAATTAAATTGCACAACTGCCATAAATAAACTAGAGAATCAAATTTCTAAATTGTACAAATGCTCTATCACATAAATAGAATAAGACACTTAAGAGAGGGTAATTATTATGCTACACTTTGAACAAGAAACAAAATAAATTGCACCAGAGCACAACTGCCATCTAAAGCCTGACTCTTCTTACCTTCCTTGATGCAAAGTCATGAATTAAATCATCATATGAAATCTGCTCAGCAATTGTATGATTTATACTGATGATGGCCAGACCGGTAAGGCGTTCCTGTGACATAGTTGACCTCAGGTAGGATTTGATGAGCTTCAGCTTTGAAAAGCTCCTCTCTGCTTCAGCAACAGTGACTGGAAGAGTAAGACCAATTCTGAGAGCAGTCCACAATTTGGATATATTTCAGAGAGCTCCCTTTCATGGATAAATGTCAGCAGTTCAAGCAAGGATATGGTCTTTGATGGCAAGTCAGGCAAGTTCTTCAGCTCCTGTGCAAGCTCTCTGCCATCCAAGTCAGATTGTCCCTTAAAGTGTAGTGTATTACTAAGGTTCACACATTGTTCTGTCAGCTCCTCAAATGTGAGATTTTGGAAATGTGTCAGCACTCCAAACTTCTCTCCCACAATTTCCAACGTGGAAAATCTTTCCTGAATGGCTGATGTTGCAGCATCAACCACTGCATTGAAAAATGTCACCTCCAGCTTCTTCAAAGCATCAATCAAGGGCTCATCAGATGCTTCATAGGAGAAGTGCCGCTTTGTGGACCTCAGCCGTTTTTGTTTTAACACAGCCTCCACATTCATTTGTTCACAGATATCTGTGGCTGCCATTTGTGCAGCCACAAAACCTGTTGCCCTGTAATTGCGGAGACCTCTCTCTGTTTTTTTTAGGAGATTTACTGCAACATCAACGTGCATGCTAGGAGACTGCATCTGCTTGCTCACATGCTGAATTTGGCACAACAGGTCATGCCACACCACTGAACAAATGGCGAAGCGGTATGACCCAACCTCCTCTGACAGAGATTGAGCCTCGACCTTTATTACAGAGTCTTTGGTGTGGTCCCTCACCTCGATCAGTGCATCTCTCACTGCAGCTACCTGATATCTCAGGGGCTCCACACTCTTGATCTTGCTTTCCCACCTTGTATCAGACCACATCTTCAATGTGATGTTCACATGTTTTTTCAAAATGGCCCATCGTTGTGTGGAGGCTGAAAACAAGTTGTAAAGCTTCTGCAAGATGCCAAAGTAACTTGTGGCATCAATAGATCCCTTAGCAGCATCGGCCACAAGCAAATTCAGAGAATGAGCCCCACATGGAACAAACAGAGCTCTGGGATTAATTTCTAGGAGCCTGGATTGAACACCCTTGTTTTTTCCCCTCATTTTGGCCCCGTTGTCGTATGATTGTCCTCTACAGTCCATGAAAGGAACTTTTAGCTCCTCAAGTCTCTTCAGAATCAGAGATGCCAAATGTTGACCAGTGGACTCCTCTGCCTCCAAAAACCCCATGAAATGTTCCTTTATATGGGGCTTCCCCTCCAGTGACACAACCCGAATCACAACTGACAACTGTTCAGTGTGGCTGATATCTGGAGTGCAATCTAGAATTATTGAAAAAAACTTTGATTGTTTGATGTCGCTCACCATTGCTGAAATGGTCTTGCTGCTCGACAAATCAATGAGTTCGTTTTGTATGTGGTGGCCGAGGTAGCTGGTGTGACTGGAGGTCCCTTTTTGGACACGGTTAATGTGCTCTTGCATTATAGGATCAAATTGTGCCATCAGTTCAACTTCTTTCAGAAAATTGCCATTTGATGGTGAGAACAATTTTTCTGTATGTCCCCTTAGTGCCAAATTCCTAACTGCCAGAGAATGCACAATAGCAGTGAGACGTGTCAGCACCGCTCTCCATCTCAACTTCTCAGCCTCCAGAAGTGCCATCTCCTGCTTGTCAATGGTCTCCCCCTTTCTCATCCTCACTGCCAGTTCTTTCCAGATTTTCATAGAATTTAGGTGTTCTGAACTGTTGTCATGTGATGTGAGCAATGAGCTTGCATGCTTCCAGTCCGAGAGTCCCAAACTTGTTAAATTTATTTTCCTCTTGGAAAATAATGTACAACAGAAACAGAAAAGGCTGTTGTTTTTTAAGGAATAGACCAACCAACTTCTGGTTATATTTTCCCCACTAACCAATGACTTTCAGAAGTATTGATGGTGGCAACTTCTTCCGTCACTGTCGTTTCTAGGGAATACAAAGTCAGATGGTACTTGACTTGGTCCCCTGGAAACCAGTTGTGTCCGAATTCTCTCAGTCAGAACTGAAGGCCAGTTAGCAGGGTCGGTGGACAGAGACTCATCCTCAGGAGGCGATTCTGCTCCAGGCATTTCTAATTGAAAGAACAAGAGCATTACTCATTAGTATACACACCTAAGTAAGATAACACATTATTCACAGCACTTTGTTATGGTGGTGGTGTTATGGAATTATGGTGGTGAAACACCACATATACCCAGTAACCCAGACCCAGTGATAATAACATTATAATTTATAACTGTTTGCAAAATGCTTTGCAGGGATGCACACACATACACATACACACACACGCACACACTCACAGACATATGTGCACACAAACTCACCTGAAGAGTCCTGCCGGGGAGAAGTAGAAGCAAATGAGTCTTCATCCTCAGGATCAGACTGCATTTGTGGAGACATATGTGAGGCTGAGGAGGTAGATGGCTCCTCAGCCTCAATAATGGCAGAAGTAGACGGCTTCTCATCCTGGATAGTGGCAGAGGGTGTTCCAAAATATTTCAAAAGTGCCCCTGCAAATAGTAAAATAGAACAAAACAGACCAATGCATGAATAGGCTAGTACAATTAATTTAACATGTTATTAAGCACAATTTATTAAACTTTTAGAATAGGAAACAAATGAATAATACAACCTCCTTGGTTAATGGCTAATTATATACATAATAGTACACTTCAAATGACTCAGAAAGCTATATCACAAAATAGCAGTGCAATATAGCAGTGAAGAGTAGATGACATAGCTCTATACCTTTATCTTTTGCTCGTTTCTCCTCTTCTTCTTTCCTCTTTTTTCTAAACTGAGCACCTGATAGCTTTGACCTCTTCTTATCCATTTGCGGTTATTTGTTTAGGTCTTTTATGGGAAGGTTTATGGAAAATGCAATAGATGGTTTTTTATTACTAAAAATATATTTATTGATCTTTTATTATTTATTTTATCTTATTTTTTATTTTTATTTATTTCTTTATTTATTTATTCTTATTTTTATTTTTGTTTTTTTTGCAGGCGCTCATGCCGCCCCTCCACAAATGCCGCCCTGTGCGGCTGCCCATATTGCCCATATGAGGAACCGCCACTGCTAATAGTGTACTTTGAGCTGGTCGTCTGGAGTTGATGCCATCAATGATGTGCTGCGTGAGGTTAGTGAGTAATGTCGTGGTTGAGTGGTGAGGTCTGAATCCATGTTGAGTAGGCGATAGTGGTATGTGTAGGTTGGCGATTTGTAAGATTAGTCTTTCTGTTACTTTGGAAGGTGTGCATAGTAAAGTAATGGGTCTATAGGAAACTGGTTCTGTTCGATTTTTGTTTGGTTTGAGTAGTGTAATAATTTTACCTTGTTTCCATATGTCAGGAATAATACAGTGTTGGTATGAATATGTGCTGATATTTGTGAGAGCTAATATTCCCTGTGGGGCCAAGTGTTTAAGGTGTATGTTAGATATGTTTTCTGGTCCAGTAGCCTTCGAATTCTTAATGTTTTTGATGATCTTAGTGGTCTGGTTTGTATTGAAGGGTGTAATGGTCATGTCGAGTCTGTAGGTTTTCTTGTGTCTGGCTGTTTGTCTGTCTGCGTGTTTCTGGTTGTTGTCTCTGTTTAAGTAACTTATCTTTGCGTAGTGATTAATTAGAATGTTAGCTTGTTGTGTATATGTTGGGATATTATTTTGGCTGCGACAAATAGCCGCGTGTGAGGTGTGAATGCCACTGTTAGAGTGGGTAATGCTGTTTATAGGCTTGTATAGCCTGAATGTATCTGTGGAGTGGTTTAGTGTTAGAAAATCTAGAAGAGGAAGAACCATTGTTGTCCCAAGGCGATATGATGACTAAGCTGATTGATGCAGCATTGCTTGTATATATTAAGTTAAGGTGTGTATATATCCATCTCATAATTGTAAGGTTAGTGAAAAATTAACTTAATTTAGAGCTAGCATTTTTGAGCTCTTGTGGCATCATTGTTTGGTCACACTATTGGCATCATTTTTGGGCGCTGCGCGTTCTTTCTACTCGTTTGTGGGATGTCGTACGTACAGGGTGTGGTCTTGTAGAGAGCTCTCTTGCAATTCAGTTTGGTTGTTTTAGATACAAGATTGTTGCACCGTGCAATAGTCCAGGTTGCGTTGTTGTTGCAAGGTTGAGAAAGAAGACCATAAATAGTACCCTTTTTTGTTTACATTAAATTCATGTAACAAAGGTCTAAGGTAGGCCCGCATCGAGTCAGCAACCCTGAGGTTACCCTGAGGTAGGACCTAATAGGATCTCAAATCCGTAAGTTTTAATTTAGCTTAACTTGGGCTTCAGATAGAACTGGCCCTTTAGAATTTGGCCGTTCACGGCTCAGCTGGGATTTTGAACCCCCCGACAAATAAGTAAAATAACATGGTCCTTCAGAACCGGATTCTACCCCAAGACTGAGTCAGTGACTATTTTTCGGCAAAGTTCTGATTGTGCAAATTGTAGCCCAAGTTAGGCCTAGACGGGTTGAGTATTATTGAATTAAGGTCCCAGGGTAGAAAGTTTGGTAGCCCAATTGCGAAACTTGGCCAGTCGTCTGTCGTTGTTTTGGCCTACATTTTACCGGTTTGGTTAATTTTGGGTTATTATTGAATTAAGGTCCCAGGGTAAAAAGTTTGGTCGCCCAATTGCGAAACTTGGCCAGTCGTCTGTCGTTGTTTTGGCCTACATTTTACCGGTTTGGTTAATTTTGGGTTATTATTGAATTAAGGTCCCAGGGTAAAAAGTTTGGTTGCCCAATTGCGAAACTTGGCCAGTCGTCTGTCGTTGTTTTGGCCTACATTTTACCGGTTTGGTTAATTTTGGGTTATTATTGAATTAAGGTCCCAGGGTAAAAAGTTTGGTCGCCCAATTGCGAAACTTGGCCAGTCGTCTGTCGTTGTTTTGGCCTACATTTTACCGGTTTGGTTAATTTTGGGTTATTATTGAATTAAGGTCCTGGAGTGGAAACTTTGGTATTCCATACTGGTGTTTGATTAGTACCCCACCCAGCAATTCAGTTTATTTGAAAGTAAAATTTGCGTTTGATCAGTTTGGTTAAGTATTTCTGCCAATTCAGTTTATTTGGCATTGAGCCCAGTTGTTGTTTGCATTGAAGATGAGTGCATCTGAATTGAACAAATTTATAAAAAGGAGAAGCGCCTACAAAGGTCTAATTACAAAGGTCATTGCCACTATAGTATGGAAAACTTATGAGTGGGTAGTTGGGAGGTAACGAAAATGGTTCACTGAGTAGGTAGGTAGTTAATCTAACAATTAATAAATTCCTTTTATGTCAATAACTGGGTGGATGAAACCAATTGGTTGCTCACCAGAGTTATTCTCCACACTAGTATTTATATACTGTGTGGGAGGAGCGTGCTCGGTAATGGAGATACATTACCGCTAAACCAACCGAGGAATAAACCAAGACAACGCTGGTACAAGAAGCCCCGCGAAGAGGAGAACAAGGGAGGGAGAACGAAAACGAAGAACGGGGCGAGAGGACGTACCAGCAAAGTACGCTCTCCAATGAGACAACCGGAGAAGGGAGAGACTGCAATAACTAAAAGTAAGTGACTAATTGAGTTTTACACCTAACAGTTAATTACATTGAATTAAGCTGGGTCAGACAAGTTAGGCCTACATTGTGACCTAAGACCCAGCATCAACTCATAGCTTAACAAAGGTGAAGGTAGATTGCCCTAACCTAATCTTGTGAGGAATCCTACTGTGGACCTCAATTTATCTGCCCGCTCTGGACCATTTCCGGAATCTCTAGGCTGACCCCTCTAGGCTAGACTTGATCTACTCTATAGTTAGACTGGAGAAATAAGGGGTGGGTTAATTGTGGACCAATTCATACAGAGCATTTTTCGCATTGGTGGTCCGTGTGTGGGGAATTTACAAACCTTAACCTTACTTAACAAAAATTGAAGAATTAGGCTAAATGGTCTAGCCTAAGCCTAACCTGAGCAAGCCTAATTAGGTCTACAACCTAGGGCCTAACTAGGAAACATTTACATTTAAGGAGTCTCATTCTCTTATAAGCTTAGACCTGAGTGACACACAAGTACTTGGGGGGGATTAAACCAAATTTAAACTTGACTGTTTTGTCTGCTCTCTCTCTTCTCTGGTAATTTCTTCTTGTCCTCTATTTCATTACGATCCCCAGTTAAACAATTTTGACTTAGACATGGACAGTGCAGAATTGAAAAAGTTAAAAAAGAAAAGGGGGGCAAAGTTGGGAGCTGTTACAAAGGCTGTGAACACTTTTAACAATATTACACAACCAGGTAAGAAAAATATAGAGTGTGTAATTATTAAATTAGAAATTAAAAAGAAGGAAATAATAGCCATTAATGAGAGTATTTCAGAGTTAGTTGAATCCGAAATGGCTGAAGAACAATTGATAGACCTTTACGCTGATGATGATGATCAGGTAAGCTCAATTGAACAGCAAATAAGGGAACTACGGTCTCGGTTGACTGACTTAACACAAAAAACCTAATTCTGATTTTAATCAAAGTAGGGCTAACCTTCAACAAAATTTAAGTGGCATGCAAAATCCTGAGTCACAAGAATTGAGGGCTCAGTTACCCATTTTGCTAGTACCAACATTTGAAGGGGACACGGTACAATTCCCATCTTTCATTGACAAATTTGAGAATTTAATAGGTAATAAACCTTATATTTCAACTGTTGAAAAGTTTAGTTACTTAACTAGTTCCCTTAAAGGCCCAGCCTATAACCTAATAGCCTATTTACCAGCCGTAGGGGATTCATATGAAGTAGCTATTGATCTTTTAAAACGTAATTACATTAATAAAGATATGATTGTATATGAATTATCTCAACAAATTTTTGAATTTGCACCCATAAAAGATAACCATAGTGATATGGAAAATTTTTATACAAAATTAGAAGCTATTATAGGACAACTGGTTAGCAATGAGATAGATATTAAAACTTCATCTTGGCTTATACAAAGCATAGTACTTAGGTGCCTTCCTTCGAGGGTTAAAGATAATTTAATTCTAAAGACGGGAAAAAATTATCCTAATTTAGAACAAATAAGAGAAAACTTCCCCAATATCCTAATTAATTACAACTTGAGAGATTTTCCAACACATAAGACCCAGACTATGGATAAACCAAAGACTGTTCCCAGAGACCAACTAGCTACAGCCAAACAGACAAAACTTGATACTGGAGAATCACATGTGACCAACTATAATACACGAACACCTACATTACAGAACTTTAATGTAACTGCTGCCTCAACTTACACACCACATTGCAAATTTTGTGCAAGTAATGAACACAGTAGTACTGGGTGTGACAAATATTCAGATTTTAACCAAAGGGCTAAAAGATGTGAACAGTTGAACCTGTGTAAAAAGTGTACTGGCCAGGGACATTATAAGAAAGACTGTAAATCTAGGTTAAGATTCAAGTGTAAGTTTTGTAAAAGTTTACGACATGTCTCATCAATGTGTGATTCACCAAAGTGTCCAAACAATAATACTCAAACTCAAAAGATACCTCCCCCAAACAAAGGTAATCAAGAAAATGCCACTTTCATGGGACATTCTGCTTGTTCAAACAATGTAACAAGAAACACTGAGATTCTTTTACCAACTATTACTTTGGACTTAGTGAATAGTGAGGGTAGTACCACTCCAGTGAGATGTCTTATAGACTGTTGTTCTCAACAAACATTTGTTTCAAAAAAGGTAGTTAATAAATTGGGTTTGACACCAAACCCGAATGAACAAAACCTCAATATTGCGTCCTTTGTTAAGGATAACTCGGACAAAAATAGCTATAAGACAATTGACCTGGAACTACATTTAGAAAGTAAATTCAAGAAAATTGAAGCAGTTATTATTTCTAAAGTAGGACAAAACAAACTGGTTATACCCAAACTAGAACAAACCATAAATCATTTGAAAAAACACTACAAAATAGCTGATAGACATATCACTAACAACACAGTAGCTAACATAGAAATGCTAATAGGGGCAGATTATATTAATCTTATTCATAAGGGCATAGTAGAGATAGGTAATGGTATAGCTATTCAGACTCCATCAGGGATAGCCCCTTTGGGTGACCTATCAGAATACAACCTAGACCTAAACCAAAACAGTGCATGACCAACAAATACTATGTGCCTCAACTCAGTCCTACATAACACCTGTAAGAATAGCAACACTTTGAATAATATTATCTCAACGACAACAAAATCTGAATTATCTGAAGTCTATGAACACTCTCAAAACATTATGCAAAAGGGAAAGTTGCACCTCTCAAACCTACCCGAACCATACCTCAATTGGAACTATTGGCTGCTACATTAGCCATTAAAACCATTTCATTGCTTAAGGATGCTTACTATGATGTGTTCATAACTAATATCCACGTCTGGCTTGACAGTCAGATTTGTCTTGCCTGGATACGGAATGATAGCATTAATAGTAAGAATATCTTTGTAAGAAATAGGCTAAAAGAAATAGCTGACGCTAATGAAAGCCTACAAGTAAACTTTCACTATGTTCCAACTAAACAGAATCCAGCAGACTTTCTGACCAGAGGTTTATCCTACAAGTTGTTGAAGTCAAACAAAACTTGGTTTATGGGACCTAAGTGGCTCTGTAATACAGACCAATGGCCTGTGGAACAAGTTAACTTGACATTAAATTTAATCTTTTCAAATGAAAAGGTTGAACCAATCACTAATTATGAAAAGTATTCTGATTTCAACAAACTTGTCAGGGTGACAGCCTACTGTTTGAGGTTTGCTCACAACTGTTTAGCTACAATTAACAAACAGCTAAATAAAAATAATCATAATTATACAGAAGTTGCAACCCAATACTGGATAGGCCAAGCCCAACAAAAAGAGTACAATAAAGAGTTAGAATTCTTAACTAATGGGAAACAAACAAAAGAACCTGTACCATCAGTAGTTGTGGATCTAAACTTGTTCAGAGATGAGGAAGGCCTTCTAAGGTGTAAAGGGAGATTAGACAAATCAAAACTGTCATACAAAAGCAAAAATCCAATCCTTTTACCTAGATTTAGCTATTTGACAACATTAATAATCAGAAAAACACACAATGATGTATATCATATGGGGGTACCACAGACACTAACTACATTAAGAAAAACTTATTGGATACCCAAGGGAAGGATCACTGTTAAAACAGTCCTGAGTGAGTGTGTCACATGTAGGTGTATTCATGCTAGGCCCTATAGGAAACCAAATCCTCCTGCTTTGCCAGAGGAGAGAGTTACTCTCAACAGACCCTTTGAGACTGTAGGCATTGACTATACAGGAGCATTGACTGTAGGGGTGGGTGACACTGAACAAAAAATGTACATTGTACTGTTTACATGTGCTGCCTCACGAGCTGTTTATTTGGATGTTGTGGAGGACCTTACAGCAGAATCTTTTGTTGCTGTCTTTAAGAGATTCTGTGCACGACATTCAGTACCAAAGACAGTTTGGACTGACAATGCTACATATTTCAAAGCTGGTGAACAAGTCATCCACGACTTGTTAAGCAATGAAATCACACAATTATATATACAAAATACAAACATAAAGTGGAAGTATATTCCGGTTGCCTCTCCTTGGTATGGTTCTATCTGGGAGAGGAATATACAAACAGTAAAGAATTGCTTGAAGAAAGCAATTGACAAGAAACAGATACACTTATTTGGGTTACTCACTCTCCTGGCTGAGATTGAGAACATCATTAACAATAGACCACTCACTTATGTGAGTGACAACATTAATGACCCAGAACCATTAACTCCAAATCATTTGATTCGGGGAGAACAAGTTAGTCTCCTGCCGGACTACAATATAGACTCTTCAGAAGACCCAAACTGGACTCAACGACATGATGAGCTCCAGACTAAGTTACAACATTTAACTAGAGTTAAAGCTCATTTCATTAAACAGTGGAAAACTGAGTACTTGATGGGTCTAAGGGAGAGACATAAACAAATGACTAAGAAGGATTGGTCTGACACAATTAAGGTAGGGGACCTTGTTCTCATACATGACAGTACTCAAGACAATACTGGCCTCTGGCTAGAGTTTCAGAACTCAGACCAGGGGCAGACGGGGTAACAAGAGTGGTCAAATTAAGGACTTCAACGGGTGACACAACAAGAGACATTTCTCTTTTGTACCCTTTAGAGTCTGGACCGAAAACAATGGACTTTGGAGAACCTTCTCCACTGACAGTAACAACTGGAGACACTGAACTTCCAGTAACTATTCCTTTGACAGTAGGAGTGGTAACGCATCCTACTACAACATTGACAGACACAAGACCTCAGCGACAAACAGCATTAAAGGCGCGACTATTTTTACAACAAAAAATAGATGCTGGGGAATTGTAATTTTATCTTCTAACTTTCATTTTTTCTTTTCTTATGGTAAAACCATAGACAGTTTCATCCTATGGATGTATATTTTCTCTTCTAATTAAATGCTACACCTTCTCCATGAGAAGGTGAGGATAGGCACTGTTAATCAGATTAACAGGCATTTACAGTTAAATAGTTAGCTAGTCTACACTCAGACAAAAATTGGTGACAATGACACCAAAATTTTTATCTCCCGGGGCCCCCAGTATATGGAAAACTTATGAGTGGGTAGTTGGGAGGTAACGAAAATGGTTCACTGAGTAGGTAGGTAGTTAATCTAACAATTAATAAATTCCTTTTATGTCAATAACTGGGTGGATGAAACCAATTGGTTGCTCACCAGAGTTATTCTCCACACTAGTATTTATATACTGTGTGGGAGGAGCGTGCTCGGTAATGGAGATACATTACCGCTAAACCAACCGAGGAATAAACCAAGACAACGCTGGTACAAGAAGCCCGCGAAGAGGAGAACAAAGGGAGAACGAAAACGAAGAACGGGGCGAGAGGACGTACCAGCAAAGTACGCTCTCCAATGAGACAACCGGAGAAGGGAGAGACTGCAATAACTAAAAGTAAGTGACTAATTGAGTTTTACACCTAACAGTTAATTACATTGAATTAAGCTGGGTCAGACAAGTTAGGCCTACATTGTGACCTAAGACCAGCATCAACTCATAGCTTAACAAAGGTGAAGGTAGATTGCCCTAACCTAATCTTGTGAGGAATCCTACTGTGGACCTCAATTTATCTGCCCGCTCTGGACCATTTCCGGAATCTCTAGGCTGACCCCTCTAGGCTAGACTTGATCTACTCTATAGTTAGACTGGAGAAATAAGGGGTGGGTTAATTGTGGACCAATTCATACAGAGCATTTTTCGCAATAGATTCTGCCATGGAGCAAGAGGATTTACGCTTAGTGACTGCGCAGCTTTCCATATTAGAAACTAAAAAGGTTGCTCTAAGTGAGGTAAATGTTAAAATTGAGGCTCTTATAGAAGAGGATGAAATAGAAAATAACATAATTTACTTTGAAGAGATTATTGATGATATAATTAACGTAGGCCTCCGAGCAAAAGAGTTTAGTAGCTCAGTACAGTTAGAGACCAGGTCTGATAATGAAACACAACACTCAACAAAGGATGTTTGTGAAGTTAAGGTTAACAGATCTGTAGTTCAATTACCGAGGCTTGTACTCAAAACATTTTCTGGGAGTATTCAGGAATGGCAAGGATGGGCAGACAGTTTTCAATCAGCAGTTCATTCTAGTCAAGTGTTAAGTGCTGTGGAGAAGTTTAATTATTTGCGGTCCCTCTTGGAAGGGGAGGCAGCAAAGACTATAGCAGGATTAGCATTAACAGAGGCTAATTATAATGTGGCTTGGGATATATTAAAGAAACGGTTTGGTAAGCCAGAGATCTTAATTAAAAGCCACCTCCGTGCACTTTTAGCTATACCTCCTGTTAATAATCCTAATAGTGTCAAGGAGTTACGGCAGTTATATGATGAATTTGAAATTAGAACTAGGTCCCTGGACAACTTGGGTGTAGAAATGGAAAAGTATGGTATAATGTTGGTTCCTAACTGGAGTCTAAATTGCCTAGCTCAATTTTGCTTGAATTAAGTAGGGGACACTCTGCAGAACATGTGTACATCCCCCTTCAGCAGATGTTAAGTCTTTTAGGCACAGAATTAGCAAGACGAGAGGGAGTTGAGTTTGCACAGTGGGATGGTAAACAAGGGGACAAAGGCAGGCACAGCACCAAAGTTTCCACAAAAAAGAATAGCCCAGGTACAGTGTCAGCTCTACATGCCTCCTCTGAGAATAAATTAAAGGGAATCAAGGAAGCATATTTTGGAAGGCAACCACAAGCATATAAATGTGAGGTGGCTGAGGCCTTACCCTTTGAGGAGAGAAAGGACAGGTAACTAAGTCCACAGCATGTTTAAATGTTTTTTGAAAGGTCATAGAGCAAGGTTTTGTAAGTTTAAAATTTTGTGCAAAAATGTCATGGTAGGCATCAGCCATTATTGTGTGAAAACACTCTTAGTAGGCCTACCCCAGAAGTAGAGACATCAGTGGCACATGCCACTGCTATGCAAGGAGTAAAAGTAAAGGGGGATTATTGCAAACAACTGCAGCCTTATTAATTGGGAATGAGGGAGAAGCTACTGTAAGAGTGTTGTTTGATAGTGGTAGCCAGTGTAGTTTTTATTAAGACCAGAATTTCCAGAAAATTGAAGTTTAAAGAACTTAAGAGGGAAAATTTAAGAATTTCTGGGTTTGGGGTTCCGTTCAAAACCGAACCAAATTTAAGAAGGTAAGAGTTCTGGTTAAAGGGTTGTTACCGCAAAGTCCCACTATCAAGGTCCAAGCTGTAGAGATTGAGGAACTTTGTGCTCCAGTCACTACTTGTTTAGATATGGCATGGCATGTGTCCAAGAATTGCAAGTTAAAGGAATTAATTTGGGCAATAATAAGTTTGAGGGAACAGAAGATTAGTCTTTTGATTGGAGCTGACTATTATTGAGACTTCATCACTGGTAATATTGTCCGTACATCTCAAGGCCCGGTAGCTATTGAAAGTAAGCTAGGCTGGATGCTACATGGTAGCTATTGCAATGAAATGGAAATTAAGGCTCTTTTTGTTAAGATTGAGGAGAACAGCCATGGTCTGGAAAGGCATTTGAAAGCGTTTTGGGAACTTCAATCTATTGGCATAAAGGACAAACAGGCAAGTATAGTGAACAATGATGTTTTAGAGCAATTTGAAAAAGGGATTGGGTTTAGAGATGGTTGCTATGAAGTTGGCCTACCATGGAAAGATTCTTGCAAACCCGGTTCAAACCTTCAGCTAGCTAATCGGAGGTTGGAGACTTCATTGTACAGGCTAAGAAAAAATGAGTTGTTGTTAATTGAATACAATGAGGCCATCCTAAGTTATGTAAGGGAGGGCTATGCTGAAAGGGTGCAAGGTGAGCTGGTGAGCCAGGAGGCACATTATCTGCCACACCATGCAGTGGTACGGCGAGACAAAACTACCACCAAACTGAGGGTAGTTTTTGATGGCTCAGCCAAGGACAAAGGTGGTGTGTCCTTGAATGACTGTTTGGATGCTGGGCCAAATTTAAATGCAGATTTATTTTCCTTGTTACTGAGATTCAGGTTTGGTAGAGTAGCATTGACTGCAGATGTGAAGCAAGCCTTTTTGCGGATAAAGTTAAAACCAGAGGACAGAGATGCAGTAAGGTATCTGTGGGTGGATACGAAAGACTTGTTGGAAAATGAACCTAAGGTTCAAGCATATAGAATGAAGTCAGTGTTGTTTGGCCTCAGCTCTAGTCCATTTCTGTGGCATTACTATGCAGTACCATTTTAAGAAATATTCTGAAGTCTATCCTAACACTATTGAACACATAAGGAAAAATTTTTATGTTGATGATTTGCTGTGTTCCGTGATAATACAGAAATGGCTAAACAGATATTCATGGAGGCTAGAGCTATAATGAGGGAGGCTGGCATGGAGCTTAGAAAATGGCAGACCAATCATTCGCAATTACAAGAGTTTATGAGTCATTCCTGTGTAGTACCTGATGCAGCAGAAAGTATTGAGGATTCTGGTATTAAGGAGTTGTGGGCAATAGACGCAAAGGTGCTAGGCATTGTTTGGCAGCAAGATGATGATTTGTTACCTTCAATGGGAAATCTTTAGTAGAGCTGGCTGAGAATGAGACAAGGTGGACAAAACGTACAGCTCTTAGTTTGGCTTCAAAGGTCTTTGATCCTCTTGGATTCCTGGCTCCATTTGTGATAAAGTCAAAAATTTGGTTTCAGAGCCTCTGGGAAATTGGACTTGGTTGGGACCAAGAGTTACCTGATCATATGGTGGTAAGGTGGAAATATTGGTTCAAAGAATTGGCACATCTTGGAGACATTGAAATCCCAAGATGGTACTTTGGAGAGTTGAACCAGAGTCCAGACAATTTGGAGCTGCACATCTTTTGTGATGCAAGTGAGAAGCCTATGCAACTTGTATTTATATTAGAGGCACATTGCAAGAGGAAGTAGGTTGCAGGTTGGTTGCTGCAAAGAGCAGAGTAGCACCTTCGAAAAGGCTTTCTGTTCCAAGGTTGGAATTGATGGGTGCCGTTATTGCTAGTCGGCTTGCAATTACAGTGCGAAAGTCTTTGGCCCTCTATGAAATTCCAAGCTATTATTGGACAGACTCCACTATAGTTTGGCACTGGTTAAGAAGTCAGGCAAGGAAATGGAAACCATTTGTTGCCAATAAGGTGGAGGAAATTCAAGCGCACACAGATCCCAAGCAATGGAAGCATTGTCCAGGCATCCAAAACCCCGCTGATTTACCAACACGAGGAATTTCAGTGAAATATCTTTCACAGTCAAGTTTGTGGTGGAATGGGCCAGAGTTGCTAAAACTTGGAAGTGAAAACTGGCCTTCTAATCAGCCTATTGTAGGAGAATGCCAGGCTGAAGAAGCATGGGTGAGTGAGGTGAGAAAATGCGCTGTGAACAGTTGTCAAGTTATGCAGCAGGACCCCATATTGAGGCTTGAGGACATTAGCAGTCTGAAAATATTGTTAAGAGTGACAGCATGGGTATATAGATTTACCAACAATATTAAGGGATAAACAAGAAGGGAAGGAATTCTGAACAGTAATGAGATTCAGCAAGCCAGGAAATACTGGGTGGTATATATGCAGAAGGAAAAATTTGGTGAAGAGAGAGAATTGCTCACCGGCCATCCATTACAGGTTCTACCAACACATTCTGCGCTCAAGGGTTTGGATGTGTTTTTGGATCAGGATTTATTGAGAGTAGGAGGTAGACTACAGTTTTCTGGGCTTCCAGAGGAGAAAAGACATCCAATTTTGCTACCTTCTGGGGGGCACTTTGTGGGCCTTTTGATCCTGGATACTCATCATAAGCTGTTACATGCGGGAGTTAGAGAAGTGATAATAGAGATTAGACAACAATTTTGGATTCCCAAAATTAGACAAGTAGTAAAAAAGGTCTTGCATAAATGTGTGGTTTGCAAGCGTTGGAGTGCAAAGCCTTATTATGAAAAGGTGGCTCCACTTCCAAGAGAACGGTGTGTCTATACTGCCCCATTTGATGTAGTGGGAGTAGACTTTGCAGGGCCAGTCTATGTGTATGAGCGAGGGGAGTCTAACAAAGGTTATATATGTCTTTTCACCTGTGCTACCACCAGAGCAATCCATTTGGAGTTGGTAAGCAACTTAAGTAGTGATGTATTTCTTTTGGCCTTTAAAAGGTTTGTGAACAGAAGGGGTTTCCCAAATAAAATCATATCGGATAATGCAAAAACCTTCAAAAAGGCTGCAAAGGAACTCCAAGAAATTTGGTCCTTGCTAAAAGAGGAAGGATTCCAATCCTACTTTTCACACCAAGGGGTACAGTGGGAGTTTATTGTTGAGAGAGCACCATGGTGGGTGGATTTTGGGAAAGGCTAGTGAGAAGTGTAAAGTGTCCATTAAAGAAACTTTTAGCTAATGCTCATTTGAGCAAAGAAGAATTCTCTACTGTTTTATGTGAAGTAGAAGCAATGGTGAACAGTAGGCCTATCACTTTTGTTTACAACAATATGCAGGATGCAGAGCCATTGACACCAAATAATTTTCTTTGTGGTAAACGATTAACATCAAGCCCCAGTGTGCCAGAAGACTGCAGCCTATCCAGAGCACTCAAGGAGAGTTAACCAGACGGTTCAGGTACCTTGAAGAGCTACAAGATCAGTTATGGAAGAGGTGGCAGATGGAATACTTGCCAGAACTCAATTATTACCCATCAGGCAAGGTAAAGGGCTCCAATGCAAATTGTATCAAGGTGGGAGAAGTGGTAATGATTGGGGATGAAAGACCAAGGCAATGCTGGAAGCTTGGCATAATTGAAGAGTTGTTTGTTGGCAAAGACAATTTAGTTAGGTCTGCACTGGTAAAGACTTCAGGAGGAAAGTTAAAGAGACCTATACAAAAACTCTATGCTTTAGAAATCAGCAAAAACACAGATAGTCAAGATGAAACATTTGAGTTACAGCCTCATGGAGAAGGCTTGGCTAACCTTGCAGAAGGTAATGACAACAATACCTCTTCGGTGGGGAGTGTTAGAAAATCTAGAAGAGGAAGAACCATTGTTGTCCCAAGGCGATATGATGACTAAGCTGATTGATGCAGCATTGCTTGTATATATTAAGTTAAGGTGTATATATATCCATCTCATAATTGTAAGGTTAGTGAAAAATTAACTTAATTTAGAGCTAGCATTTTTGAGCTCTTGTGGCATCATTGTTTGGTCACACTATTGGCATCATTTTGGGGCGCTGCGCGTTCTTTCTACTCGTTTGTGGGATGTCGTACGTACAGGGTGTGGTCTTGTAGAGAGCTCTCTTGCAATTCAGTTTGGTTGTTTTAGATACAAGATTGTTGCACCGTGCAATAGTCCAGGTTGTGTTGTTGTTGCAAGGTTGAGAAAGAAGACCATAAATAGTACCCTTTTTTGTTTACATTAAATTCATGTAACAAAGGTCTAAGGTAGGCCCGCATCGAGTCAGCAACCCTGAGGTTACCCTGAGGTAGGACCTAATAGGATCTCAAATCCGTAAGTTTTAATTAGCTTAACTTGGGCTTCAGATAGAACTGGCCCTTTAGAATTTGGCCGTTCACGGCTCAGCTGGGATTTTGAACCCGACAAATAAAAAAAATAACATTTAGTGTTGTTATGAATTCCCTAAATGTTTCTGTTTGTTTTTCTTTGAGTTTGTTGTTTATTTCTATGTCAAGCTGTTGTATCTGCTGTTTTATGGCTTCTGTGTGTGGTATTTGTGTGTTATGTTTGAGGTTGTTACGTTGCCTTATTAGGTGGGCTATTTCTCTCGTGTAATTTGGGTTGTATTTCCTAATATTGCCCTTGGGTATGTATTTGTTTGCATTATTGATGATCTGATTAAATGTCTTGTGTTGTATTAATGTTTATGATGGGTGTGCTGTTTAATGTGGTGAATTGTTCCTCAGTCTGTATTTTGAACTGTTCCCAATCAGCTTTCTTGTAATTCCTGTAAGTGTGCCGAAGGCTGTTGGGGCAGAGTGTAGAACGTGTTGTAATCAATGATGCCACTCCTTGGAATTTTTCCCAAGATCTTGGGATTTTTGTTCCCACCTTGGAATCTTGGATAAAATCCTAAAACTTGGGTAATCTTGGAATTTTTTATCATAATATAAATAATGTGCATAATATGCATAATATAAATAATGGTAATAATATAAATACAAATCTAGCGTATTAATCTACAGATCTACAGAGGCCCTAAGATCCACTCTAAGGTTAGTCCGAGAGAAAGGAAAGAGTAGGGGGGTTAAGAGAAGAGAATAAGGGGTTAAGTAAGTAGCAACACCTATCACTCGTGGGTTAACATTCATTCAGAAAAGAGAATAAAGACTCACCATCATCATCCGCCGGCCACTGCCGACAAGTCAGAAAAATAGTCGGAGAGAAGAGGAAAGATTGCAGAACGGTCCTCTACTCCATAGGGAGGTAGAGCCCACTCTGCCGGAAAAAGATGAAAAGAAGTAAAATAAGAACGCTTACAAACCATGCAATACATTCTTAACTCAAGAACAATACATTCTTAACTCAAAGCAACACATTCTTCCAACTGGTGCAGACCGATCCTCCACTCCATAGGGAGGTAGAGGATGCAGCCCACTAGGCTGGAAAGGCGTGAAAGATGAAAAGAAGTAAAATAAGAACGCATTACAATACATTCTTAACTCAAACACTATCATACCATGCAAACATGCAAACTACAGACATGCAATAAAGAGAAGAAAAAAAGTACAAACAATAACAAAAAGTGAGTTAATTTACTTAACAAGCTACAACTAAGTTCGTGTTAGTCTATTTTTTTTTTTTTTTGCTGGCATATCACACGCTGGCATGTCACATTATTGTCACAAGCTGGCATTAGATGTCAACAGACTCATCCCCGATTACGACCCCAAGAGCTCCTGTTGCCAATCGTTTTTTTTTATTTTAAACAACGTTAATATTTTTAAAATGCTTATCTAGACGGTTTTTAAACACATTAACGCTGGTAGAGCTCACGACGGGCGCGGGAAGATTATTCCATTTATCAATTATTTTAAACGTAAAGACGTTTTTAGCGATATTAGTAATGAAACGTCTGCCACGCAACTTAAATCCATTATTACGAGTATTGCTATTACCGAAAGTGAACAATTTGTCAAAATTTACGTTATCGATGTTATTAACGATTTTGAAAACTTCAATAAGCTCCCCCCTTAATCTCCTAGTTTCGAGTGAATGCAAGTCTAACTCTTTAACCCTATCTTCATAAGACTTGTTGCGCAATGACGGGATTAGTTTCGTGGCACGACGCTGAACCCTTTCTAACCTATCAATATCCTCACGCAAATACGGGCACCAAAACTGAACGGCATATTCTAAATGAGGCCTGACTAGGGACTTGTAAAGGGGCAATATAATATCCTTCGATTTAAATTCGAAATTACGCACTATGAAGCCTAACATCCTATTAGCTTTTGCGCAAGACTCCAGGCACTGGTTCCTAACTTTTAAATCCTTAGATATGCGTACGCCTAAATCTACTTCCTCGTCAACGCTCGCTAACTCTCTATCATCCATCGTGTCCGTGTAATTATTGTTACGAGAACCTATATGCAAAACTCTACATTTGTCTATGTTAAATTGCATCTGCCACTTATCCGTCCACTCCATAATCCTATTTACATCGTCTTGGAGCCTATTTCTATCGTCCTCGTTAACAACCTTACCGCCTATTTTAGTATCGTCGGCGAATTTTGACACGTTACTAGTCAATCGTACATCTATGTCGTTAATGTAAATTAATAGTATTATCAATTAATAGTATTGATAAATAATGGTAAGTAGCAATATTTTAAATGTAATATTATTTAGCATGTAATTTTATGTAAATAATGAAATAATACCATATTTTGGTAATTAGGCGTTTGGCCTTAACTTTGGCCTTTTTTTTGAAAAGTTTGGCCTAACCGAGAAAAACAGACCTGGCAACCCTGCCTGACTCCCTTGTCCCTTCAATGTTCAAGCAACCTCGGTGCCGGGTACACGCTCGTGGATTATTGTTGTTACGGTACCGGTACTCAATTAAGTGACGTCAAAATGAGTGACGCTGGAGATGCGGGGTGTAGTGGTACTAGCACACCACCAAAGAAAAGATCCAAAGTGTGGTACTAACAAGCATTTAATATAGAGTGGATGGATGACCCAGAACTAAAGGCCTGGGTGAAACCTGATTCAACAGATAAATATGGAGTGTTGTGCAACGTATGTGACTGTAAATTAAAAAACTGTAATAAGTCTTCTCTCATGGCACATAAAGCTTCACTAAAACATATAAAAAACTTTAATGCCAAAAAGAACACAGTCAGTATCCAGCAGCATTTCAAAAAAGTATCAGGACAAGACCATCAGGATAAAGTTGCAAAAGCAGAATTAGTCCTCTCGGGTTTCATGGCAGAACACAGCATGCCATTCTCCCAGGCGGATCACTTGGTTGATGCTTTGAAGAAAATTTTCCTTGATAGTAATATTGCCGAGAGTATTTCATTGAAGAAAACTAAAGCTTCATATTAGAGAATATTCATTATTATTGATTAGTGTCTTCATGTTGATGCCTTTATTTTTCATGCACGTGTTTATGTTTTGTTTGTATGTTTCAGAGTTCCATCATTGTTTAGCGTTATGGATATTGGTCAATAAACGTAATAACAAAAAGTGGAATCTTATTTATGATGGAACTTTATACCAAACAATAGTGAATCTCAACAGGTCAACATGCCCGTGGTGAAATGTCCAATTGAGGGGTGCGCATATGAGACCCCCGCACACAGCGACGCCATTGTAGCAGCACTCCTCACAGCCCACTGCACTGTCCATTCCGTGTCCGCTGCCGGCGCCACGGCCCAAGTGGAGAAGGTGAAGAGACCAACAATATCTTCAGCCGGTACGAGCGAGGAATGGTCCTACTTCACATCGCGATGGATGGACTATGTGGATGCCACCAAAATTACGGGTCGTGACAAAGTGGTGCAGCTACTGGAGTGCTGCGATGAACCCCTTCGCAAACACCTCACACGATCAGCCGGTGGTAGTCTGACAGGGAGAAGTGAAAATGAGGTGATCGCAGCCATAAAGAAATTCGCAGTCAGAGAAGAGAGCACCATGGTTGCTAGAGTGGCGCTGCACAACATGCGCCAAGACCGTGACGAAACCGTGCGTTCATTCGGCGCCCGACTCGGTGGCCAGGCAGGGGTATGCAAGTACATCACAAAATGCTCGAACTGCGATGCGGATGTGAACTACACAGAGGCCATCTTGCGCGACGTCCTGACCCGCGGCATTGAGGACCCCGAGATTCAACTGGACCTACTCGGCAACACGAACCAGAACATAACATTAGAGCAGGTCTTCCAGTTCGTCGAGGCCAAAGAATTCGGCAAGCGCTCAGCATCACTTGTCCTCGACTCTCAGGGCGTCGAGGCTGCTAACAGAGCCTACAGACGGAACAAGAAGGACGCTCTGAAGGAGATGACAGTCGGCAACCATGAGGTGTGCTCATATTGCGGCAGGAAAGGGCACGGCAAAAGTGCCCCAGGCAGGGTCCGAAAGAAAGACTGCCCAGCCTATGGCCACACATGCAGCCACTGCAATCGTGAGAACCACTTTGAAGCAGTGTGTAGGAGCAAGCACAAACCATCAAGAGTCGAGATAGTAGCGAATTCACATGCAATATGCGAAGAAGGTGCTGTATTCGAGGCCCTCTGCTCGATTACCACAACTGGCCGACGCCGCATCAGGAGAGTCATCGCCCTTGACCATCATCTTTATCATCGTCTTTCCGACACGTGGATTAAGCAAGCCTCCAAACCTCAGCCATTCATAAACCTCACAGTGACAGCCGTCGATGAAGATTACGCTGCATTCGGATTCGAGCTAAAGGCCGCGCCCAAGATTGCTACACTCGGTGCGATGGCTGACACCGGCTGCCAGAGCTGTCTGGCAGGCATCAAAGTCATCCACCGCATAGGCCTCAAACAAGCCGACCTTATCCCCGTCACGATGAGAATGCACTCCGCCAACAACGGATGCATCAAAATACTCGGCGCCGTCATCCTGCGACTCTCTGGAAAGGACAAAACCGGTAAAGTGGTAACAACTCGTCAACTCACCTATGTCACGGACAACTCCGACAAGCTGTTCCTCAGCAAGGAGGCATGCATCGCGCTCGGCATGATCACCGACAACTTCCCGATGATCGGTGAGACGTCTTCGCATCGACTCGAGGCAACCTCGGCAGCCGACACCGCGAGCGATGAGGTGCCGGCGAGAGATAGTGCTATCAGCAGCGAGAGCGGTCAGATCAGCCCATGCGACTGCCCGATACGTCAAACACCGCCCCGGCCGCCATCACAACTACCGTTCCTGACGACTGAGAAGAACCGGGACAGATTGCGGCAGTACTTGGTCGAATGCTACAAGTCAAGCACATTTAACACGTGTGCGCATCAGCCGTTGCCAATGATGGAGGGCCCTCCATTGAAACTTATGGTGGACCCTTTAGCTGACCCGGTGGCATATCACACCCCGGTACCCGTCCCTCTTCACTGGCAAGATGACGTCAAGCGTGGAGTCGACCAAGACGTGAAATTGGGCGCAATCGAACCAGTGCCGGTCGGCGAACCGGTGACATGGTGTCACCGGATAGTGGTGTGCGCCAAGAAGAACGGGAAGCCACGCCGCACGGTCGACTTCCAGCCCCTGAACATACATGCCACCCGCGAGACACACCATACTCAGTCACCGTTCCACCAGGCACGGTTGGTGCCCCATGGCAAGAAGAAGACCGTGTTCGATGCCTGGAACGGATATCACAGCGTGCCCCTCCGCGAGGAAGACCGTCACCTGACTACCTTCATCACTCCGTGGGGCAGGTACCGGTACCGCACGGCGCCCCAGGTCTATATCGCCTCTGGTGATGGCTATTGAGACGTTACGACGAGTAGTATCCGACGTTCCAAACAAAACCAAGTGTATCCATGATACGCTGCTCTGGTCGGACGACCTGAGACAAAGTTTCTTCCAAGCAGTCAACTGGTTCAGTGTTAGGCCCATTGCTATTCGTAATTTACATTAACGACATAGATGTAGGATTGACTAGTAACGTGTCAAAATTCGCGGACGATACTAAAATAGGCGGTAAGGTTGTTAACGAGGACGATAGAAATAGGATTCAAGACGATGTAAATAGGATTATGGAGTGGACAGAAAAGTGGCAGATGCAATTTAACGTAGACAAATGTAAAGTTTTGCATATAGGTTCTCGCAACAATAATTACGCGTATACGATGGATGATAGGGAGTTAGGGAGCGTTGACGAGGAAGTAGATTTAGGCGTACGCGTATCTAAGGATTTAAAGGTTAGGAACCAGTGCCTGGAGTCTTGCGCAAAAGCTAATAGGATGTTAGGCTTCATAGCGCGTAATTTCGAATTTAAATCGAAGGATATTATATTGCCCCTTTACAAGTCCCTAGTCAGGCCTCATTTAGAATATGCAGTTCAGTTTTGGTGCCCGTACTTGCGTGAGGATATTGATAGGTTAGAAAGGGTTCAGCGTCGTGCCACGAAACTTATTCCGTCATTGCGCAATAAGCCTTATGAAGATAGAATTAATGAGTTAGACCTGTGTTCACTCGAAACTAGGAGATTAAGGGGGGAGCTTATTGAAGTTTTCAAAATCGTTAATAACATCGATAACGTAAATTTTGACAAATTGTTCACTTTTGATAATAGTAATACTCGCAATAACGGATTTAAGTTGCGTGGCAGGCGTTTTATTATTAATATCGCTAAAAACTTCTTTACGTTTAAAGTAATTGATAAATGGAATAATCTTCCCGCGTCAGTCGTTCATTCTACCAGCGTTAATATGTTTAAGAACCGTCTTGACAGACATTTTAAAGGTATTAACGTTGTTTAATTTAAAAAAACAAAGTTAGCAACAGAAGCTCTGGTGGTGGTGCTCGAGGGTGAGTCTGTTGACGATGAATGCCAGCTTGTGACATGCCAGCGTGTGATGCCAGCAATAAAATTATTAAAAAAAAAAAAAAAAAATTAGACTAACACGAATGTAGATGTAGCTGATAGCGTAAACTAACCCACTTTTTGTTTAACTTTACCTACTTTTTTTTTTTTTTTTTTTTTCCCCTTACTTTGCATGTCTCTAACTCTTTTCTTGCATGTTTGTAGTTTGCATGGTATGACAGTGAGTTAAGACTGTTTGCATGGTTTGTAAGCGTTCTTATTTTACTTCTTTTCATCTTTCACCCCTCTCCTATTCTCTCCGACTATCTTTCTGACTTGTCGGCAGTGGCCGGCGGATGATGATGGTGAGACACTTTTCCTCTTTTTCTGAATGAATGTTAACCCATGAGTGATAGGTGTTGCTCTTACTTAACCCCTTATTCTCTTCTCTTCTCTTAACCCGCTACTCTTTCCTTTCTCTCGGGCTAACCTTAGAGTGGATCTTAGGGTCTTTGTTAGCCTTAGCTTCTGTAGATCTGTAGATCTGCGGTAGACAGGGCATCACGCTGAACCTTGAGAAGTTTGTATTTGGACAAGACACTGTGGAGTTTGCTGGCTTCGAAATCACACTCGGCAGAGTACGACCCTGCGAGAAGTATCTGCAGGCCATCCGTGACTTTCCTACACCAAAGAACATAACCAACATTCGCTCATGGTTTGGGCTAATTAACCAGGTGGCGTATGCTTTCGCTACTTGCAAAGAGAATGATACCTTTTCGCCAACTCTTGAAGCCCGGCACGCCCTTCCGATGGGATGATCAACTCAACAATCTGTTTGAAGAGTCGAAGGTGGTAATCATCAGTGAGATCGAGGAGGGTGTAAGTATATTTGACAAAACAAAGCCGACTTGTCTTGCGACCGATTGGTCGAAGTCAGGGATCGGATTCTAGCTATCCCAGAAGCACTGTGAATGTCCTGGTGCTGAACCCTTTTGCTGCCGCACTGGTTGGATGGTCACCCTCGTTGGCAGTCGCTTCACCCCCACCCCGCTGAGTCACGCTACGCGCCGATCGAGGGGGAGGCTCTGGCAGTCGCTGACGCACTGGACAAGGCCAGGTACTTCGTCCTCGGCTGCGATGACCTCATCATCGCGGTTGACCACAAACCGCTGCTGACGGTGTTTGGCGACAGGTCGCTGGAAGACTTACCGAATGCTCGACTGAGAAATCTGAAGGAGAAGACTCTCCGCTACAGATTTCGCATGATCCACGTACCTGGTGCGAGGCATCGCGCTGCTGACGCTACGTCCCACCACCCCACCGGCGACCGCCAACCTGAAAAGATGCTCCTGGCAGACGACATCTCCGCTAGTAGCCAAGACGCTGTTGCTGATGATGACCTACCGTCGGCAGCTGCTTTGCGCCACTCATTCTTAGCTGGCATACGCACAGATGGAACGGCTGCGTACAACGACGAAGCCCTCGACGACGAGGTTATGGCCTTCGCGATCTCAGCTCTGAACACGCTGCAGTCCGTTACCTGGGACCAGGTAAGATTGGCGACGAGTAGCGACCAACATATGACAGAGCTCGTCTCGATAATCGAGTCAGGCATGCCTGACTTCCGTCACCAGCTCCCACCGCCACTCAGAGAATATTACCAATTCCGAGAGGACCTGTACACGGTGGACGGCGTCGTCATATTCAAAAACCGTGTTGTGATCCCTCCCTCTCTCCGGCAGGGTGTACTGAACGCGCTCCATGCAGCCCACCAGGGCGTATCGTCGATGGTCGCGAGGGCTGAGGTGTCCGTGTTCTGGCCCGGCATCACCCCTGCTATCACTACCCTCAGGAACAGTTGCAACCATTGCAACCGTATGGCACCTTCGCAGCCCAGTGCTCCTCCAATTCCTCCGGTGTCCCCCGTCTACCCTTTCCAATGCATCTGTGCCGATTATTTCCACTATAAAGGTACCAACTACCTGGTGATCGTCGACAGGTACTCAAACTGGCCGATTGTGGAGAGGACCACGGATGGCGCCAGAGGCCTCATCAACAGCCTGCGCAGGGTGTTCGTGACTTATGGCATCTGCGACGAACTGTCATCTGACGGCGGCCCTGAGTTCACATCCACGGTTACTCTCCACTTCCTGTGGAACTGGGGCGTACACCACCGTCTGGCTTCGGTAGCTTTTCCACATTCAAACTGCAAAGCCGAAGTTGGCGTGAAAACAGCGAAACGACTGATCACAGACAACACAGGACCGAACGGTGAGCTCGATGCAGACGCTTTTCAGCGAGCCATGCTACAATACCGCAACACACCTGACAAAGATACCAATCTGTCTCCCGCGAGGGAGGATGCCTTGCAGAACAGGCACATGAGAGCCCTGAATACTGGTCCGAGCACACCAGACGGTTACCCCCACTCGTGGTCGGAGACAGGGTCAGAATCCAAAACCAGATCGGCCCCAACCCCAGGAAATGGGACAATACTGGCCTATAATAGAAGTGCGACAGTTCGATCAATAAGTGGTGAAGGTTGATGGTTCATGCAGAGTGACTCTGCGAAACAGAAAATTTCTGAGGAAATACGTGCCCGTCCAACCGCAGCACAGACGCCGCCTCACCATCAGGGACGACTCCCACCTTCACCTCTCCAGCCCTGCGCCCGGATTGGGGCAGTGCGCGACCTCACCCCCAAAACCACGCACGGACGACTCCCGCCTTCACCTCTCCAGCCCTGCGCCCGTATTGGAGCAGTGCGCAACCTCACCCCCGAAACCACGCTCCCCGTCCGCAGTCGAGCGATCATTCCCTACCGCCCACCGGCTGGCAACGTAACCTCACCGACCAGCCCCACATCACTTCCACTGCACACCCCACCACGAGGCCTGCCCTCCAGACCAGCTGCGCACCCTCAGCAGTGCCCACCAACACCGTCCCTGGCACCCATTGAGCGCTTCAGCAACGAGATTCCTCGCAACCTGCTGCTCCAGGTGCTGTGTCCAGGTGTCCCGCTTCTCCAACCGATGCCCCTGCCGTCAGACGCCCGGACGCGATAGGAAGACACCTTCATGGCAGAGCGATTACGATATGACGAACACGCTACATACTCCATGAACAACCCCTTCTCGCCATCGACACCCATACCCTGTACCACACTACTACATATATAACAGTCTTTGTTCCCCTTTTTTTCACTATACTATATCAAAGACTCGGGGGGGAGATAGAGAGTATTCATTATTATTGATTAGTGTCTTCATGTTGATGCCTTTAGTTTTCATGTATATGTTTATGTTTTGTTTGTATGTTTCAGAGTTCCATCATTGTTTAGCGTTATGGATATTGGTCAATAAACGTAATAACAAAAAGTGAAATCTTATTTACATATATTATGCAAGATGGCAATGGGACGCTTTGTAGCTGTATTTTCAAGGTGAAGCAAGGACAGACAAAATTGATGGGGCTGCTCAGATATGTAGGGCCTAAATTAATGATGACACGTGGAACAAAACAATGCTGTTGTTTTTAAACTACATTATTGGAAAAGTTGACAAAATGAACATTGAGTTTCAATCCCAGTACTTCAGGCTTGGTACCTTGTACTCGACCATTTCTGATGAGTACCGCAGCATCCTAGGTCTGTTTGTAAAAGATGATGTAATCCAATCTCAACATCTGTCTACCATCGACCCACGCAACACCACTTTGCACAAGCCCTTGGAAGATCTGAGTCTTGGTGGAAGATGTGAGGGACTGCTAGTGACTGAACCACTTCAGGAAAAAGAAAAGTTGTTTCGCACTGACTGTCAGCGGTTCCTAGTTGAACTATGCGTGCAGATGAAGAAGAAGTTTTCCCTTTGAAGAGGATAGCATTTTTTCGATGTTGCAAGTCATGGATCCGACAGAAGCTCTCTCAAGTAAAAGAAGTATGAAATCACTTGTGAAACTAGCTATTCATTTCCCAACAATCGTAAAAGGTGAAGATCTAGACAAGTTACAAGATCAGTGGAAAGATCTTCTGTATACAAAAAGCTCAATCATTACAAGGGTAAATCAGCAACCACTTTCTGGCATGATCTACGTTTAATTAAAGATGGAAATAATCATGCAAAGTTTGACCTTTTGTCTAAGTTCATGTGCGACCTATTAGCCTTGCCTCACTCATCTGCGTGTGTGGAGAGGGTATTTTCACAATGAACATTATAAAAACTAAGCAAACCAATAGGTTGCATGCCAAAACTGTTGCAAATCGCTTGCTGACCAAGCAAGCTATTGCAAGACAAGAGGTCACTTGCCAGAACTGGGAGCCATCAACTTCACTCATTAAAGATATTAAATCTGGTCAGTGCCACCAACGATATATGGAGAGAGATGAAAGCAGGAAGAAGAGAGATGTCGCTACTCTACACCCAGGTGAACCTGAAGCTGTCAGTGAAGAGGTGGAAGATGACCCATCAATGGTCTACCTACAGTATAATCATCTTCTCTTGGGCTCTAGTGAGTATTATATGCTATGTTTAGTATGTTTTAAATCCTGTCATTTGAATATACATTCATATAGAAACCTTGGAATTTTTTGGAATTTTTCATCAGGACATCTTGGAATTTTTCATTTTTGTGAGTAGCAACACTGGTTGTAATGATGATGGGCAGGTGGTCTGATGACAGTTGTTTTTCGGTTCTCCAGTGTGTGTGTGTGTGCTAGTGAGGGGAAACAGAACGTTATGTCTGGGGAGGAGTTTGAGTATCCTGCTTGATGTGGTATGTGTGTATGTTCGTCTGTATTGTTAAGAATGAAGAGGCTGTTTAGTTGTGTGGCTATGTTGGCGCCTCTGGTGTTAAGATAATAGAAGCCATGTTTAGTGGACTGGTCTCCGATATATTTTATAAATCTCAAATCTGGAAGCATTGGCGTAGGCATTTGTATGTTCATTATACACAGTGATTCACTGGCCTACTTAGTCAGTGCTCCAGACAACTATCTCTTAATCGTCTATGGACCTCTTGTATAATGTTTGTACCTGTTGAGTCTGCAATAAAGTGTTTGTTTGTTTGTTTGTTAGGTTAAATGGCTATGGATTTTGAATGATCCGCAATAAAGATGTTTTGGTTGTTTGTTTGTTATATGCTATGGATGTAAAACCTTACGTGCAGAAAACGTCTATGCTACGTACAAAAAATTACGTCAGAAGTTTACTTGTACTTCACATTCATACAACGTCATTATGCAACGTTGTATCAACGTTGCAATATAACATTTAAGTTTTGTGTTGTGACTACGTCAGTAAAACGTCAATTTCTGACATGATCAGGATTCAACCAGGATACAAAGTTGTATTTACGTAATGTGTTTGCTGGGAGCCAAGCTCTGAAGGACTACCTTTACTAAGTTAAGCTAGACTAAAACAGACTTTACGGACTTGGAGGTCGTATTCGGTCCTACCTCAGGGTTGTCGACTCGACGCGGCCTACTTTAGGCTTAAATTAACATAAATAAAAAAGGGGGCACTATTCATGACCTTCTTTCTAAACCTTGGAACAACAACACAACCTGCACCATTGTTCGGTGCAAGAATCTTATATCTGGAGTAACAAACTGAACTGCAAGAGAGATCTCTATAAGACCACGCCCTATCATTGCCACTTTCAACGAAAAAGTGGAAAGAACCCTGTCAACATAAAGAAAAAAGGTGCCACAAGAACCCCAAAAATTGGCTCTAAAATAAATGACAATTTTTTATTAACCTCACAATTATGAGAGAGCCATATACAACAACCTTCAACAACACACAACTCAATCCTTCCTCTTCTCTTAACATTCTTCCACACGACTATCCCCTTATCTTCAACAACACACAACTCAATTCTTCCTCTTCTCTTAACATTCTTGGCGTTTCCTTTTCTTGTGATCTTTCCTGGCAAGATCTCATATACTCTCTTTCTAAAATAGCTTCTAAGAGGTTAGGTGTGCTGTACCGCCTCCGCGGTTTCTTCACCCCCACTCAGTTGTTGTCTCTGTACAGGGGTCTTGTTCGCCCCTGTATGGAATATGCTTCTCATGTGTGGGGTGGCGGCTCAACCCACACAGCCGTACTTGACCGGGTGGAATCAAAAGCTTTTCTTCTCATCAATTCCCCGCCTCTTACTGATTATCTTCAATCTCTCTCTCTTCGCCGCAATGTTGCCTCACTCTCTCTTTACTATCGCTATTATAACGGACATTGCTCTTCTGAACTCTCTAACTGCATGCCTCCTCCTTTAAGGAGAGCACGCGGCACCAGACTTTGTACACTTTCTCATTCCTTCTCTGTCCAACTCTCTAACGCAAGGGTTAATCGGTATTTTCAATCTTTCATGTACTCAATCGGTCAACTCTGGAACAATCTTCCTCAATCCATCTTTCCTCCTGTCTATGACCTCCCATCTTTCAAACGCAGAGTGTCTAGGCATCTCAAAAACCCTGGGGTATTTTTTTACAAGAGTACATTACAGGCTATTGAGGAATTTTGGAATTTTAAGTTAGGTTAGGTTAGGTTATGTATTAAAACTATCTTTTTCCGATTGTTTTTAATGTTTGAACGAAAATGACCTTCGTTCAGACCGCATCAAAAACCATCATAAAAACATAGTTTTGATTTGCAAAGTCTGTAATGTACACTTGTGAAAATTTACCAACCCCGGACCTTGATTTTGGCTCTCTTCTTCTTCTATGGGGAGGAGCGCTTTTGTGAACATTTTCCCTTGCCCCCTCCTCCTGCATAAAAAAAAATCTTAACCTAATATATACAGTACAGCAATGCTGCATTAATCAATCTAGTCATCGTATCGCTTTTGGAAAACAATGGTTCTTCCTTTCCTAAATTTTCTAACAGTAACCAAACATGACTGCAGTATTCTAAGTAAGGCATAATATAAGAATTACACAATATACAGATGATTTCCTTACTTTTATGACTAACCTTCCTTTTAATAATACCGAGCATTATATTTGCTTCATTCATTGCCTTTCAACACTAATAGATCACTAATGCTGTTAGAGTTTGACAATGGATGTCAAACTTACTTTTAACCAACCAACCTCATTAGAGAGTTGAATGTGTCTCGTCCTGTTTATATCTATGCGTTCAGCTATTTTTAAATCAAAGTACGCTGAGTCATTGATGGAAAAGTATTAAAAACAACCAACAAAATAGATCCACCCTTTGTACTTTGTAGGCCTTAGTTAAGTTTTCGTAGGCTAGGCTTAGGAAGTAGGCCTAATTTAACCCAATTTAAAAGTAAACTGTGTCTAGAGTCTTTTATTATTATTTTCATGTGTTGCTTCTGTTCGGGCCCAAAGTTAGTTAGTCATTTCGAAGTTATTTATATTTCATTTGGAAAACATGAAGCCACTCGGGCCTATCTAGTAATCCAAGTCATGAGCTACGTTTTAATTACATTACATTTCATTTGGAAAACATGAAGCCCCACACGGGCTTATCGAGGTAATCCAAGTCATGAGCTACATTTTTTGGTAAATATTTGGCTGGACACAGGGGCTACATTTTTTTATCAAAATTACATTTTTCTATTGTAGTTTTCTCTGCTTTGTTCAAATCTGATACCCATTTCTGTAAATATTTGGCTGGACACAGGGGCTACATTTTTCTAGTGTAGTTTTCTCTGCTTCGAATCTAATACCCATTTCGGTAATTATTCGTTTTTCGACTCACTCTCTTTATAATGAGAGCAAACTTTTCTGGTCAATTTTGAGATGTTCTGCACGAATCTGCCATCCATTTCCCGTGCAAATGCATAGTTTACGAGATATCATCTCGAAAACTACGCATTTGCACAGGAAACGGATGGCAGATTCGTGCAAAACATAAGAACATAAGAAATTTTTATAGTGGGCACACTAGGGGCCACTTCGGCCCATCGAGGTGGCTCCACTATGTAAAAACTACTTGTACATTGGCAATAACCAATTTTGGTAATTGTGTGTTTTATCACACACAGTTATTTTACACACCAAAATACATTTTTCTAGTAGTATTTGATGTGATTTGTTCAAATATGACCTCCATTTCCGTCGGAAATGAGATCCAACAAAGTTATAGTACTTTGAAGTTTGGCTCATTTTCAAGGGAAATGGAAGTCAAAATCTAAGCAAAACACATCAAATATTACTAGAAAAATGTATTTTGGTATTAACCTAACCTAACCTAACCTAACTGTGGCTAAATGAGCCTAACTGTGGCTAAATGAGCCACCAAAATACATTTTTCTAGTAGTATTTGATGTGATTTGTTCAAATATGACCTCCATTTCCGTCGGAAATGAGATCCAACAAAGTTATAGTACTTTGAAGTTTGGCTCATTTTCAAGGGAAATGGAAGTCAAAATCTAAGCAAAACACATCAAATATTACTAGAAAAATGTATTTTGGTATTAACCTAACCTAACCTAACTGTGGCTAAATGAGCCTAACTGTGGCTAAATGAGCCTAACTGTGGCTAAATGAGCCTAACTGTGGCTAAATGAGCCTAACTGTGGCTAAATGAGCCTAACTGTGGCTAAATGAGCCTAACTGTGGCTAAATGAGCTCTCGTCTGTATCCACCACCTAATCCATAATAAGGTAATACTCTAGGCTCGTTTAGCCAGGGTTAGGATCGTTTAGCCAGGGTTAGGCTCGTTTAGCCACGGTTAGGTTAGGTTAATTAATACCAAAATATATTTTTCTAGTAATATTTGATGTGTTTTGCTTAGATTTTGACTTCCCTTTCCCTTGAAAATGAGCCAAATTTCAAAGTACTATAACTTTGTTGGATCTCATTTCCGACGGAAATGGAGGTCATATTTGAACAAATCATATCAATACTACTAGAAAAATGTATTTTGGTGTGTAAAATGACTGAGTGTGATAAAACACATAATAACCCCAATTTTTACAAAACTAATTAAGTATAAATTTAAAACTAATTAATTATTAATTTCAAACTAAAGATAGAATCTCTGGATCCAGAGGATCAAAGTCATAATAGGCTACTATCCACAAATATGTTACATACTATATCTATTTATAACTGACATGCAAATATATCAGATCCAAAGAATCTAGTCAATTTCATTATAGTACCTATCAATACCAGTACTGTGCCAACCAAAATTAAGTCACGGTCCATATCAATTGCTGACCAAGTCATAATTTACATCCATATACATTACAATATATATACTTAGGAGGAAAAGTGTAGGTGTGGCTGTGAAGACTGTACAGTAATGTAGAAATGTGTGTGCACCCATTTTGGGTCTCCCATTTAAAGGCGTTTGTGGGGCAAGTGAAGATCATGAGTTTTTCAATACCTCACAGTATTATGGGGGGCATCGCTCGGCAGAGGAATCTCTTTAAATAGGGTGTGTAAGGACAGAGAGTATCCCCTAACCCAAGATGCTGCTTCCCTATATCCCATAACACCTGTGTTGAGCTGTGGGATCACGCAAATGCACATAATATATATGAAATAAACTAGTACCATTCATGCAATAAAAATAGGCTTAAACACCATCACCAGATGTCCCTTGCAGAGTGCAGACATCAAACTATCCAACCTTCTTTGAAAGAATCAAGTGTATCTGAAGTCACCACTTCTTCTGTCAGACTGTTCCAAATTTAATTACTCTGTTTGTAAAACTATGTTTTCTTAAATTTGTTCTACATCTTGGCTTAAATAATTTCATACTATGACCTCTAGTCTGATTATTGTGATCTTTAATGAAGAGAGACTCAAAATCTATCTTATCCAACCCTTTTATCATTTTATACACCTCTATCATATCACCCCTTAACCTCTTCCTTTTTAATGAGAACATGCTTAGATACGTCAGTCTTTCCTTATATGTCAATTGTCTTAGAGATGGGATCATTCTTGTTACTCGTTTCTGTACTTTTTCCAGTTTTTCAATATCTTGTATCAAATAGGGACTATTAAATTGAATGCAGTATTCGAGGAGGAGTCTCACATATGAAATGTAAAGTTGCTTTATAATATTGGGTGATTTGTATTCAATGTGTGTGTGCATGAGATTGAGTCTAGCATTTGTTTTATTTCTGATTACCATACAGTGATTTGAGGGTTTAAGTTCATTTGTCACAGTGACACTCAAGTCTTTCTCTTTTATCATCATTTTTAATCCAAAGTCCATTTATATTATATTCAAATTCTGGATTTTTTAGCCCAATATGCATAACCTTGCACTTATCAACATTAAATTTCATCTCCCACTTATCTGCCCAGGCTGTTACTCTAAGTCTTTTTGTATTGTCATTGCTCCTGCTACTGACTTAACATTATGGCCTAATTTTGTATCATCAGCAAATTTTGAGGTTTTACATGATAGGCCCTTCTCTAGATCATTTATATAGACAACAAAAAGCAGAGGTCCCAGAACAGACCCCTGTGGGACTCTGCTCAATACGGGTCTCCAAGTAGACTTATTTCCATTTAGATGAACTCTCTGTTTTCTACACTGGGTATCAAATTATTAGCCACTTTGCGCTCATCCATTGAATTCGTCAAGGTCACTCACAGTCACTGAATGTCACGACACTGAATGATGGCGACACCTATCTGCGCATACAGTATTAAAATCATTTCGTTCTGCGCAAACGTAAACAAACGGCGGCCATTTGCATGAATTAGCAATGACTTTGGTGTCTCTAATTATTAGCCAGGTGCCAAATAAGTGTGTGATTATGGGTCGCAAAGGTGATTTAACCTCTGATGAGAAGTCCACCATCGTCTCTGAGCTGGCAAAGGGGAAGACAACCCTGGAAATATCAAAAATCCTGGGAAGATATCACCGCACAGTGAAGAGATTCGTCGAGGCTCCTGGTGCTGTCCGTTCGAGGGCTGACAAAGGTGTGTCGAGGACAGTTTCTCGACGTACCTTGTCTCGTATCAAGCGTGAAGCTGTGATAAACCGTTGCCTGACCAGTGATGAACTTTTCAAACGTTGTGGCGAGGAAAAAGTGTTGAAAGCTACCAGATGTCGCATCCTGAAGAAGGTAGCCAAGCACGTCAAGCCTGTTACAAGGCCTCCTCTGAAGGTAGTTCATAAGCAGAATCGACTGAAATGGGCAGAGGACTACACGAAAATTGATTTTTCAAAAGTCCTCTTCACTGACGAATGCCGTGCTACCCTCGACGGACCAGATGGATGGAGCAAGGGTTGGGTAACAATTGGAGGGAACCGTCCTCATCATTTGAGATGCCAGCAAGGGGGAGGTGGCATCATGTTTTGGGCAGGCATTGTTAGAGGTATGATGGTTGGGCCATGGAGAGTTCCAGACGGCGTTAAGATGACTGCCAATGCCTACGTTGCCTTCTTAAAGGAAAACCTTCTACCGTGGTTCAAGAAGCAGAGGGTCACATTCAAGAGAACGCTGGTGTTTATGCAGGACAATGCACCCTCACACTTGGCTAAGAAAACTACGGAATATCTGCAGCAATTAGGCTTATCTGGCTCTCGATTAATGAAGTGGCCAGCGTGTTCCCCCGATCTCAACCCGATTGAAAACTTGTGGAGTGTCCTGAAGAGGCGAGTTTATCGAGATGGACGGCAGTTTTCGAGTAAGGATGCACTCTGGGAGGCTGTTGTGGATGCTGCTCGTACCATTTCATCAGATGAGATCCTCACCTTGACGAATTCAATGGATGAGCGCCTCAGGAAAGTTCTTTCAAGTGGAGGATCGTACATCCATTATTAACAATCTTATGAGGTCATTTTGATATTATTATGTTCATTATTTCCATATTTATGATGATTTCTTTCTTTGTACATCGAATATCCAATTAAAAAACACTTTAATGTTTGTTTAAATGTGTTTTCATTATACCTGGCTATTAATGTGAGACACTGTATTTCAGCTTAAATTATTTAAATTGTTGCCATATCCATACTTATGAACATAACTCCATAAAATTTACACAGACAACCTTGATACACATGAGCAATATATTCAGGATCGTACAAGGTTTGATTGTGCGGTTTCTCAGAAGTTTCAAAATTTGCAAAGTGGCTAATAATTTGATACCCAGTGTATTTCTCAGCCATTCTTCTATCCAATCAGCTATATGACCTCTTATACCATGGGCTCTAACTTTTACCAACAATCTTGCATGAGGAACAGTATCAAATGCCTTTGCAAAATCTAAGTATACTACCATATATCTACTGGCTCTTTATTGTCCAAATGCAATAGGACTCCATCATAAAATTCAATCAAGTTGGTTAGACAGCCTTCCATTTCGAAAGCCATGCTTGCTGGCTATCATTTATAAGGTTGCACTCTTCAAGGAACTCAGTAACTTTACCTCTAATGATACTTTCGAGTAATTTTCAAATAATGGAGGTGAGGCTGATGGGTCTGTAGTTTTTTGCCAAGTTTCTATTTCCTTTTTTAAAGATTGGAGCCACATTTGCTTTCTTCCAATCCTCTGTAATTTCAGTAGCTACATATAAATGATTTATTAAAAATAATTTCTAGTGCCTGTGCTATATTCTTTTGGCAGCTTTTATGACTATTGGATGCATTTCATCTGGCCCTAGAGATTTTTTCCATTTTTAATTTATCTATTGCTTTTAGGATATCTAGTTTTGTTACCCTTAATTCATTTATTTCTCTATCTTGTCCTGGTAGTATAAGATCAGGATATTATTTAATTTTTTCATTTGTGAATACTGATGAGAAGTATTTGTTTAGTTCTTCAGTTATTTCAAGATCATCATCTATAGTTTTATCATCTACATAGAGGGGGCCAATTTTCCTTTTCACTCTACTTTTCAAATTGAAGTGACTGAAAAACTTCTTAAGATTGTTTTTTGAATTCTTGGCTAGGCTTTTTTCCAGGTCTCATTTGCTATCTCTAATTACTTTCTTGCAAATGCTTCTTTTACTTTTATATATTTCGGAGTCTGTGCCATTTTTAGTTCTTTTGAATTTATGAAATGCTTTTGTTTTTTCTCTGATTGCTCTTTTTACATTGCAGTTTATCCAAGGTTGTTTATTTTTTCCAGTTCTGATTTTACACTGGGATATGCTTCCTTTGTATATTCATTATTATACTTTTAAATTTTTCCCACATACTAGTTACTGTCTGTTCAGGCTGTAGAATATCTGTCCAATTTATTAGACACAGATCATTTACTAGTCCATTTATATTTCCTCTCTTAAAATCTGGAACTTCTACTTTATTTTCACTAGGTCTTGAATTACAAACAGTATTAAACCGAAGGATACAATGATCACCTGAACCTAGTGTTTCTGAAACTGAGAAGGTATCTGGATTATTTGTTAGAATTAAATCTAGCATGGCATTGGCCCTGGTTGGCTCCTTTACTAACTGGGTTAAACCATTCTCAATTATACAGTCTAAGAATCTCTCATTACTCTCTGGTGTTTGTAATATTTCCCAGTCTATATGCCTATAATTGAAATCTCCAACAATAATAATATTGCTTGTCATTGCTTTATTTATTTCATCAATAAGTTGATTTTCTACATACTTATTTTCTTCTCTACTTTTGGGGATTCCTCCAACTGAACATCCCTCAAAATTGACCAGAAAAGTTTGCATTCGTGCTAAACACAACCTAACCTAACCTACTGTAACTTAACCTAACCTAACCAGTCACCTTATTTTGGAGGATATAGTTCTGCAATTGCAGTAAGGAAGTGATGCAGAACTGTAGAATTGTCAGGATGTTCTGCCAGGAACAAGTATCGTGCAAAATATTTCCAGTAATGAGGGCGTCTGTTCCCAGCACGTAAAACCCACAATTTCATATCCTTCCACAAGCGTTCAATGTTTTGCGTGTGGATTGTGTGGTCTTGGGGATCCACAAAATTTTCACTGTGATTAATTTGCTTATGCGTGTAGCCCTATCTTCATCAAGGCCAACAAGGCGGATTAGGTCTTCAAAATCAAGTTCACAAGATTGACACGTCATGGTTCTAGAACAAAAATCACCAAACTAATGAGTAACAGAAAGAAGTAGGCAAAATCAAGAAAAAGTAGCCAAAAATAAACAAAGTAACCTATAGTTGAATGAAAATCTCCAAAAAAGGTAGCTAAAATAAACAAATTAACCGAAATTTATATATATACCGTACATATTAGAAAGTAGGAAATATTTTTTTTTATAAAGTACGTATATTTTATACAAATTTGCACAAGATAATATATATATTTTCTTATTCAGTTTTGATTGGTTATTCAATATATATTGCTGTTATAGCTGGGTGTGACTAGGTCAAAAAATTAATAATAACCCCCATTTCTTGTGCAAATGAATAAACTTTTTTTTTCCATTCCAAAATACGGAGTGTTTCTACTCATTTGCACAAGAAATGTGTCAAATTTCAACAAAGCAGAGAAAACTACACCAGGAAAATGTAATTCTGATAAAAAACTAGCTAACCTAACCAACCTAACCACAGAGCACACCAAAATACACTAGAAAAATATATTTTTTATTTCAATTTCAGGCCATGTCATTTTCATATAAACTAACGAAAATATCATTACTTAAACCTAACCAATCATCAAGGGTGTACAGTTGACTTAACTGGGCATTCAGTTGGCCTAACTGGGCATTCAGTTGGCCTAACTGGGCATTCAGTTGGCCTAACTGGGCATTCAGTTGGCCTAACTGGGCATTCGGTTGGCCTAACTGGGCATTTGGTTGGCCTAACTGGGCATTCGGTTGGCCTAACACAGTGATGCACAAACCCTGGCCCGCGGATCCCCCACGGATCTTTTCAGTGGCCCCACGGGTCTTTTCAATTCAATGAAAAAGTTAGAATATAAAAGTGACCCAATTTATGACTTAGATGGAAAGTAAGTAGGCTAATACATTTAGTTATTTTCTTCGCTTGGCCCTCACATCAAAAACGTTTGTGCACCACTGGCCTAACAGGTTAATATTGGTTATTTCACCTAAATATCTTCTGATCTTTTCATATTAGGCACTCACTGTCACATTTCAGGCAAGTTAAGATGAGAGAATAATGCCGTAATTGATAAAAACATCCAATGCTTTCTCTTCATCTAGGGCACATGATGAATCAAGTTCTCAGAGTCAGAAACCACACGAACAGCATGTCATAATTCTATCACAAACACGACCAAACTGAATCCAATTAGAAAAAAAAATAGAACAGAAATCAACCAACTAATTAGGTTGCAGAGTAGCGAAAAAATAGCCCAATCAGGAAAAATATTTTATGAAAAAAGTACATTATAGCCAAAATGGGAAATATTCACTATAAAAATGTAACTTGTAATTTTTTTTATAATCTTGCATTTCCACAAAAAATTATTAGTACCATCGTAAAGAGCATGAAAAATAGTGCTAGTGAAACACAACCTCTCATTTCTCATTAGCCCTGTGTCCAGACAAATATTAACCCATTTTTTAATAATAAAATCTTAAAAGATGTAAAACTCAAGTCAGCTAATTAATATACGGTACAACAATTTACTACCACCATAGTAGCCTATATAACTGAAGCAAAGAATATATATTGGTAATTATGTATAAAGACACGTTCAGTCATTTTATACACCAAAATATATTTTTCTAGTAGTATTTGATGTGATTTGTTCAAATCTGACCTCCATTTCCCTCGGAAATGAGATCTAACAAAGTTATAATACTTTGAAGTTTGGCTCATTTTCAAGGGAAATGGAGGTCAAAATCTAAGCAAAACATCAAATATTACTAGAAAAATGTATTTTGGTATTAATTAACCTAACCTAACCTAACCTAACCTAAAACTAACATAAGTGGAAGTAGTAACCTAAAAAGCCTAAAACTAATGAAAATATCATTACTTAACCTAACCAATTATCAAAGGTGTACAGTTGGCCTAACTGGTTAATATTGGTTATTTTCACCTAAATATCTTCTGATCTTTTCGTATTAGGCACTCACTGTCACATTTTGGGCAAGTTAAGAATGAGAGAATAACGCTGTAATTGATAAAAACATCCAATGCTTTCTCTTCATCTAAGGCACATGATGAATCAAGTTCTCAAAGTCAGAAACCACACAAACAGCATGTCATAATTCTATCACAAACCATACCAAATTGAATCCAATTAGAAAAAAAAAGACAGAACAGGAACCAACCAACTAATTAAGTCGCAGAGTAGCAAAAAAATAGCCCAATCAGGAAAAATATTTTATGAAAAGTACATATAGCCAAAACAGGAAATATTCACTATAAAAATGTCATAATATTCAAATCTACATAATTTGGTAAGGATGCATCTGCGAACATAGTGACTTATATCAAAATGATCAGAAAATTATGCTTTAATATTTTATAATTATATTTGCTTTTGATATTCTGAACTTGACGATATTCATATTATCCTATACATTATATACAATCTACAAACACACTCTCTCACTCATGAAAGTATCTAAATTTTTCTTAAAATTAACTAATAAGCTACTGTTTAACACATCATATGGCAAGTCATTCCAAAAATCTATTACTATATGACTGAAAAAGTATCTTCATAGATGAAGTCTACAAGTCTGTTTTCTAATTTTCTTATTATGCCCACAAGTTATCCCATCAGTATCTAGTGAGAAAGTTATGTAGGCCTATATTTAAATTGTCCAAACCTGAAAACATTTTGAACATGTGTATTATATCTCTCCTCATAAGTGTTTCTCAAAACTAAACATAGCTACCCAGTTCCTTTAATCTATCTCTGTATTCCAATCATCTTAGGGATAAGCTTGGTTGCCTTACATTGCACACCTTCAAGCATATCAATTCATGTCTAAGGTGAGGGGACCAAGCTTGAATGCAGTATTCTAAGTGAGGCCTAACATAAGAATTTTAGGTAAATATTGGATTTTACTTCCAGTCTGGGTTTATAATGAGAGCAAACTTTTCTGGTCAATTTTGAGGTACTTTGCATTGCTGCGGCGTAGGCTGTAGTCCCCAAGTATCTGTTTCGTCAAACCACCCAGTACCTTTTCACGTTTCTGGGTTTGGAATAGTCAAGAGACTGGGCAAAGGTGTAATCATCTCTGGTATCTCGGAATGCCTCTCTGGTCAGTGGCTTATTTCCAGATTATTCAGGTCTGACTCGCACATTAACTGTAAAAGACTTCCCCTAGTGCAGGTGTCTCAATCTGACTCTCCACTGAGTAGGAGACCCAACCACTCAGGGTCCAAGAAAGGGCTAGAATTCAAAGGTAGGCCTAATAGAAGTAAACTACTCGTGTTTTTCTCTTTATTATATCTGAAATAAACAACTATTCAGTGTGATAGTATAAACATAACAAAAGGACTGGCAATGAATCGCACTTGACAAAACACCTGGTGCCCCAATAACCCTTAGTGAGATTTGGCAGAAAGGATAGAAAACAAGTGGGAGACAAGTACCGGAAATGACTTGCACAGAATGTTAACCCTTGTCCCAGCCTAGCTACCCTCCAAACTTGACCCCCCCTCTTATGACCTGAGTTCCAAGTCCTTTATTGGCTAGCTAGTTAGTAGGGTTAGGGTCACAGGCCAGATTTCAGGGCATATCCAGTGGCCAACAATGGTTGACACAAACTGCGTAGCTCCCACTGGATGGGATCCACAATCCAAGCCTGATGAATCTGGACCACGCGAGTTGAATCCCAACTGGTTGCCTAGACAATACAAGATTATTAGTTACAGGCACCAAGCACCATTAATCACAATAATAACAACATAACAGGCAATTAACCACAAACATTAACGGGAATCATGACTTCATAAATGATCACTGGAAAATATAATTTACTCATGAAATCAAAGCACATAAATAATAAATAACCAACATAAAAAATAATAACTATAAACATTGACAATTATGGCAAACCTATCTCACATGAGTTAATCAACCTATAATCAGTGCCAAACAAGCATGGGCAAAAACCTAACTCTGGAATAATATGACTGGTGACCTATAATAATGATAATTGGTTCTCTAGCTAGTTACATGACAGGGTGGCAAACCTATCTATACTCAGTCACAGTTTCAATAACCTATATATATGTCTACTCTTAATAATAATAATTAACCATGATAATGATGGTGAAATACAAATGACAACACCACAATAACTGGGAATGAAGATTATGAACAAATCTATTATACTCTAGCCAAGGATTACAAAGACCCGTACCTTTAAAGGCTTTCCACACTTCCTTGGCTTCCAACAGGACACGTCAGTATTGTAAATAGTCTGGATGTTAACACTAGGTTTTTATGAGCCTAACTGAACTCTTGCGGGAGAGAAAGACTTGTGAGAAGAACCAGATAGGACTTGAAAATTACGGTGAGGTTTTTGTGAAAAACTCCACAACCCCAAAAAGGGGAATTTGAAAATCAAGGGGGGGTTGTGAGAAACTTCACAACCCCCACAGCAATGAATCTGCCATTGGTTTCCTGTGCAAATGCATAGTTTTTGAGATATCGTAATATAAACATAAAGAATATGTTCATGTTATGAGATCTTGTAAATGACGCATTACCACAGGAAACATGCAAAACACCTCAAAATTAACCAGAGAAGTTTGCTCTCATTATGAAACCACACTGGGAGTTAAAATGAAAAACTAATAACCTAACCTAACCCTAGCATTCTCATCTTATTTTGGAGGAGGATATAGTTTGGCTATAGCAGTTAGGAAGTAATGGAGTTTTGTGGCCTCACCATGATTTTTTTGCAGGAACAAGTAGCATGCAAAATATTTGCAATAATGATACTGTTTGTTCCCAGCACGTAAAACCCACAATTTCATGTCTTTCTACAAGCATTCAATGGTTTGTGTGTGGATAGTGTTGTTCTGAGGATTGACAAAATGTTCACTATGGTTAACTTGGTTATGCGTGTAACCAAGCTCACTGATACAATCATAGGCATGCCAACAGTCACTAATAATGATGGAACCAAGCTTAATAAATCACTGGATCAATGGCAATCTGCTTTTCTGTCTTCAACAAGAATAAGAAACAGCTTTGGACTCACGCTCAATGCCACTGAATACCCATGTTTCCTGAATTTTCCATCCATGATCGTACTTATCATGGCCAAAATGGGATGCATCAATTTCAACAATTACGCCCTCCCTACCAATTGTTTTTTGATTAGCCATCCACTTTTCACAAACCTCACCACAAAAAGATTTCCAATTAACAATGGTGTCATTGTGTAGTTTAAGAAAGGTCTTGACATAACATTGAGAAAAAAATTTATATAAATAAATATTTATGAAATGAAGGTTTTTATTCATGGGAAAATGGCAATGTTTGAGCCATGTGCCTTAAAACAATGAAACATTAAAATTACACTCATATTTTTGGGGGATTTTTTTTACAGGACCTAAAAAGTTTGTCGTCTTTTCATAAAATGCAAGCACTTTTACATTTAGGGCAGGTAATGGATGTTGGAAGTACTCTGTGATTGAGAAATACATCTAAACTTTTGTCTTCAAAATCAAGTTCACAGGACTGACACATCATACTGCTAGCACAAAACTCACAAAACTAACAAAATTTAGTCACGAAAAAATAGCCAGAACAGAAAATAACAAACTAATTAAGTTGCCAGAGTAGTGAAAAAATAGCCCAATTAGGAAAAATATTTTATGAAAAAAAGGTAATTGTTACTTTCAGCCCAGACTGCTATTTCCCATGAAACCTAGGTTTTTCTCATGGTTTTTGATGTGATTCATGTGAATCTGACCTTCATTTCCATCAGAAATGACCAGTTGTTAAGATATACCCCATCCCCTAGACCCCTACCCCATCAATATTGGGGAACCTGTGGGGAGTAATTTTTTTTGGGGGTGAAAAACTCGTCATTTCCAATGAAAATGAAGGTAAGAATGTCGTGAAACACATCAAAAACCATGAGAAAAACCTAGGTTTCATGGAAAACCTAACCTAACCTAACCAAAGATAACCATGTAAAAACTGGTTACACTGAATAGCCATGTTGATTCTGAATTTGAACTGAAAACAGGAGATGAAGGAGGAAGCAGATTGGTTGGTGATTTGCTGGATTAGGTCACGTGATGAAATAGAGGCCTGTGATTGGCTACCTCAAAAATGTTCACATAGTTCATCACTAGATGGTGCCACCTCCTGTTATGGCGGTGATAGAATGCCCCTTCAAAAAAAACATTTTTTCAACAAAATAACTACCAGTATCTCGTAAACTAAACATTTGCGATGGAAATGTTATTGATAAATGTTTTGTACCTGTTGAGACATTAATGTAGAACCCCTCAAAATTGTCGGGAAGCATTCTGGGTTGAAAAGTAACTAATACCAAAAAAAATACATTATAGCCAAAATAGGAAATATATTAAAAAAAGTACATTTGAACAAATTTGCACAAGATAAGATATTTTTTTTTTTAGTCAGTTTTTAATGGCAATTCAATACGTAGGTATGTAGTACTTGTTCATCTGCTTGTGACTAGGAGTAAAATCGAATATTAACCAAATTTTATAATTTTTAGATGACTTCCTTACTCTTGTAACTAACATTCCTCTTAATAATACCTAACATTTTATTTGCTTTATTTCTAGCCTCTAAGCATTGCTTAGAAAATTTGAGATCACTACAAACTATAATACCAGGATCCCTTTCCTTTCTAACATCCTCCAACTAGTTCCCTTGCATCTCACAACTAAAGTTTTCATTATTTCTCCCAAAATGCATGACTACATTTTTGAACATTGAATTCCATCTGCCATTTACTAGCCCAAGTAACTAATCTATCAAGATCCTTTTGCAATTTAAGAATTTTTGGAGCAAGTGAAGTGTAGTTTACATCCCTCTGACACAAAAGGGGACACAAACTACACTAGGTCAAAGTTGGGGAGTGTAAACTACACGAGGATCTTTAGGAGACATTTTTTAAATGAATCCATCAAATAAAGTGTTAAAACTAATGAAAATATTACAACTTAACCTAACCAATCATCAATTTATATATATATTAGGGTGAGGCTGTTGCCCTTACCATGTCCAATCAGGCCTACCTTTTTTTTTCTAGTAGGGATCCCAGTAAAAATTTACAGGACACCCGCATTGCCATGAAACATGCTACCTAACCAATCATCAAGGGTGTACAGTTGACCTAACTGGGCATTCAGTTAACCTACATTAAGTATCTTATTTTCAATAAAATTGGAAACAGTACATGAAACGAAAAAGATCCAAATGGTGTAAGCTATGATAGGCCTAGTAATATCTTCATAGTGTCATAACTTTATTTTCTAATATTTTCAAAATGATACATAGCTGCTTGCACCATTTTTTCTGCTCTATCGATTGATATATGTTTTGTTACTGTAGCATGTTTCATGGCAATTCAGGTGTCTTGTAAAGTTTTACTGGGATCCCCCTTCCCAAATAACAAAAATTTGAAGTTTCAGCAAAATTGGACTTTATTTACCTGTGGCTGGGACAATTATGTGCTTTTTGGGGTCTATGTGTAGACCCCATTTAGTGAAATTGATCATAACTCAAGAACCATTGCACCTAGGAAGGTCATTTTGGGTGCAAAATGACCAGAAACACAAGTTTATATACAATTTTTGAACAAACATATGGTCTATGGGGCTTACTTTTCGAGTTATACCATAGCAAAAAAATCCATTGTACCATCACTGCATGTCAACTTGCGAATATTCACTTCCCAAGAAATCAGGGTTGGCAAAAACCCAACTAGTTTTTTTGCTGAGTAGTTGGGTTTTTGCTAACCCTGCAAGAAATCAATAAAAACACAGTTCTACTGAATTGTAGAATGTTTATTATGCATATACACTATGTACCTAGTACAGTATACAAAAAAATCACAAACTCAAGAATCACATTTCTTGAGTATTGTGCCATTTTCTCTGGTCTGGGACTCTCTCTTCATCATTTTCTGTGACCTGTAGCACATTCTGATACCTGTCCCCAATCTTTGCTGCAGACAGAAAGTCACTCCCAAGTTTGACCCCTCTCTCCATGCTATCATTCACTACTCTGAGGTTTTTAATCACTTTTAGAGCAGCTTGGTATGATGGATGTTCAGACCACTGGTGGAGAGGCAGGTCTAAAAATGATGTGTCCAGTCCAAGCAGATTGAAAAAACCCATGAGTTGGACCCTGTGTACTCAGCCAGCTGTAACGGCGCCGAAGTTACAGGAGGGAATTTGGGCTTTTCATCGCCTCTTCCAAACCATTTCATGAAGTGTCTATTGGTTCTGTTGATGTCCTCAGTTGGAGCTTGAGTAGCTCTCATTCTGCTCACTATCTCAGTCTTGACTGAGTCTGAGATACTGTGGGAGAAAAGTGCCAGAGGCACCAATTCTTGTGAGAGATACCACAGATGGTTTTTTATGTCCTTGGTACTTGACCATTATATCTCTTTGTGAGGATACCTCATGATTTTCTGCAGGAGATTGAAGTCATTGACTGGTGTGTTGCTTGCAGGGTTGGCAAAAACCTAGGTTTTTCACAAAAAAAACCAACCCAACTGGGTTTTTGCTAGGTTTTTTGTGTTTGATGGGTTGAAAATTTTTTTAGAAAGGTTCGATAATTATGGAGTGCCTGATATATCTATTATTTTATTAATTTATTTATCTAATCTACAATATATATTAAAAAGACATTTTTATTTCACAGAAAGTTCAGATATGAGAGATAATAATGACATATTAGAATTTTCTCTATTTAAATTTGGGTCTTTCCTTTATTTTTTAACAGTAGATTTCAGCTTTATTTAGACCTAACTCAAATTTAAATTTTTAAGATGCCAAACTCAAAGAGTTATAGAGGTGGAAGATCTAAAGCTAGCGAATGGGATGAGGTGACTTTATTAAGTGATCAGCCTACTAGAGTACTATGCAATTATTGCAAAGAAAGTATTGCTCAAAAAATTGAGTGTGTGAAACATCATCTAGAGAAATGCAGTAAAAGAACAGTAGAATGTTTTGAAAATGAGGTAAGAGGTATGCCGAGACTCGAATTTGAAGCATCAGTTGAAACTGATTCACTTCCTCAAACTTTGGCTTCTGGCAAAGATGATCCAAAGATTATAAGTGAAAATGTGCCTGAAATGAGTGACACCAGTGCAGGTTCTTCATCATCCACGTTCTGTCATTCAACACCAATAAAGCATAAAAGGCAAAGATCAATTACACCATTTGTGGTAAGAATGACTGGACCAAAAGGAAGAATTAGATTTACAAGTTGCAAGGTTCTTTTTTACAGCTAACATACCCTTCAATGTTTTAGAAAATAAAGAATTTATAAAATTAATCGAAGGTCTAAGATCAGGATATGAACCACCAAGCAGGAAAAGGTTGTCATCTGATCTGTTAATAAAAGTTAATGATGAAGTAATCCATGAAATGAAGAATGACCTTAATCTTGATGATTGTACCATTACCATTATACAAGATGGCTGGAGTTCAGTAGGTAATGATCCTATTATTGCACACAGTATTCATAATGGAAAAAAGCCATATCTAATTTTAGCAGTAGATGCTGGAAGTACAAAAAAGACTACATTCACTTCAACTGCTTCTGAATCTTCCATACCATTTTTTCATTCTACTCCAGCCAAGAAAACGCAAAGTCAGATAATGCCATATGTGGTTAGAACAACTGTAGATAAAAAAGAACAACTAGATTTGCAAATGGCCAGATTTTTCTTTTCAGCAAATATTCCATTTGTAGTTGTAGAAAGTAAAGAATTTATTAAATGGGTCCAAAATTTAAGAACAGGCTATTGTCCTCCAAGCAGAAAAAAATTATCTGATGACTCGCTAATCAAAGTGAATAATGAAGTAGGTACTGAAAAAAGACTTAGTCAATTCTACTGTAACTTTAATTCAAGATGGTTGGAGCAATGTGTCAAACGATCCAATAATTGCCCATAGTGTTCACAATGGGTGCAAATCCTTTTTAATAACTTTTCAATTTTTGATGATCTTTATTTACACACTGCATAATTTAAGAATTGTTTTATAAGTCAGCTTACTTGAAATAATCAACATGCCAAATCATTCTAATTAGCTACAATTGACAAAGTGTAACAATCAGAAAAATTTCAATTATTTTAAAACGAACATCTCAGAACAAAAACCCCAAAACCCACTGAAAATTCCAGTGGTTTTTGGGTGCCAACCCTGGTTGCTTGGTGAGGGGCATTCCATCCACCAAGGGATGTATATGAGCAGTACAGACCACAAACCTCTCCAATATATCAACTTGTCCTGATGCAAAGACTGTCCTTTTGGGGAGCTCTCTCTCGATCTTGGAAAGCAAAACCAATTTAATGGTATAAAGGAGCTTCGCCATCCACCTGGCTTTGTGGAGAGCACCAGGACTTTGAAATATGAAGCCACTAGTGTTCCTTGACAGAGCGAGAGAGGCAAGGATGAGAAGCTCTTTGTAGTCTCCCATGTAACACAAATTGTCACTTGATAGCATTGATGATATGGCATGGGCTATTTCTGAGGTATCCTCCTCAGGGGTGGAGCTAGCTAGGGGCAGTGCCCTGGGGCTTGGGCCTGGGGGGGCATTTCAACAAGTGATGAGAAGTTATTTGAGAGAGCAACAAAGCTAGTAAATAAATATAAAAATAAATATAAAAGATTAAGTAGACTCTCAATTATATCAATTGAAAACAAGAAAGCTAGAAATATTAATGTGGAAGATTTAATTAATGAATTTGCTGAAAGAAAGGCAAGAAAGGTCAAGTTCTGATGTTGTCATAAGTAAACTTTTATTTCATGGTATCCTTTTTAAAGCTCAATGTTTTGCCTTCTATGCCTCCATGCATACAAGTAGTATCATAATTCTTAAATATATGCTAAATAAATAATGCAAAGAAAAGCAATATAAATGTATAATAAAAATTTTGTTAGGGGGCCTGTGACACTCTTGCTCCATTCCTGATTCTCCTCAAAATCCAGAAAGACATCTGATAGATCTTGATGTGAGTGATCCATAGTTATCCCTGAACCTTTTGAAGAGCTGAATGTTGGGGCTGTTTGAAGTTTCAATTTGCAAATCATCCCAAACATGTGACAGGATAACTTCCTCAACATGATGATGACAAGCCAATCACAGCAACTCCTGATCTGACCTTGTCTGAACAGCTACACACACAGCAGCTATGTGCCCTGAAATGGAGAAAGATTTTAAGAGATGGGTTAGTAACAGTGTAACATTGTAACACTAAAGTTGTAGAATTAGCAGTAGAAAATCCAAAAAGAGATGTACAGAAGAATCAGGAAATCATGAATCACCTGTATTGGCTGCAGTGGTGTCAAACATCATGGCACGAATGCAGTCTCTACATCCCCATTCACTCAGCAATTCACAGGTTGCACCACAGATCAGGTCCCCCATAGACTGGTTGCTTTTAGTGGGTAGGGCTGGAATACCAAGCAGCTTCACACCAATGTCTCCCAGGAGTAAGTCAACTGGGTAAATTTTATGTGCACATAAGGACACAGAATAGTCACACAGTATAGGTGGGTAACTAGGTATTTAGGTCCATAAGATCACCTTGTTGTTGGCTTGTGAAGGAGGTATATTAGAGTGGTTCACAAATATCATTGAATTTGAATAGATTTTCAAGACTGATTTATTGTTTCAACTGTAACTGCTAAACTGTTTGTATTGTTGCAATTTACTGGAAAACACAAAGTTCTAGTTAACGACGAGTTGCTTACGTACCTGAGACCAGAACTGGCAATTGCTCAATAATGTCATATTTTGTGACCAAGCTTTGCATGAGTTTGCCATCCCAATGTAGAGCTCCAATGGTTAGTGGCTGCCACTGTTCCAGAATCTTGTCACTGGTTTTCTTGCCAGCAGCTATGTGATACCTGGAAAGCATATCAAGAATCAGTGCTTGAAACAGCCCAGCTAAAACTTGTCAGTACATTGAATTTCCATGTAGGTATCATACCTCACTGATATAGTTACTATTTGGTTAGTGCTTGACAAATGGACAATAGGTATTGAGAAAATTGGTTTGTAATGAGTATCAGGGGAAAGAAATTGTTCAAAGACTTGGATACATAATTATGCAGTAATGCAGTGGTACTCATTGCGTGGCTCATGAGTAGTGATGTGAGTCGTTTTTTATTGTCGTTTTTTTTGTTTTTTGTCATTTTTTTTGTTTAAAACGAAGATAGTCTGTTTTTTTGTTTTTTTTGTTTTTTATTGTTTTAAACTTATTCCATATTTTTCTTCCTTTAATCTAATAAGTATATTAGTATTACCTATAATTTACTATACTACCATGCTTATACGGTTATACCTAGTATATGTATATAGTCATCTTTTAGAAAAACTGAATCACACAAAAAGTATATAATAGAAAGGAAAAACAAACCCTCATTTTTTATATGTATATACCTATATTTTTTAACTAGAACATAAAACATTCTTCCTCATTTCAAACAATATACATAATTGTGATTGGCAAGAGTACCAGTATATATATTCCAGATAGAAAAAAAAAATATTCACCTTTTTTTGAACCTTTTTGTTAACCTAATGTTGGTTAACCTTCATTTCCATGGAAGAATCATCACTAGATTGGGTAGAGCATATATGCTAGTTTCAATATCACAGGTACTGGTATAATATTCATAATACTGGTATAAAACAATAGATATAATTGTGATTGGCAAGAATACCAGTGTGTATATATATATATATTAGGGTGTCCCAGCCTCACATGTGAAAATAAAAATTTGCAAGAGTCAAATCGCACACCCCTTTAATTAATTACACTTGAAGAAAGGAAAAAATGGGCGAAATTTCATTGGCCTATTAGGAGGGGAAGGGTCCCCTCATTGACCTTGTTTATTCGACCCTATATGAACAAACGTAAATGCTCAGCAGTAATCATTCTAGAATGGAAGAATGAAATGTAAATTCTTTCTAATGACTAAATTAAAGGAAATGGAAATTCTTCCTAATGGCACATTTCATTTCGGGGGACAGAGGATCTTTTTGTCTGCTGAGGGGAACTGCTGGCGGTGGTATTCGACGACTTGGTACACGAGCTGCCATTCCTCCTCGTTTTTTGTCAGGCCCTCGTTGAAATCTTCCGCCAGTTTCACCGCCCGTTCTGCCGCGTCGTTCACAGACTTCAACGATGGTGCACAAGCACATCCTTCGAGATCTTTGGGGGTTTTTGGAACCGGCAGCTTCAGGCAATGAAAAAGGTTTTGAGTCCTTTTCGTGACCAAGGTGCTCAAATCCGACCATCTCACGGTCAAGACACACTTTCCCTCTAGCCGACGCAGATCTTTTGGGTTTTTGGTCTTCTTGTGCAGGTTTTGGAGCATGGCCGTCTTCTCTGCATCGGTGGTTTTGGAGGAGAACATAGCGAGTCTGGCTAAATCTTCGCTTAGGTACCAGAGGTGGCCCCGGAATTTCGTCAATGCGGCGGTACCTACATCATGATCCACCGCCTTGTACCGCTCTAGGTCCTCCAATAGCTCCAGGTCATTGACGGGCGCATCCGCCGTCAATGGAGCTTCGAACCACCTCTGGAGGTAGATGGTGATGGCAAAGACGTTTATCCTGCGTAGTGACCGGACCTCGTGAGCGGTCAGGTGGAATTGGCTTTGGAAGATGAACATCTTAAGACAGTAAATGCCTTTGGCCATCCACCTGGCCCGGTGGTATGCTCCAGGACGATTGTACCGGAGATCTCGTTTGCCATGACCAGGGCCGGACTTTCACCTGCTGAGGCCCTAAGCTATATGAAATTTGAGGCCCTTCTCTAAAAAAATTCGGGTAAAAAAATTTAAAATAATTATACATGATTATTATTTATTAATGATTACAAAACTAAATTAGTTAGAAAGTGTTCCTTTTAACTAATTAATTGATTTATTCCATTTGCCGCATAGAAAATAATTACTGCTCTTAACAATTAGCAAGTATTCAGTACAAATATTTAAACAAAACTAAATTTAATAATAATCCCCTTTTTATTTAAAAAGCTGCTCTGTCACCTTGTCACGACCTCGTGCATTATGAGCTTGAGTGTATCACTTAAACATTGTGTAAGTCTTTAAAACTTAATGTACCATACAGTTGTCGAAGTATTTTACAATTGTTGTCATTTACTATAATTATTATTTTTTATATTAATGTTAGTGATAAAGAAAAAATAATAATATATATATAATTTTTGATGAATTAGTGTTAAAGAATAAAAACTAATGCTAAAATAAAAATATATTTAAAAAAATGAGGCCCCCGAGGGTGTGTGGCCCTAAGCTATAGCTTATTTAGCTTATAGCTAAGTCCAGCACTGGCCATGACCATCGAGGAAGACCAGAGCGAGGATCAGGAACTCCCGGTAATCGTCTCTTGGGTGGCCAACTTCAAGCTGGTCTTCAATGAAGTGGACAATCTGCTCTTTTTTCAACGCCACCCATTCCGAAAGGATGTCACTTGGGCCATCGCCATTGAACGGAGAAGCCTGCTTCTGGTCGATGAACTCCCATTGGGATTTGAAGCGAGCGAACAGCGCAATTTCGGGGCCAGAAGACCTGAAGAACAGGTCAAAGACTGAGGTGATTACCAATTCCATCATGTGGTCTGCAAGCCAGGAAAAGAACGCGGCGATCCATTTGGTCCTGGATAATCGTACAAGCGCCGCTGTGAATACCGGTATTCGCCGCTGTTGTGTCGAAGCAGAGACCGGCAATCCATGGTTGAACTTGCGGCCAATCGTCCAGCACCTTCAGAACAGCTCTAGCCATCCGCTGTCCCGTGCTGTCAGGGATTTCTGGGATCGCCAACAACTTCTCAAGATTCTTCCCGCTGACCAGCACTGGTATGCGATCCGATTTCCCTCCATCCGAATCAGGGAGGAGTTTGCCATCAAAGTGGATGACAAGCGGCATATCAGGATTGAACTCGGTCTTGATTCCGGCTGCCAAGTTCTTCCTGGACTTCTGCCGTGAACGGTGAAGACTTGATTTGGACAAGGTGACCGAGGATAACTCAACTCCCACGGCAGCGAGTGCTGGAGCCACAATGTGCATCGCTTGGCGTACTGAGGTTCCAGTTCGATCCAGGGCTGCAGCAAAATTGGGATATTGGATGATCCTCCTTGCCGACACTTGGCCGTCCTTAGGAGTGGATCGAGGAGCCGAAGGACCAGGAGAGGAATATTGGACATCATCATTGGATGCTTCGGCCATGGACTCCGAAGAAGAAGAAGACCCACTTTTCACCGTTCCTTTTGCTTGCAGTGAGTCCATCTCTTCGCGGCTTTTCTTCTTCCTCTTCTCTTCAGCTGCTCGGCATTTCTCCCGCTCCGCTGCCCTGCGAGCAAACTCCAAGTCCTCTCCTCCGATGTACATCTTCCGCACGGTTCGCTGGTCATTCAGAAAGTCTTGATCTTCGGGGACTTTGATGAGTTTCATGGCATTGGCATGAGCTGTTTCGAAAAGTGTATTCAGGTTGGCTTGGAATCCCTTTTCCCGCTCCAGTTGCTTCTCTTCCCCACAGTTTCAGTTTCTGGTAACCTTCTCGTAGTCCGTGGAGAGGGCCTTGATCCTCTCGACGCACTTGGGCTTGTGGGAGGTCGGAATAGATGCCCGAGCCCACACCGCCATAACCTCATCAACTAGCTACCACATTGGCAGCTTCCGCCGTGGACGTTTTTTTCTTCCGAGTGGAGAACAACAGACGTCAAAGAACATTTCCCACTGTCGGGAGTTGACACAGCGTTTCCAGGGGTTCATTTCGCAACACCCCCACCAACCACACGGTCTCCTGCTTTCTTGTATCCATAACCTGAAAAGAAATATGCTACAATTAGTATAAGGTAGAGAGTAGCCGTTCAGCAATAGTAACACATGGTTTGAGGGGACCCTTAAAATTAAAGAACACGAATAAAATTCATCTTGCTGGCATGTTTTCATGAGTGGAAGAAATTAGGGGGGTGTGCATGACAAACTTCAGGAACAAAAAAATTGGGACACACTAATATATATATATATATATATATATTCCAAATAGAAAAATAAAAAAAATATAAATATTCATCTTTCTTTAACCTGTGTGTTAACCTAATGCTGTTTAACTTTCATTATCTGATTCTATTTCCATTGAAGAATCATTATCACTAGATTGATTAAAGCAAATAGTTTCAATATCACAGGTACTGGTATTTATTGCAGATTTGGATGTTGACAAAGCCAATGTAGCACCATGTTTTACTTCACTTTCTTGGAATTTTGCATTTTGGGATATAAATACTAGCTTTGCTGCTCTGTCTGTGCTTAATTGGTTTCTTTTGGCTGTATGGATATTACTGTATGTGCTAAATGATCTCGGAGGTAATGAAAGGGCGAAATAGAGGTGTGTGAGTTTGTGTAGGTATATATGTGAGTATGCTTGCGTATGTATCTGGAATTCTGGATGTATGCATGTGTATGGGGTATACAATAGATATAAATGTGTATATAAGTATTTATGTATTTATTGGTATATATGTATATGGGTGTATGTGTATGTATATATATATGGATGGTCTCGTGGGGGGGGGAATATGTCATCGCGGGTCTAAAGGATAGTTAAGTGGGAGATTCAAAATCTGAGGCATGGATGGGAGAGTCCTGGAAAGGTTGGACAATGGGCAGTCAGCTCCCAGCCAGTGTTCTCGCAAGTTTAATGGATCTCAAGATACAAGACTTTCAGTGCAAGAAAGAGGCCAGTTTTTTCTGTAAATAGGCTGAAAAGGACATTCTATACTGGTACCATATGGCCTATTTTATTATTTATTTATTTATTTTTATAATATATATCATTGCAAAAGTATACCTTATAATTAAATAGGCAATATCTATATTAATTATTAAAAAAAAAAAAAAAAACAAAAAACAAAAAAACAAACAAAAAAAATGACAAAAACAACAAAAAAACAACAAAAAACAAAAAAAAAAACGTTTTTTTTACATCACTACTCATGAGCCAAATGTGCTATATATATTTGGCTCACAAGCCACCCAATCAGTACCACTGCAGTAATGTAACATGTCAGATTTTTTGGAACTACCACATTATCAGTATTGAATGATGAATTGTATAAACATTTTAGTGCAACACTCTAGAGTCTAGACTAACCTGTATGTTTGTGTGTGGTGCAAGTAAACTCCAGATGTGTCACCACAATGACAAGCTGAGATGAAGGAGTGGATGATAGCTGACAGTGCTGTTGGTGAAGTTTTGTTCCTTATGGCTGTAGACTGCAGCAGCTCATTCTTCAGTATGTCAGGGGGACATGGATGTCTACACCAGTCTTGGTTCTGCAATGCTTCCGTGCACTCTGGGATGGAGATGATTCAGCTCCTCCTGCTTCTTTGAGGCTTTCTTCAGTATCCTCTTCACTAACGCAACTGTTCTCTGTATCCAAATTGTGCTGTTGATTATCTGCCTCATGAGATGATCTGCTCCACTCGCACTTCTTGTTCCTTGACTCCACAATTGCCTCGTATATATACCTTGTCTCTACCAGAGTATGATGCAGTTCTGCAAGTCATCATACTTTGCAGGAAGTCAATATCTGCCTGTAATGCCTCCCTCTCCTCCTTTTTTATCCCTGGTCTGTCTCTTCTCTGTTCTAAATTTTTTACTGTTGACCTTGGCCAAAACACCATTGTTTTCTGAAGATCAGCTTTAAATCTCACTAGTCTTGGGCAGTTGGCATCTTCTTTCTTTGGCATTGATCTTCAACATTTTTTGTTTTTCTCAAACAAACCTTCAATCTTTTCGGCCATTTTGTGCTCCTGGATTGTTGGTATACCTGCTTTGTTGTAATGAGGCAGGACTTTCCCAACTACCTTCAATGCAGCTCTTCTGACAGTGGGCATCTGCTTGGTGTCATCCTCTGCTCGCAAGCTATCTTTGAATGAAAGGAAACATATTAACACCTGCTTTTCTGTTGGAAGGCACGATCCATTAATCTCTTGATCATCTTCATTTATCTTTTCTTGGAATATGAACGTGGTGAGGGGTTCCAGCACAGGTGAATCAGTGCTTAACACCCGACCATCTCAGATCTTGCTTATTTTTGGTGTATAAGGTAAGTTTGTGCAAGAAAGCCAGCTGTGAAAGTTTCAGCTTTCTACGACCATTACTTCACGAGTTATGAAGGTCAGAAAAATCAAGGTTAAGGTCAAAATAGCTCAAGGTCGGCATCTTTGGATGCACCTCACACATTCACTAATTATCGTAACCATATGAAACTATATGTTTTTGGACTCAGAATGATCTGTAGAATCCAAAAATGCAACGAAAATAGGAGAACAAATAAAAATGTTCACCCTTTTTCAAGGAACGAATTGACCCTTTGACCTTGAAGTTCACACATTTTGGGGAAACATTTCTTTACACAAAATGAAGTTCCACCATTGCACTTTTAATATAAACAATAAAAATGTATCTTATTCACCATCTATACTGTCTTAAAGAATTTTTCAAATTGGCTATTTTTCAAATTTCTGGCAAAATTGCCATATGTATATGCATATATGTACTGTACTGTTAAATAATATATTTTGTGAACATAAATTAATTACTTATTTTATGCCTTTCTTACAGATAAACAAGATGGGTAGAAAAGTTTGTGCTGATCCTCTTAGAAAACATAAGAAGAAGATCGAAAAAGCACTTGTGCCAGTCCGTAATATACTGCAAGGAACTCACGGATTAATATATGGAGATTACATTTGTAAAAATTGTGTTAATGATATCAATAAAATCAAAGCTGAAGACAAAAAAGTCTCTGATATTGTCTCAGATTCGAACTCAGACACTGATGCCACTGCCACAGAAAAACGTTCCTCTGCCTATGGGTGTACTACTGAAATAATGTTTGAAGATTTCCAAGGAGATTTAGACACAATTCTTCCAATGCTGAATGTGACACCAGTGAAGACAAGTAAGTTTAAGTATTTTTAAAGTGTTAATTATGTAGATATTATAGCAGCAAAACATCAATATATATAACTACATGTATGAACATTACAACCTTTATATATTTGACAAATTCAGATGTATGCATATCAATTTATATAATGAAGATCAATACAGTTATGATTATATATACGGTATTAGATACCAAATTCATATGTAATGTACATGTACATCTATAGGCCTACAGTTGATTAAAAAAAGTTATAATTTATTTTATTTGTTTTTCAGAGGGTCTGTCACGAAAAGGGAGATCTTCAAAGGCTGAAACAAAATTTGAAATGGCATCAACATCCCTGAAGAGAAAGCTAGAAACTTCATATGACAAGTTTTACACAAGAAAGTGAAGAAAAGCAATCTAAAATGGATGACAATCATTTGTGAGTACTGTATATATATCTGTAGTACCTTCATTAAAGTATACTAAGCCTATATATAGATCATATGTTTGCATATAAATTTACTCAAACATGTATATCATTTTCGCAGGCATGCAGGAGTGATGCAAGCACTCAAGAATGCCTTCAGTGAGACGACTGACTACAAGAGGAAGATTCAAATACTAACACTCACCATACACCATTCACAGAACAGCATCTTTCTTCAATGCATCTACAAGAATGGTTTCAACCAGCCGCAAAATAAAGAAAGAACATGGCATATTACCAGAAGTTCCACATATTAGCAAAGGTTGGGTTATAACAAAGAAAGAGAAGGAAGCAGTGTGCACTTTCTATGAATCAGATGAAATAAGCAGAATATGTCCAGGCAAGAAGGATTGTCTATCAATTAGGAATCATGAAGGAGAGAAGCAACTACAGCAGAAACGATTGGTGCTTGGTAATTTACGTGAGATTTTTGCTGTTTTCAAGGCAAATGACACTAATCCAAAATTAGGTTTCTCATCATTTGCTGCATTGAGACCCAAGTGGTGTGTCTTGGCAGGAGTTGGAGGAACACACACTGTGTGTGTCTGTACCTACCACCAAAATCCCAAACTTCAGCTATCAGCTTTGGGGGAAAAACAACTATCATATAAAGACCTCATTCTCTATGCAGTTTGTGACAGTGAAAAGGAAGAGTGTATGCTACAAAAATGTGCATTGTGTCCAGGAGAAGAAGGTGTTATTGCATTCCTTGAAGGATTGGAATCTGTTCAGGATGCAGTCGCACCATAATTACATACAAGCAGTGGACTTCCACGGATCGGACAACCCTTATTAACATCGGTGAATCCCTTGAAAACTTCATTAAGTCTTTGGCAACTAGAATTTGTGCACTAACAAGACACACTTATGTGGCTGATGCACAAGCAAGTTTCCTAAAAAACTGAAAGCTAATCTGATGGTCACTGAAGGTATTCTCCTAGGAGACTTCTCTGAAAACTACTCATTTATTGTACAAGATGCTGCACAAGGTTACCATTGGGAAAATAGTCAGGCAACAATTCATCCATTTGTGTTCTACTATAAAGTAAATGAAAATGATGTTGAAATTAAAGTTAAAAGTTAGTTTCATTTCTGATGACATGAAACATAGTACAAACCTTGTCTTTGCATTCTTAAAGCAACTGATCCCCATGATAAAAGAAGAGAGCTCAGGCCTGCGGAAGATTCATTACTTTACTGATGGTTGCGGAGGGCAGTATAAGAATAAATATAACTTCACCAATTTTGTCACCACAAAGAGGACTTTGGACTGGATGCTGAATGGCACTTTTTTGCAACTTCACATGGCAAAAGTGCTTGTGATGGAGTCGGAGGCACAGCAAAAAGAATGACGGCTCGTGCCAGCCTTCAACGTACATTAGGGTGCATTAAACGCCCCATGATTTTCAAAAAGTTGTTGGATTTTAATGTCTATTCCCTCAAATGTTACACTTGTTGGTAGAAGTATGTATGCAAAAAATAAATCAAATCGGAGGTGGTCCTGGGATGTACATTTAAAGACCAAATTCTGACACCACTTGACATGATGAAATTTCTGGATGAGAAAGATACCAGCACAAAATTTGTATTCTTATCGAAACAAAATGTCTAGCAGACAACTGAATTCCTGGAAAATAGATATAAAAATTCTGTAACCATCCCAGGTACTCGTAGATTTCATAGATTTGTGCCTATTAGTCATACCCAGTTGGAGGTTGGTGAGATTTCCTCAGGTCCTACAAAAATTATGACAGTTGTGCATCCATCGTTTAAAGATAATTTACATGAGCAAAAGCACATTTCAACTGAAGATATACAAGTTGGGGTATATGTAGCTTGTAACTATGATAATAAAATTTGGTTTGGATTAGTGGTTGAAGTATCAGAAGAATTTAGTGATTATAAGGTCAATTTTATGTCTCCACATGGAAGACGTTCTAAACATAGTTTCCCTTCTCGTCCTGACTCATGTTGGATGTTATCATCTGATATTATCCAGACAATGACTGCTCCATCATTGACAGCAGGTTCAAGAATAATTCAGTATGCCTTTGATGATCATGAGATGCTAACAGCTGAGGGTAATCATGCAGACCTGTTTGCCACAGTTTCCTGTTCTTGAGTCGAAAGTGTACAGAGCTCTAGTTTAATATGTATCTATAGAATACAGGTCTACATAATATGATACTCCTTTTTTACTCCTATTTTATATGATACTCCTATATATATATGTTTGTATTAATATATTATTAATAAAAGTAATTATAAAAAAAGTAAAATATTTCTAAGGGTGGAAAGGTGTGGTTATAGGGGTGGAGACCACAATAAAATAGAGATCTATATCATAGTTATACCTATGGTACCTAGCTTATATCTAAGTGATTTTGTATCACGTTTCTAATAATATTTATTTTTGCTTAAGTAGTTTAAATAATGAATATCTCTAGATTTTAACAGTACATATATGCATATACGGTACATATGGCGATTTTGCCAGAAATTTGAAAAAGCTAATTTGAAAAATTCTTTAAGACAGTATAGTTGGTGAATAAGATACATTTTTATTGTTTATATTAAAAGTGCAATGATGGAACTTCATTTTGTGTAAAGAAATGTTTCCCCAAAATGTGTGAACTTCAAGGTCAAAAGGTCAATTCATTCCTTGAAAAAGGGGGTGAACATTTTTATTTGTTCTCCTATTGCTGATTTCGTTGCGTTTTTGGATTCTACAGCTCATAAGGAGTCCAAAAACATATAGTTTCATATGGTTACGATAATTAGTGAATGTGTGAGGTGCATCCAAAGATGCCAACCTTGAGCTATTTTGACCGTAACCTTGATTTTTCTGACCTTCATAACTCGTGAAGTAATGGTCGTAGAAAGCTGAAACTTTCACAGCTGGCTTTCTTGCACAAACTTACCTTATACACCCAAAATAAGCAAGATCTGAGATGGTCAGGTGTCAAAATGAAAATTTTTTGCTTCACCTGTGCTGGAACCCTCCTGTATTGTTGGAGTTCCTTGTCACAGTCATTGACGTCATATTGTCATAACTGAAAAAAAAATTTAAAACAATATTCCCGTCACTTGTAAATACAGTAGACCCTCATATTAACGTACACTTTGGGGGAGTGTGTGGTCACAAGTGAAATTTCCGCTAAAGTGAAGTACGGAAAACCCCCATTTTAATGTCCCAGGGAACGTTAGTGAAGTATGGATGACCCCCACTTTACTGGACTATGGGACGTTAAAGTGGGGTTTTCCGTAACCAAAATACTTCAGTATAGTTACACATGTATGTATAGCCCTTGAATCTCCACATTCAACGTACAAAATGAAAATGCATACATAGACTTACCTACTTATGAACACATGCACATGTAAATATTTATTTTTATGTACTCACCATATATAGTCAATCCTCCAAAATATCATTGGGAACTTCTGGTGTGATGGCTGGAAAATCCAGGTCAGGTCTGGTGTGAGGGTCCTGAACTCCACTTAAGGCTCTGGTAGGATGGCTGGTGAAGTAGTACTGCTGCTAGTACTTGCACTCTCAGGAAATGACTCGGAGTCCACTAAAGTGAAGTTTGGTGATGCTAACAGACTTTTTTAGCGGAAATCTTCACTTTAATGACCTGTATTACTTATATTAATGACAGGCAAGTCTTCCTGAGTACAGTTTTAATAAATAAGCTTTTTATGTATAGCTAATAGTTTTAGTAGGTAATATAATCTATGAGTTATGATTTTAAGGAAATTTCCTTGGGCAAGGTTTGAAACAAATTTTTGGGACATTTTGTAAACTTTTTCAAAATTTGAGCAGCCTACTATACATATTCCATGTATTCAAGTATGAAAATCTTTAGTAGACTTGAGGACTAGGGTGCAGTGACCTTATTAGTATCAAAATTTTTTTCTTAAAATTAATGATGGCCAGGGTATAGAAAGCTGCCATTACATGAGGAAAGAATGTAAAAAAAAAATGTCAAAGTTAATATCCTGAGGGTCCATCAAAGCTCTGAAAACTAAAAAAAAGGAATTTTTCCAAATTAACTAAATATGATGCACCTTAACATAATTTTGCCATTTTTATGCTGATTGATAAGATAAAATACATTAACTGTTGGCTTTAGTCTTAATGCCTGTGTAATATTTTGCTGATTAAATCATTACTATAATTGAAATAATGTTTTAATCACCCAGAACTCAGCACGAGGAGGTAAATGGAAAGTTCCACCACAGCCCTTCCCATCCACCCAACCTTCAGAGCTGTACATTGTTGAATTTAATCAGTTGTCCTTAGTTTTCATTTATTTCGGTTTATAGTCTGCTTTAGTGTTAAAGTTCTTTATGATCGCGAGGGATTTAAGCAGGGTTGGCAAAAACCCAACTACCCAGCAAAAAACCAGTTGGGTTTTTGCTGTTTGTTTTTTTGTTTTTGCTGGGTTTTTGCCAACCCTGGATTTAAGCCTAGAACAGATGAAACCATCTCGATTTTTTACACCACTGACAGCACAGGAGGCTTCAGTCACCAATTTCACAATTCATATCTTGAGCTGTTATTTCAGTTTCATCATTTGAACTTTCAGAAGTATTGTCCAAAATTAAACTTTTGTTCACCTTTCCACTTGATTTCTGAAACTTGGTTACTCTAAGTTCCTCCTCCATTTTCCTTTTCTCAGTTTTCCTAAGTTTCTTAGTAGTGAGTAGTGATTACATCAAGTGTTCCAATTATCATTTGCCTTTCTGTTCTCTGGTCTGTCAAGAATTTCCTTTCAGCTTCAGACACACACTGTTCTTTGCCACATGAATAAGAGTCAAAATTACACTGACATGCTGCAATATTGAATAATTTGGTTGAAGCATCTAGAAGAAATTTATTCTTCAGTGATTTGTAAACTTCCTGCTTTTGTCTGTCCTTTGATCATTTGATTGAAGATTTTTATTTATCATTAAATACCTTGATCTTACAAATGACACCTTTGTGAGAAATGATGGGAATTAAGGACTTCTTCCATAACTTTCACTTGACAAGCAACATTTTCTGCAATGTCTGATACACTTGGTTCAGTTTTCCTGCCATCTCTTCTCATATTTTTTCTTACTAGCAAATAGTATCTGAAGACCTTTTCAAATGTAGGTAAAGCATTCCCACTAAGTTCATATGGGCTTCCAAAAACAGAATCAGTCCATTTCTTTCGCATCTTAACACTCGTCATCATACAAATTTATATTGCGAAACTAAATTATCCGCAAAAGATCAATACAATAGTGATTACCATGAATATTTAGAATAACTTACTGTATGAAGGGAAAAATCAAATTTATATTTTAAAAACAAATGTAATAAAATTTATATTAAATATGAAAAATTTCAATAAGCCTACTTCAGTATGTAGTATTTGATAACTCAAATAGTATAAAACATCCGTGCATTTACACTGGCTAGATTTCAAGTTGTTTTGTGTACATGCTGTAGATCCAGCCATTGTTCCCATTTAGGAACAATTTAATTCAATGTGTAATATTCTCATTATTTTTCAAATATAATGTAAAATACAAAAAATGTATAAAAACTAATCATTTTCTCAAGATTATAACTGAAATCAATAAATTTCAAATAGAAGTACCTACCAAAATAAAGTTGTATCAAAGGGCCAGGGTTGGTACCAAAGTGGGTGACCTGGTTTTCCCCACATGGTTTTAAAAAAAAAAAAAACTAGAAAAAACCTGCTATTTTGCCCACTTAACTGGGGGTTTTCAAATATCGCTTTTAATCATAAATATTCAGGTTAATTTGAGCTTAACCATACATAAAACATTTAATTATTTATAAATAATTACAATAAATTAAAATAATTCATGTATTCATTTATTGTGCATTGGAATATTTTAATATAATGCTTTAATGGATAAAAACTTAAGAATTGAATGTATCAGTTTGCTGAAAATGAACTGGCTTTAGTGAATTATAGATCCTCCTCATCTGCACTCTGCTTGGTTTTAAAAAACTATTATACATTACCAAAGATAATTTTATTTAATAATAAGCCATATATCTAGCTTCATTAGCACAAGAAAAATAAAAAGTTTGTTTATTTTAAGCCCATTCAGTCACTCATTTTTTACAAAATAATTGTTCTTTCATTAAACACTTTTTAATCTTATATTTTAAGGTAGCTACTTTACTTTTACTTTATAATAATTTGTACATCCCAGAACTCCACCCTTGAGTATGCACACAACGTTCTTTCTCCCCAGATTCTCTATAATTTTTATATATATATATTGAGTTTCTAATTTATGGTGTAATTGTAGGCTGCTTTAAGATGTACCTTAAAACATAATACAAGATAATACTCTAAAATTAATTCAAATCTTTCTGTGATTCATCTGCAAAAATTCAAAATAAGAAAACACTTCCCTCATAGACATACCGTAAGTATTATAAAAAATACCGATAATCAACTTTGAAAAAAAAAAAAGACCAAACCAAAGCTATTATGAAAAGGTATGGCTCTGATATTATAGCAACAGAATAGTTCTCTTTAGACATACAGAAGTGTACCTAAGAGCAAAGTGTAGCATTTATAGAGCATATAATTTATTATTTGCTTTTATACTATTATATGATGCAATTTTGAAAAAAACCTAGTTTGCCCAGTTTAAAAAAAAAAAAAAAAAAAAACCAAGGTGGATTGGGCTTTTTTTTTTTTTTTTTTTTTTTTTTAAAAGTGGATTTTTTGCCACCCTGCAAAGGGCACTTCAGTACGTCTGATTTCCACACAATCTGATGAAGCACTGAGTAAAGTTGTTGGTAACTATGCAAATTTCAACAAGATGACACTCACAGTGAAGTCTCAAGCAAACATGTCACAACAGGATATCATAACTTAGGGAAAACATTCAGTTGAAAATGTTCCCAAATGGGAACAATGACAGCTAATGGTTAAGGCAACCTTTTTTGGATTGGTTGCTAAGCAGTAATTACTGCCCAAGCAAGTTTCATTGGTGTATTCATAATTTTTATCTTACAGTATGCTTGACTGAAACCTTGAATATTATTTTTTTCGAGAAGTCTGGTTTTCAGGTGTGATCAATTAGTTTCAATTGTACTGTTTTCTTATCTAATAACAGATTTTTCATTAAGATTTGTATTCCAATAAGATATTATCCACTGGTAGACCTGACAAGACACGTGAATACTTGCATTATTTGGTATTATTTCAAGACATAAAAGTGTCAGGTAGACCCTAGACCCTGAAGATATTGCTGTAGGACAAAATAATTTCTGCAGTGGTGTTTTCTCATGAAATGTCATATTTTCCTACCCTGGCCAATTCAGTATTTGAGAATTGACTTTTTCACTGCACACACTATTGAGGACCCTCTCAGTTGGTGGAAATTGCACAGCAGCACTTTGCCAACTTTGGGAAACTTAGCTCAGAGATATTTGGGAGCACCATCAACAACAGTTGCAAGTCAATGCATGTTCAGTATTGGAGGAAACATTGCCAGTGCTGCAAGAAATTGGCGCGCTCTCCTGAACATACAGAGTAGCTGCTATTTTTCCATGAAAACTTAACCCTTGTGAAAAAATAATGAGTTATATGAAGTAATAAAACAATAAAATATTGGAAATTTCATCCTCTAAATAGTCTTTTATTCATAATTTTGGAAAAATCGTACTTTTGAAATATCAGCTTATATTTTTAAAAATCAGCCGATACCAGTATCAATAAAAATCTACCGATATTACCAATACTGCTATATCAGTATATCCCTAATATAAATTGACAATTGTTTAGTTTGTCGTAATGTTTTCATTAGTTTTAACATTTTATTTGATTAGGTATATGCAGAGATAGGCAGTGTATTTAAATACATTTGTATTGTAATACTTGTATTTATAAATACTTTTTTCGGTGTGTATTTAAATACTTTGAAAGAGTATTTGTTATTTGAAAATACATAATTTTTAAATACATTTTGCAAATACATTTCTTAGCCTCAACCGTCAGATAACAATTTGCACCCTGAAACAAAATACAAAATCTTTCTAATCATCTAAGCCACCTGATCCAATCGTTACTAGATGGGCTAATTGGTTGAATGCAGCATTTTATTATGCAAGGCATCTTCCAAAAGTAAGACAGATTGTAGAAGATTCGAGGTCAACAGGATCCTCGTTAAAAGAGCGAAAGCTGGCGTCAAATCATATGGGTTAGGTTTCAGCTCTTACAGTTGCAAGAACAGTACTCTTCATTATGTTCTCCCTCAGAAAAAGTGGAGAGCACAGATTTTACTATCAAAGAAGCATACAAAGCGGTCAATACCTTATATTTGGAGATTATGATGTTGATATAAAAAATTATATCAAAAAGCATTTGCAAACAAATGATATCAAAGCTATAATTTTGATGCCCAGGAATGCTATATCTCCATCATTATACGTTCTAAAAAACTGTCACCCTACCTCAACATAAGTCGAAAGAAGTTTTTCAATTCTTCGAAAACTCCTAGCCAAAGACAGAAACTTCAAATCCAAAAATGTTAAAAACTATATTGCGGTGTTGTATAATGCAGATGTGGAATAATTGTATTTAAAGATGTTAACTGACTGCCTATGGATTGTTGTATAATATATTAGTTTTGTATCAATCCATAAATAGATTATACAATTTATCACTAAAATTACACAACTAACAGTTTGTAATTATGAAAATTGCTTTACAATAAGTAAAATTAGACAATTTAATGGTACATATTTATTAAGTGAATAAAGTCAATTTTGGAGGAAAATAAAGTCAATTTTGTTTTTAGGTCAAAAAAAATTGCCCTACTTACGAGTAATGCATATATGTTTATAAAGTCTAATAGATGATATCAATAAACTAATGTTACCAAGAGATAGGTTTTAGAAAAAATTCTGGCATGATATAGTTGGATAAGTATTTAAAAATGTATTTGAAATGTATTTAAATACTTTTTTAAGGAAGTAATGTATTTAGTATTTAATTACATTTAAAGTATTTTGTGCCCATCTCTGGGTATATGCAGACAAAGTTGGGGAACATAAACTACACTAGCATAATGTAGGGGAACATAAACTACACTAGGATAATGTAGGGGAACATAAACTACACTAGGATAATGTAGGGGAACATAAACTACACTAGGCACCATTAGTGATGCTAAAAAACGGTTTTTTTATGTCCATGTTTTTTTTGTCATTTTTTTTTTTTTTTTAATAATTAATATAGATATTGCCAATTTAATTATAAGGTATATTTTGCAATGATATATATTATAAAAATAAATAAATAAATAATAAAATAGGCCATATGGTACCAGTATAGAATGTCCTTTTCAGCCTATTTACAGAAAAAAATGGCCTCTTCTTGCACTGAAAGTCTTGTATCTTAGATCTAAACTTGCGAGAACACTGGCTGGGAGCTGACTGCCCATTGTCCAACCTTTCCAGGACTCTCCCATCCATGCCTCGGATTTTGAATCTCCCACTTAACTATCCTTTAGACCCGCGATGACATATTCCCCCGAGACCATCCATATATATACATACACATACACCCATATACATATATACCAATATATACATAAATATTATATACACATTTATATCTATTATATACCCCATACACATGCATACATCCAGAATTCCAGATACATACGCACGCATACTCACATATATACCTACACAAACTCATACACCTCTATTTCGCCCTTTCATTACCTCCGAATCATTTAGCACATACAGTAATATCCATACAGCCAAAAGAAACCAATTAAGCACAGACAGAGCAGCAAAGCTAGTATTTATATCCCAAAATGCAAAATTCCAAGAAAGTGAAGTAAAACATGGTGCTACATTGGCTTCGTCAACATCCAAATCTGCAATAAATACCAGTACCTGTGATATTGAAACTATATGCTCTAATCAATCTAGTGATAATGATTCTTCAATGGAAATAGAATCAGATAATGAAAGTTAAACAGTATAAGGTTAAAGAAAGAGATGAATATTTTTATTTTTTTTATTTTTCTATTTGGAATATATATATATATATATATATTAGGGTGTCCCAGCCTCACATGTGAAAATAAAAATTTGCAAGAGTCAAATCGCACACCCCTTTAATTAATTACACTTGAAGAAAGGAAAACATGGGCGAAATTTCATTGGCCTATTAGGAGGGGAAGGGTCCCCTCATTGACCTTGTTTATTCGACCCTATATGAACAAACGTAAATGCTCAGCATTAATCATTCTAGAATGGAAGAATGAAATGTAAATTCTTTCTGACTAAATTAAAGGAAATGGAAATTCTTCCTAATGGCACATTTCATTTCGGGGACAGAGGATCTTTTTGTCTGCTGAGGGGAACTGCTGGCGGTGGTATTCGACGACTTGGTACACGAGCTGCCGTTCCTCCTCGTTTTTTGTCAGGCCCTCGTTGAAATCTTCCGCCAGTTTCACCGCCCGTTCTGCCGCGTCGTTCACAGACTTCAACGATGGTGCACATCCTTCGAGATCTTTGGGGGTTTTTGGAACCGGCAGCTTCAGGCAATGAAAAAGGTTTTGAGTCCTTTTCGTGACCAAGGTGCTCAAATCCGACTGTCTCACGGTCAAGACACTCTTTCCCTCAGCCGACGCAGATCTTTTGGGTTTTGGTCTTCTTGGTCAGGTTTTGGAGCATGGCCGTCTTCTCTGCATCGGTGGTTTTGGAGAACATAGCGAGTCGGCTAAATCTTCGCTTAGGTACCAGAGGTGGCCCGGAATTTCGTCAATGCGGCGGTACCTACATCATGATCCACCGCCTTGTACCGCTCTAGGTCCTCCAACAGCTCCAGGTCATTGACGGGCGCGTCCGCCGTCAATGGAGCCTCGAACCACCTCTGGAGGTAGATGGTGATGGCAAAGATGTTTATCCTGCGTAGTGACCGGACCTCGTGAGCGGTCAGGTGGAATTGGCTTCGGAAGATGAACATCTTAAGACAGTAAATGCCTTTGGCCATCCACCTGGCCCGGTGGTATGCTCCAGGACGATTGTACCGGAGATCTCGTTTGCCATGACCATCGAGGAAGACCAGAGCGAGGATCAGGAACTCCGGTAATCGTCTCTTGGGTGGCCAACTTCAAGCTGGTCTTCAATGAAGTGGACAATCTGCTCTTTTTTCAACGCCACCCATTCCGAAAGGATGTCGCTTGGGCCATCGCCGTTGAACGGAGAAGCCTGCTTCTGGTCGATGAACTCCCATTGGGATTTGAAGCGAGCGAACAGCGCAATTTCGGGGCCAGAAGACCTGAAGAACAGGTCAAAGACTGAGGTGATTACCAATTCCATCATGTGGTGTCTGCAAGCCAGGAAAAGAACGCGGCGGTCCATTTGGTCCTGGATAATCGTACAAGCGCCGCTGTGAATACGGTATTTGCCGCTGTTGTGTCGAAGCAGAGACCGGCAATCCATGGTTGAACTTGCGGCCAATCGTCCAGCATTCAGAACAGCTCCAGCCATCCGCTGTCCCATGCTGTCAGGGATTTTTGGGATCGCCAACAACTTCTCAAGATTCTTCCCGCTGACCAGCACTGGTATGCGATCCGATTTCCCTCCATCCGAATCAGGGAGGAGTTTGCCATCAAAGTGGACGACAAGCGGCGTATCAGGATTGAACTCGGTCTTGATTCCGGCTGCCAAGTTCTTCCTGGACTTCTGCCGTGAACGGTGAAGATTGATTTGGACAAGGTGACCGAGGATAACTCAACTCCCGCAGCAGTGAGTGCTAGAGCCACAATGTGCATCGCTTGGCGTACTGAGGTTCCAGTTCGATCCAGGGCTGCAGCAAAATTGGATATTGGATGATCCTCCTTGCCGACACTTGGCCGTCCTTGGGAGCGGATCGAGGAGCCGAAGGACCAGGAGAGGAATATTGGACATCATCATTGGATGCTTCGGCCATGGACTCCGAAGAAGAAGAAGACCCACTTTTCACCATTTTTTTGCTTGCAGTGAGTCCATCTCTTCGCGGCTTTTCTTCTTCCTCTTCTCTTCAGCTGCTCGGCGTTTCTCCCGCTCCACTGCCCTGCGAGCAAACTCCAGGTCCTCTCCTCCGATGTACATCTTCCACACGGTTCGCTGGTCATTCAGAAAGTCTCGATCTTCGGGGACTTTGATGAGTTTCATGGCGTTGGCATGAGCTGTTTCGAACAGTGTATTCAGGTTGGCTTGGAATCCCTTTTCCCGCTCCAGTTGCTTCTCTCCCCCACGGTTTCGGTTTCTGGCAACCTTCTCGTAGTCCGTGGAGAGGGCCTTGATCCTCTCGACGCACTTGGGCTTGTGGGAGGTCGGAATAGATGCCCGAGCCCACACCGCCATAACCTCATCAGCTACCACATTGGCAGCTTCCGCCGTGGACATTTTTTTCTTCCGAGTGAAGAACAACAGACGTCGAAGAACATCTCCCACTGTCGGGAGTTGACACAGCGTTTCCAGGGGTTCATTTCGCAACACCCCCACCAACCACACAGTCTCCTGCTTTCTTGTATCCATAACCTGAAAAGAAATATGCTACAATTAGTATAAGGTAGAGAGTAGCCGTTCAGCAATAGTAACACATGGTTTGAGGGGACCCTTAAAATTAAAGAACATGAATGAAATTCATCTTGTTGGCATGTTTTCACGAGTGGAAGAAACTAGGCGGGTGTGCATGACAAACTTCAGGAACAAAAAAAATTGGGACACTCTAATATACATACACACACACTGGTATTCTTGCCAATCACAATTATATATATTGTTTTATACCAGTATTATGTATTTTTTATTATGTATATTATACCAGTACCTGTGATATTGAAACTAGCATATATGCTCTACCCAATCTAGTGATGATTCTTCCATGGAAATGAAGGTTAAACAACATTAGGTTAACAAAAAGGTTCAAAAAAAGGTGAATATTTTTTTTTCTATCTGGAATATATATACTGGTACTCTTGCCAATCACAATTATGTATATTGTTTGAAACAAGGAAGAATGTTTTATGTTCTAGTTAAAAAATATATATACATATAAAAAATGAGGGTTTGTTTTTCCTTTCTATTATATATTTTTTGCGTGATCCAGTTTTTCTAAAAGATGACTATATATACTAGGTATAACTGTATAAGCATGGTAGTATAGTAAATTATAGGTAATACTAATATACTTATTAGATTAAAGGAAGAAAAATATGGAATAAGTTTAAAACAATAAAAAACAAAAAAACAGAGTTTTAAACAAAAAAAAACAACAAAAAAAATGACAAAAAAAACGACTCACATCACTAGGCACCATAGGGGGATGTAAACTACACTTGCTCCAAATTTTCTCTATTTGTAACTGGAGCAACTACTTTTGTATCATCTGCAGATTTAGAAATTTTACAACCTACTTACTCCTTTCTCTAAATCATTTAGAGATAAAATAAAGAGTAATGGACCTAAAACTGATCCCTGTGGTACCCCCACTTTTCACTTTTTGCCACCCAGATTCATGACTATTCAGAATTACCCTCTGTTCTCTGTCTTCTAACAATTTTTCTACCCAATTTATGACTGACCCTATATACTATGGGCTTTTAATTTATATACATGTCTCCTATGTGGAACCTTGTCAAATGCTTTACTAAAATCCAAATAAATAACATCTATATCATTTCCATTATCTACCTGATCAGTTACAAATTCTAAAAAAGTCTGAGAGATTAGACAAACAAGAAGACCTTCCTGATCTAAATCCATGTTGTGAACTTGAAATAAGATACTAAATAGTTGGTGCCTCAGATAAGCTTTCTTCTCCTTCCCTGAGAATCTTGGCAAATATATCCAGCAGCCTTAGTTGACTTCCTTAGATGAATATGATCAAGAATGTCTGACTTTACAGGATCTAAAGAATTAAAATCGGAGTTATTTAAATTTCCTTCAATAAAAACAGAGCTAAAATAATCATTAAAAATACCAAATATATCCTGATCTTTTTCAAACATCCTATCATTATGTTCTATTGAACCAATCATATTGTACTTTTATTATTATACTTATAAAACTAAAGAATTTCTTTGCATCTTTATTGCTATTTCTAGCTAGATTTATTTCACTATGCCTTTTGCTCTTCCTAATCAAACTATTTAGCTTATTTCTTAACTGCCTATAATTATCCAAGTCCAAAATACTATCACTGCCTTTAAATTCCCTGAATGCACTTTTTTTATTTTTAATCATTTTAGCTATTTCCCTATTCCACCAGAAAAGTTTTCTAATCTTGTTATTCCTAACATCCTCTAAAATTTCTTTGAATCTAGATCCACATCTTAATAGCATTTTTATTGGCAAATTCATTATCCCACTTTGCTGAGCCTAACAACTACATAAATTTACTACAGTCACCCTTTGAGAAGCAAGGGACTAGATGGTCATTGTTGATATTGTTTAATTGTGTCTTAAAACGTATGATCCAATGGTCACTATTTCCTAATGACTCTCCTACTGCAAGTTCTCTAATAAGTTCATGATCATTGGAAAGAACCAGATCTAAGATTGCTTGATCCCTAGTTGGTTTGTTTACAAATTGTGTTAGAAAACAGTCATTATAGCAGTCAATGAAGAAATTACCTTACCTATTATTTCTCTCTAAAAGGCTCCAGTCTCTATGAGGCAGGTTGAAATCTCCCATAATTAATGTTCTAGCACTATAACCTTTATTTATGTCTTGAACCATACTGTCAACAACTTCTTGTATTTGGTTTGGAGGTCTGTAAAATGCACCTATCCAAATATATACTCTGCCTGAAACACAGATATCAACCCGTATTGATTCTATCCTATTGTCTAATTTAACCCTTAACTGCTGTAGTGTCCATTTATGGACACCTACATTAACATGTAAATATATCTAAAACCATTTAATTTTCTTTACTTATGCTGAGGTGGCTTTTTTCAGCCAATTCAGTTTTAGCTGCCAGATAGCATTTTTCTCACTGTGATTTGAAATTATTAGCATTATTAGCAATGTCAATAAAAATATTTTTTTCTATAGGAGAAAATAATTCAGGTGGTTAAGGGTTAATAATATCATTCTGAACTGAAGTTAAATCATTCTTACTGTATAAGACCAAACCTCCCCCCCCACCTACCTATTCTCTGATATAAATATCCAGGAATACCCTGCATAGTACGCAGGGATGGGGAGTCGGCCAAAAACAACCGACTCCCGACTCCTGAGTCGGTATTTTTAAAAACTGACTCCGACTCCCGACTCTTTCCTTATCATGCTGATCTACAACCTTATAAATATTGGGATGTTTGTTTCGTAGATGGCGTTTCAAGTTTGAGGCTCTAGTTGGAGCATTAGCATGTTTCCCAGTGTAAGCACTAATTTTTGCATTACACTCTTTACCATCCTTTTCTACTTGACAAATAAAAATACTTTCATCCTCATTTAGCTTAAAATATTGAAAGACTGCTGATTTTCTACTAGGCCCACGACTCATTACTAATAGGGGCTAATTAAATTAATAATTAATATATTGCTAATTTTTATATGGTACCTAGTATCCTAAAATAGAAATATGAAATTCATTTGCTAAGATTTACCAGAACAATAAATCAAATGTGGAAATGTGAATCTAGAATTAGTTCAGGAAGATATTTATTTAGGGCAGAGTAGTATTCTGGTAAATTGTTGGCATATAGAAATTGAATCAAAGAGTCGGGAGTCAGTCGTTTATACCGACTCCGACTCCCGACTCTTCAAAAAAGCCCCGACTCCCGACTCCGACTCCCCACCTCTGATAGTACGGTTAATGCATGCACAGAAAGTACCATACTATTAGTACAGGATCTGGCCTAGAGTTCGTATAAATTTCTGGGTGCAGAGGTTTTGACAACTGATTTAGACTAATTTTGGGGAGTAGAATCCAAATTTTTCTATGCCATCGCACCAAATTGGTGTGAAAGTGGTCAAAATGGCAAAATTTTATCAGTTTTTTGTATTTTTGTCATATTCTTGAGTTGAAAAAATTTTTAAGGGCAATTGTTTGTTTGAGAATCTGTGTTTGTAACATACTGCTGCCTGAACCAAGAAAACTGACAAAAATGTCAAAAAATAACAGCAAAAATAGTAAAAAATTAAGTAAATATTGTCAAAAAATTGCAAAAATTAAATTTTTGGCTATTTTGGTGCATAAACTAGCTCTAACCAATCTTATTGAACTAAATAGCCAAGAAATTAGATATTAATAGCTCTACTAAAATTTCCTAACACAAAAACATGTAAAATGTCTAAATTTTGGGTTACAATGATTAAAAATGTTGTAGAATATTTGAAAAAATAGGCAAAATATATAAAATAGTGTTAATTTTATAAAACTCTTAGGTTTGCATGTTGTAAAAGACTGTGAGATAAGATCACGTATTATTTCTGATGATGAAGTTGACTGAAAATCTTGCAAAAGTGGCAAAGAGTTTGGCAAAAATGACAAAAACTGTCAAGGCCGCTTATGTGATTGAGAATGTTACCGTCACTTAGGTGCATCCTCCCAGTGCAGCACCACGGCAATGGGCTAAGTTATAGCTAACTTAGTGGGAATTACCTCATTTAATGATGAGGCCCATTTTTTTTTTTTTTTTTTTTTTTTGTTTTTTTTTTTGTTTATTTGAAACTTTTATTGAAACATTATTTACAAATAAAAGCACTATGGCTCTTGTGGTATCATCTTCTGACACCATAAAATGAAACAGAAGTACAATGTACAGATTTGTTCATCTGTAATTTTATTCAGTTACCTGCTGAAATTCAGGTATTAGGATTTTGGCATGTTCTTTGATTGCACTTGCAGCATGGTATGGATGATGGTCAAGGGCATTTTGACTTGGTATAGGTTTTGCAGCTGCAAGGTTCAATCAAATCCTAAGGTTTATCTGGGTAATCGGTTAGTTGAGGTTCCAAAAGTCCCTCATCAGACTTTATGTAACCATAGTCAAGTGGATTTAAATTTTCAGATATGGATCATATGGAGAGTCAAGCCAAAGTTTGCACTGAAGATATGCCCATTTAATATGCAGTCTAATACTTTTTGAAGAGCAAGGAAGCTGAGTAAAATCGATTTTGTCCCCAGTTTTGTAGTATTGCTGAGATCTTAGTTGATCAAATGATATGGATTTTGACTTGGGTTTGATGCAATGAACCAGAAAGTTTTTGGCACCTTCAATTATTTCCTTTGTAAGTGGTTCCTTGCAAAAGTCCTTAATTTCATCAAAGTAGTTTGCTTCAGTGCACTAGATTTTGTACCTACTTTACTGACACTGTCACAGCCAGTGAAAGCATGCAAGGCAGGTAAAACTTGGATCAAATCATTTTCAAGCTTTTGATGCAAGCCATGCAGAGGAATGATTTTGCGACTTGTTCCAGAGCCTTTAACAAACCATAATTCCTTACGCCATGCTCAATCCATTTTGTTGAATGGTAGATGAAGCACACAAAGATATCAGTATCACTGGTAGCTACTGAAACTGTAGCTCCACCCACCAAGCATTGCTTTATCCACCACATAGTTTACATGTAACATCACTTTGTCATCTGCTGCTTCTTGTGAAGAACAAAGCTCAGGAATTTTGCAGACCTTCCCATTTTGGAATTTGACACAAACTTCAGGTTTTTCAAGAGTACCACCTCCCAGTACAATTACTTTATCCCCATGGTAGTTTTCCATGAAAAAGCTGACAAAAAATTTTGGAAGTTTGCCTTGTTATCTGTGGAACTCCAATACTTGTTGAAGTCAACTGGAAGCCTCTGCTCAGGTGATGTTATGGAAATTTGTATTTTCGAATGTGCAATTGATCGTCTCATCCATTCTCTAGTCTTGATGCTTGAAGCCTTGTAATTTTCAAATAAGATATGAATTGTGGTTGACTTGGATCCCATACTCAAAAACATATTTAAAAGTGATTGTGCAAATTCACCAAATGTTTTCAACATTGCTTTTTTCACCGGGAATTTCCTTACTTGAGCCATAAAATCTATGATAATTGCATCATTCCCTTCTAACAACAATGGGAGGTCTTCACCCAGTTTCTTTTCAAGTTCCGATCCCAATTCCAATTTCTTAGATTTCTTCAAAAAACCATCACTGTCTACAAGAAAAAATGGAAGAGGTGTAATTTCATGGAAAAGTAATTGATTCAATGGAAATTCCCTGAGCTGAGCAAATTCAATGTAGTTCAGTGCTGCAATGGTTTCTTTTTTATGTCATATTCCTTTCGTTTTCTGGAAGTGTTCCTCGCTGTTGCAGGTTTTTTCTGGACAGAATAAACCATCTGGGATTTTCATTTGTTGCTAGGATATGTTAAATAAATGGTGTCCTTAAATTTGTCTATAAGCAGGCTCTTAACCAAATAGTTACTGATAGATTCATCCTGCTTCAGCTTTTTATTGATCTTTTGTCTCAAGTAGGTGACACTGTATCCACAGCTTGTGAAGTCTATTTTTGAGACTACATCATTAAACACTTCTTGAACCATGTCAGTAGAACCCATAACTTCATTTTCTTGCTGTCTGTTTTCCAAAGTCGTCTCTATTTTGCGATCATAGGCTGCAAAATGCTTCTTTATACAATTATTATGATAGAATACATCTGCAGTGAATACATCTTTGTATTCGTTCAACATTGCTACTCTGGTAAAAACATCATCTTGGAACAAGTGAGCATAACTCAATAACTTTTGGTACATATCCGAAACAAATCATGGTCAATGTTTCCACCTTTCAATTTGACTTGAGCTGAACCACAAAATACACACACTTTCATATCCTTGATATGCTGTTTTAATCCTTTTGCTTGAACTATTTTCTGGAGGAGTTAATGCTTCCCCTAAGGACGAATTGGAGGGTTCAGATTCAGCATTTTTAGACTTCTGACTACGTTCAACAAACTTTTTATATGTTGCATAGCACAAAGTGCTGTGATACTGGATATAATGAGTCTGACTCTCAGTAAGAGCTTTCAAACGCTTGCTTCTGTCATCATTTGGGTACGCAGAAGCCAACTGAAGCAAATTTTTTATTCCATGTTCTCCGCTGCTCAAATATTTCTCTCCACTTGGGCTTTTGTTCTTCTGGCACAAGATACATTTACCAAGGTTTGAGCTATGCTTCTTTTCTGGCACAAGTTGACATATATACATCCTGAAAAAATAAAATATACTAAGACTTCTTGCAATTATAATAAACTGGTTCTATTCTATACATATAAAAATTAATTTGTAACACATTGGTCTTTATATTTGTTTTAAATATTCAATTCAATTATTACTTACCATGATCTATCATCTGTTGAATCACATAATGAATATAGGGATCCTCAATTTGTAGCTACTACCAATACTAAACCTGAAACACAATAAATATGACTTAGTTACTCTAAAGAAATTAAATAGATCAGTTCTATAAGAAGTTCAAGCATTTTACAATAAGCAAGCCTAAGAATAACACAAAATTAGTACTATTTTTATATATTTTGGCTATTTTTTCAAGTATTTTACAACCATTTTTATTGATTTATACCCGAAATTTAGACATTTGTGCATAGTTTGTTTTAATAAATTCTTGCAGAGCTATTAATATCTAATTTCTTGACTATTTAGTTTGATATGATTGGTTAGAGCTAGTTTATGCACCAAAATAGCCAAAAATTTCATTTTTGCTATTTTTTGACAATATTTACTTAATTTTTTACTATTTTTGCTGTTATTTTTTGACATTTTTGTCAGTTTTCTTTGTTCAGGCAGCAGTATATTACAAAAACAGATTCTCAAACAAAAAATTTTTCAACTCAAGAATATGACAAAAATACAAAAAACTGATAAAATTTTGCCATTTTGACCACTTTCACACCAATTTGGTGCGATGGCATAGAAAAATTTGGATTCTCTGCCCCAAAATTAGTCTAGATCAGTCATCAAAACCTCTGCACCCAGAAATTTATACGAACTCTGGGCCAGATCCTAGACTATATGTGAATCTGTATTGAATAGGGAATGTAATCAATACAAAATAAGTAATTCATTCTCAGACATTAATAACATTATAAAAGTTGGACTTTTGCATCAATTTAAACTAGTTTTAATTGTGAAACAACTGCAAAGGTTAATAAATACTTTTGTTTTTCTAATTTCATTTAAATATGTACGGGTACATAATAAAGTGCATTGCAAAAATTTTTTTTTTTTTTGAAAAATACTTCGACAGTGATGTTTGAATACTTTTATTTTTATCAGCATACAATTCTCTGTAGCAGCCTCACCCTCAGACCTCAAAGGTGGCCTTGGCCTCACCCTCGGACCTCAAAGGTGGCCTTGGCCTCATGACTTTCATGAGGCCTTATGGAATCCTGATTTGTTTTGTTCTGTAATTTTCAACCCCTGGTAGCATTGGGGTAGATATTCTTCAAGTGAGGACCATGACCTGACAGGTGACAGTATGTGGTGGCATACTTTGATAAATATTATTCAGACAGGTGACTAGTCAGGTGACAATCTTTGATAAATACTTTTCAGTAAAGTGACCAATGGATTAGTGACAGGTCACTGTGACATTAGGTACATAAATATTATGTATGTCGTGGTATATAAATATTCAGTCAGTCAGCCGTAGACCAGTTGACTTAATGTAGCAAAACTAGTGTGGGAAAGCAGTCTACAGCTGGTCATCAGTTGAACTGAGTTCATATAATGTTTGTGTTACTTATGTGTATAAACTATTGTGCTGTATCTACAGGGTGTCCCAGAATTAACTATCTATTTCAATGAAATCGGACAAATTTTTTAAAAACACACTTTTATTTGTTTATCATGTTTAATATGTGTTAAAAATGTATAAATTTCTAAATTTTTTTCATAATTTTATTTTCATAATTTTTTCATTATCTGGTCCAATGAAAGACCGTCTGAAGTCATAGAATGGCAAAGAGACTCTCCAAAAGTTAACGTGTGGCTTGGAATGACCAAATCCAAAATTTATGGCCCATTCTTCTTTGCGGAGGCAACTGTAACAGGTACTGTCTACCTTGATATGCTTCAGCAGTTTCTCGAACCACAGCTTCTTGATGATGGCATTCTTGATAATGTTGTGTTTCAACAAGATGGAGCACCATAAATTTTGGATTTGGTCATTCCAAGCCACACGTTAACTTTTGGAGAGTCTCTTTGCCATTCTATGATTTCAGACGGTCTTTCATTGGACCAGGTAATGAAAAAATTATGAAAATAAAATTATGAAAAAAATTTAGAAATTTATATATTTTTAATACATATTAAACATGATAAACATAAATAAAAGTGTGTTTTTAAAAAATTTGTCAGATTTCATTGAAATAGATAGTTAATTCTGGGACACCCTGTATTTCTGTAACAAAAATAGGCCAAACTAGAGAAGAATAACACCTGGTATACTGATAACTAGCTACTAGTGTCGATAATTTTGTTTTTTGCCCATCCTAAATTGTAACATAAACTTCTAAATAATATGATTTGAAATATATAATATTTGAAATATATAATATTGGATGCAAACAATAATTTTGCTGATATTGGCATTATAACCAAGATGTAAATTGTTATATTGTTTGCAGATAATTGTTTCAGTCTTTTTCATTTACTTTAATAATATAAAGTATTATAATATAACTTGAGCTTTAGGCCTAGGTTAGGCTAGATTGTTGAGCTTTTCCCAAAGCATGGAAGAGCTTATTCATAAAAGATTTTGAAGTGAGTATCCACCCAGAGGTGCAAATACCGCATTTGTTATTTGCATCTGAATATCACACCTCTGGGTGCAAATACCTTCAGCCTAACAATCTTAAGGCCTTGTAAGGCCTCCCCTGAAAAGGCCTCAGCCTTGGCCTTGAGGCCTTTGAAAAATGTATGTCTCCAGCCTCATGGATTTCTGAAGGCCTAAGGCCAGGCTCTGTGCTTTCCTTCGAGATGTCACCTGAGTTTGTTCTCCTTGAATTGCTCAGGACTTCCCCACAGATGACACATTGTGGTTTATCTGTTCTGTGATCAGTGATATATGTAAATCCTATATCGAGGAATTCTTCTTTGTACTTTCATTTTGCCATACTAGCTGGGCACTATATCAAATATCAAGAAATATATAAAAATCTGAAACCCAAAAAAAAAATTAATATATCATTTGTAACAAACAAGAAAAATAGCAAAAAAAAAACACACACAGTGTAAAGTGAAGGACTGACACATGAAATAATAGAAGCAATGAAAGTTGTCAAATCGCAAATGAACATTAAGACAAGTTTCTTAAGACCCTTGGTGACCCAATCCAAATGGTATGGTGACACAGGGGTTAAGAACCCTTGCTTTACACCATCAGGTAAGGATTAAAATCTAAAGCAGTGGTAAATAACAACACATAATGCTAAATTCTTTATTTGGTAACTATACTAGTTATATCTAAATCCTGTGAGATTCTTGAGCTGTACTAAACTTTGCTTTAATTTGAACAGTACTGATTTCAAAAGTTATGTGAACACAAAATTATTATTAATACAAATATTAGCTCTGAAAATTATGGTATTATTTATTTATTTATACAAATCTTGCCATTTCTCTCAATTCCTCATGTCCTGCATGGTGGCACCAGCTGTTGTTTATTTACATATGAGGAGTGGGTCAGACAAGTAAATATGCATGCATTTTGACTGTTTAACCTTTTTTTATTATTTTGTAGATTATATGCTTATGTGTAACAGGTATGTCAAAGTAAACAGCCAAGCCAAGTTTTGTAGACTTCTGAATAAGTGGTAATCTGATGGTGCAAGGTCTGGTGAATACAAAGTATGTGGCATTTTTTCCCAACCAAGCTGTTCAATTTTGGCAGTGATGATTCAAGCAGTATGAGGACATGCATTGTCCTTTTGAAACAACACCCTTGTGATTGACCAAAGGAGGATGTTTTGTTTGCAATGCAGCACTCAGTCTTTGACATTGCTGATGGTAGACTGACTGTAATGGTTTGATTGGACTACAACAATTCAAAATAAACCACTTCTTGAATATCTCACCAAATGCATAGCAAAACCTTCCTGGGGTGCAGATGTCCTCTTGGCTGTGGTGTAGCAGATTCCCAGCACTAACCCACTGCTGATGATACTTAACATTGTGATAAAGCACCCATTTTTCATCCCCAGTAATGAGTTTATTCAGAAATGGTGCTTGAAATTGCTGAGAATGCAATGAAGAGCAAATGTTCATATGATCTCTACAGCTGTCTGGTAACAATGTATGAGGAACCCACTTCCTAAGTTTTGACACTTTTCCCAGTTGTTGCAGGTGGTGATGAACTGTGGAACCAGTTGAATTTAGTCACTGGGCAAGTTCTTCAACAGTTACAGCAGGATTTTCTTCAAGTGTAGCTATCAGAAGGTCATCATTGAACTCAACAGGTCAGCCTGAGCATGCTTCATCAGTTAAGCTATAGTCACCAGACCTAAACTTCTGGAACCATCATTGACATTTCCTTGTAGTTAAAGCTTCCTTCCCATAAATATCCTGAATATTTTTTGTGGCTGCAGTTGTTATTTCCCTTTCTAAACTCATAAAGCATTATATGCTTTATGCAGACACACCTCCATCTTATCTGTAAGGGTGAAATAAATGAAGATTGTTGACATGATGAAACTTCTTATACTGAGATGTAACATGTCTAGACATGCAAAAATTTGAGTTTCCCACAAAATATACACAGAAACATGTGCAAACACAACGCAAGTTTAGCAATACAAAAAATTAAATTACTTATGGGATGATCTGATACAATCATATTTCTTGGAAAAAGAAGAAAATGATATTTGAAGGGATACACAGTCATTCTAAATGTTCAGTATAGGTCCTACTGAACACTGTAAGAAAGAGGTTAAATAATTATGGGGTCAGATTTTAAGTCTGAACATTATTAAAACATTGTAACCTGGTTCCAAAGCTAATGATGACTTAGAAGATACAAAATATCACATTATCTAGGCAATAAATTGTAAGTTAAAACCATCTGCCTGTTCATTCTCTGATAAATATACATTGTATAACTATTTAACTGCTTAGCTAGTGTCATTGAATACTGCCTCACTAATACAGACTATATCCAGATTTTCACTAATCATATAACTAAATAATTCACTTTTCTTATTTTTAAGAGTCCATGCATTTGTATGAAAACACTTCAACCCCTTAGTTTTAACTCTTTCACTACTTTTGACACGATTGCTGATCTGCCTCTTCCTGTCATAATTTGTCTTTAAAACCCCAGCAGTATTGCTAAAGTTAGAGGTTAAGCTAGGTTGGTTAGTAATTAGGGTCTGTGAACTATGTCTGGTATGTGGAATTTTACCACAAATAAAAAATTTATTCTAAAGAAGTCTGATTAGCTAAAGATGTAAAGTGTTTAAAGCAAATATATTTTAGACCATTTGCTGAACATAAAATATTTTTTGGGGTGGAAAGAAAGTTAAGCCTAATCCACTCTGTTGGAAAAGGTAACAAATATTTACTATATTTAATTTTAATGGTATGAATATAGTAAAACTCTGCAGCAATGGAACTGGATATAACAGAATTAGGATATAACAAACCACATTTTTTCAAATAGAAAATACTGGAAAAATACCAGAAAATATCTGATATTTGGGGTAAATTCCAATGCACTTCAGAAAAGCCACATGGTATATTACTACTAAACAATTCTTCAAAAAAACATTGTAAAATACCCCAAAGTATTTCTCTTAAGAGATAAATTCTGAAACACTTTGGAAAAATCACATGGTGCAATACACATAGCTCTTGTTATGCTTGATACCACTTTACATGGAATTGCTATAACTAGAGCCTGGATGTTCAGGCAAAATGCCATAAAATACCTTTTCCACCTACTTATAAGGTAACTGCCTATATCATGGTAAAGCGCCATTTTTGTCATATTTTTCATTAATTAAAAATGGATTTTAAAATATGATGATATCATTAACCTAAATATGACTGAAATTACAATAACTCTTAATGCAACTAGTTTAAGGGTTAATTGTTCTACATTTGTGAATTTATTTCCTAACTGGCAACCGTAGTTTCATCATAGAACCTTGCACGACACATGGTCATTCATTTTCTGCTGTACACACGTGTCACAATGCCTAAAGTCAGTGCATTGAAAGTGTAAAATTAAACGTAAAATTTGAAAAAAAATGCATGTCATTTATTGCAATCGATAAAAACTTTTATTTCATGTGTTGATATCTTTTGTTTGAATTGTAAGAAAATAACTGCCTTTTTCTTGCCTTTTTCTGTATTTTATTTTGCCTTTATGCCTGCCTAAATATTTTGTAGTTTATTAGTGCCTAAACATCCAGGCCCTAGCTATAACACTAAATTATTTAGGGAATTAATTCATTTCACACACTATATAAACTGATATTACACACTCCATGTGAACAAACCACCACCTGTGCCTAAGTAAGCTGACTTCAGGACCTTTCTTAGGTGAGTACAGCACAATATTAATTAGGATTAAATATTATTCTTAAGTTATTTATGTCAAATTGATCCTATGAGTATCATGATGCACGTTTATTACTATTTGACTTTGTTTTTTATGGTTAAATTGACATTATAATGTTCCCTGGGTGACAGCTATCACTGCTGAGGAATGTAATGGGCATTTATAACATGGGACCTATGAGAAAAAAGGATTCATTTCATACGCTGTTTTCCAGGAACATAACACATGCGTAAAATGAGACGTACCTGTACTTTCTAGAAAATTCTTCAGAAAATAATGGAAAACCTTTCCAGTCTGATATATTTTCCAATATTATCAAAACCATAACATACCCCAAATATACCCTAATAGAAAGTTTCCAGTAACAGAAAAAAAAAAAAAAAAATCCCCCTCCCCCACAATTATTCCATTGAGTGGTTTTACTATATTTTTTAATTCTTTTAATATAGGCCTCGTAGCTATCATTTCAATTATAGCCAAATTCGTATATGGTTATATATTCAGAATATACAGCTACAGTAATATATTTTGGAAGTAAATGTTACACCCATGTCAGAATTCTAAAATTTGAGTACTCTTATCTAAATTTACTATATGGTATTGTGTAAGAGAGAGTGTAAATTAAGTCTAAGCATCTTCTCAGTAAAGTGTCAGAATGAAACTCAACAACCAGGTAAAATATTATGTATTATTAAGACTTTAATCTCTGAAACTAAAGTATTTAACCTCTAAAATACACATACAAATATTATTTGTAATAATAATAATAATAATAATCTTTATTCAAAAAGAATATTACATAAGATATACATTACATCCATATAGGTTTACACAATGTTGGCATTAATGTTTAATTTTGTATTTTTTGGTGACAAGTACGGTAGTTTAATCACAGTATTCTTATCCAAATATGCCATTGGGAAGCATGACAGCTTTTCCAGCAAAATAAACATATATTATAAACTTTGAAAGGGAAAAAAAAAAAAAAAGGTTTTTCAACTCTGCTAATAACAATTTTTTATGATTCTTGAATTGTACAGTGAGGCTGTAAATAATGTCACCAAAATATAGGGGTGGTGTAAAAGTAGGTATACAGTATATAGCTGTATAAGTAAATAGCTAACTGTATACCCACTTTTGCATCACCTGGTATATTATTTTTACTTTAGAGCCAAAGGTTATTAGTATGCTACTTTAATTAGAATTCCATAGCAGTTAGAAGCAAAGAAATGGTAAACTTGGATTTTTTCATACAAACAGTACAGGACTTTGAATTATGATTTTTATTTATTTTTTTTTTTTTTAATGCTTTTCAGGTTCCTAACTAGACATACACTACCAGAAGTAATATAACATTTTTTTTTAAATATTTAAAGTGTGAAGTAACATAACATACATTAAGCCTCTAGAGTTCCTTTCAAGGAATTTGAATTAGAACTTATTCACCATAAAGTTGCACAAGTCATTATTTTAGAGTTTTCTAGTGTAGCCTGCTTGACAGTTTTACAAAATTTCACTATGAGCTCAACTTCTTCAAATTTTCAAGATGATATCAATAACATTCCTTTAGCAGATGATGATCCATCAGGTAAACTAATAGCTAATCTTCATTTGTAATTTTTATTAGTTGTTAGGATGATATTTGAAAGTTCACTTGGTTGGCCAGTAAAGCCAGTGTTTATCATTGTATTTGACCTGATTCTAATTTTCAAGTCCTAGGCTATAAGTAGTGAATTGGGAATGATTGATTGATTTAAACTTTAAATAGCCATAAAGATGGGTAAGAGTAGAAGAAAGTTATTAGCAAGAAGACTGCCAAGGGTTTTGAAATTTAACTCCTTAAATATTATGAATGTATAAATAATCAAGATTTCTTTTGCAGTTGTGATATCAGAGGATGATAAGCTTTCTGGTCCAGAAATCAATGCTTCTACTCGGGAACAAAGCTTGGAGTCAATCTCATCTGCATATACAAATGGATCCACTAGTCCCCTTCATAATGGTAAGCTCAGAAATGCCAACCTTTTTTTTTTTGTATATATAAAATAGGCCTTTTACAAAGGAATATCTAAGGATCCCTTAGGTTGTGTTTTGAATAGATTAAAAGTGGATATTTGTTATGATTTATAGTGAATAAAACAGTTGAATCAAAATTTTATCTTGTAGTGTTTAGTAAATAATATATATATAATATATATATATAATATATATATATATATATATATATATATATATATATATATATATATATATATATATATTAGGAATGTACTGATAGTCTATATCAGTGGTTCCCAAACTTTTTTTGCCGTGGAACCCCTACCTATATTCAAGAATATTAAAAACCACAAATTGTGGGATAAAAAGAGAACTTATTTATATTAAAAAATAAATAAAAAAATTCGAAAAAACACCTTAATTTTGTAAATTTGTACATAATTAGTTTAACAAAAATGAAATGAATACCTAATGGGAAGAATGCTTCTGCTTCTTAGACTCCAGTATCCTCTGGAAATTTGGTTTAATGTTGGATAATTGAATTCTCATATCTGGTGCAGCATCCAGTCTGCTGCGATATTCTGTTTTCGTGCTCGCATATCTTGAAAATCCTGATTCACACAAATATGTTGTTGCAAATGGCAATATAGCACTCGTATGGCTCGTTTTGATAATTCCAGATATTCGTCACTTAAATTTCCCCAGAAAATAGCTACCGGAACTTCTTCAAACTTGGCCTTTAACTGAGTATCTGAAGTAATTCCTATTAAATTTTCATAATCCACTGCTAGAAATCCTGTTGGCTTTTCTTTAACTTTGAATGAATTCTGTACCCAGTAATGGTCTTTGTTCTTCAAATTTGGAAAATACTCAATTAGAGATTCTGATAAGCTGTTGAGATGATTTTTAATATCATTGAGGATTTCAACATCTAATTCCACTTCGGATTCTTGGAGAAAGTCACTAAGAAGCGGAAAACAGTCAAGAGTATTTGTTCCACATCTGAGATCCAGTACTGCAATTTACGTGATAAAGATACCATTTTCTTGCGCTTGAAAAATGTTTACTTCTTTCCCTTGCAGAGATAGACGTTTCATTCAATTTTGAAAAAATATCTGCTAAATATGCAATCCTTGCTAGCCATGCCATATTTGTTAATCTGTCAGATAATCTAAATTTATGATCAATAAAATAAGACAACAATTCTCTCCTCAATTCAAACATTCTCACAAGAACATTTCCTCGTGAGAGCCACCTAATTTCTGTATGTAAAAGTAGTGTGTTATGAAGACTACCCAGATCTTCACACAAGGCCTTAAAAATTTGTGATTGCAATGGCCAAGATTTAATAAAATTGATAATCTGCACTGCTTCGTCCAAAACTATCTTTAATGAAGCTGAAATCCTTTTTGTCACTAATGCATATCTGTGAAGAATGCAGTGATTACTGTTGCAGTTTTTTGCAACATTCTTGATTCGTGTTACAGCGCCAGCTAATTTTCCTGTCATTGCCTATGCTCCATCGCTGCATACTGAAATACATTTTTCAAAGCCTATATCATGCGTTTTCATAAAATTATCAATGCAATTAAATATATCATTTCCTGTGGTATGCAATTCTAAACTTGCAAAAAAGCAAATCTTCTTCAATTTTCTTATTAAAGTCATATCTAGCAAACACAAGTAAAATTGCTAGTCCAGCAACGTCTGTGGACTCATCTATTTGTAATACATAAGCATCACATACATGCAATCGTGAAATAAGTTCATTTTGAATGTCATTAGCAATATCATTAATACGTCTTGACACCGTATTGTTGGAAAGAGATACAGCCTCAACTTTCTGAACAGAATCTTCATTAAACACGCAAGATATTATATCTTTTAATAAAGGTTTTATAAGTGATTCACCAATAGTATGTGCCTCACCAGCAAGAGCAATGCGGTAACATGCTTTATATGACGCTTCTGTTGCATTTTCATTGTCTGTTTACATTTTTTTAATAAGCACTTCTAGAGCTATTCAGACTTTCAAGTTTTCTTTCAAAAAAAGAAATATCTTTATTTTTAAAAGTCTGATGGTTTGTTTCCATATGTCTCTAACTTTGCTGGTGCTAAAGAACTGTTTGCTAATATTTTGTTACAAAGTAAGCAAAGGGCATCTGGGGCTTCTTCGTCACCAATACTAGTAAAACCATATAACAAATAATTAGGATCATATTTACGTTTTTTCATAGATGTCTGCACAGAATCGGAGGAAGCAGATTTCTTTTTTTGTGGATTAATCACACCAGAAGTTGGTGGTTGTGCAGCTTCTGCAATTTCTGTATCTTCTATAGATGCTTTTGTTTCACTAGTCTCTGCATTACTAGTAATTTCAGTTTTTTTACGAAACCCATATTTTAACCATCGATCCATTGAAGGGTTAATTTTCACGAATTTTGAAATATTACAATTACGAAAAATTAATAATAAAAAGTTCTAACCAAATTAATTCACAGAGGACAACGATTAACAAATAATTAGGATCATATTTACGTTTTTTCATAGATGTCTGCACAGAATCGGAGGAAGCAGATTTCTTTTTTGTGGATTAATCACACCAGAAGTTGGTGGTTGTGCAGCTTCTGCAATTTCTGTATCTTCTATAGATGCTTTTGTTTCACTAGTCTCTGCATTACTAGTAATTTCAGTTTTTTTACGAAACCCATATTTTAACCATCGATCCATTGAAGGGTTAATTTTCACGAATTTTGAAATATTACAATTACGAAAAATTAATAATAAAAAGTTCTAACCAAATTAATTCACAGAGGACAACGATTAACAAATAATTAGGATCATATTTACGTTTTTCATAGATGTCTGCACAGAATCGGAGGAAGCAGATTTCTTTTTTTGTGGATTAATCACACCAGAAGTTGGTGGTTGTGCAGCTTCTGCAATTTCTGTATCTTCTATAGATGCTTTTGTTTCACTAGTCTCTGCATTACTAGTAATTTCAGTTTTTTTACGAAACCCATATTTTAACCATCGATCCATTGAAGGGTTAATTTTCACGAATTTTGAAATATTACAATTATGAAAAATGAATAATAAAAAGTTCTAACCAAATTAATTCACAGAGGACAATGATTTCAAAGATTGCACTAACGAAGTGTTTATCAAGTAGGCCTAGTAGGTAGAGGCAAGCAACGTTGCTGCACAATCTTCTGCACTTTAATTATTTTTAGGCTTCACTTAGACCTGTTAGCGTCTTGTAAACAGATGCACAATATCCCATGTAAACATTAGGAAAATACTGATATTTTTACTGCGCATTCTGCTGCAGTTAATAAAGTCCTTTTGTATAACCACCTCAGATCACTTCTCTTCCAAAGCTTACAAAACAAACTGATAACGCACGCTCGAGTCGAGTACCTCGACTACTATAGAAATAGATTATGACAAGTTCAAAACATGTTGGCTACGTCTCCAAACGCAGTTTACATCATTTTATACAGATTATGTACTAATATTAATAAATGTTTTCCATTAATGATAATTTAGTTGCTATTTATGGAAATTTTTTTTTAAAAAGTAAATCAAACGCAAAACATGATAAGTATGGCCAAAAAAAATTGCCAACTCTTACAGAGGGCGCTGCTGTTACGTTCGAAATGTTTCGTTCAAGCCTATTGCCATTTCTAAATATTTCGCTCAAACCATACTTATGCTTTATTTTCCTTCGTGCAAAATTTCATATTTTCTTCGCTAGACTTATTTTTTTGAAAATGAGTAATTTATATTTTTTTTAAATAAAATATTTTTTTTTTTAAACTTTAGCTCGCGGAACCCCTGAATTTTTTCGCAGAACCCTGGGGTTCCGCGGAACACACTTTGGGAACCACTGGTCTATATCAATACTGGTATCGGCTGATATTTCAAAAGTATGATTTTTCCAAAATTATGAATAAAAGACTATTTAGAGAATGAAATTTCCAATATTTTATTGTTTTATCACTTCACATAACTCGTTATTTTTTCACAAGGGTTAAGTTCTCGTGTAAAAATAGCAGCTGCTCTGTATGTTCAGGAGGGAGCCGATTTCTAGCAGCACTGGCAATGTTTCCTCCAATACTGAACATGCGTTTGCTTGCAACTGTTGTTGATGGTGCTCCCAAATATCTCGGAGCTAAGTTCCCAAAGTTGGTAAAGTGCTGCTGTGCAACTTCCACCAACTGAGAAGGTCCTCAAGTCTACCAAAAATTTTCATACTTGAATATATGGAATATGGAAAGAGTTTACAAAATGTCCCAAAAATTTGTTTCAAACCTTGCCCAAGGAAATTTCCTTAAAATCATAACTCAGCTTATATTACTTACTAAAACTATTAGCTATAAGTAAAAAGCTTATTTATTAAAACTGTACTCAGGAAGACTTGCCTGTCATTAATATAAGTTGCGATATGAGGGAGTGCTGGATATCAGTATCAGTTATCGGCTAAAAAGTGATATCGGTACACCCCTAATATATATATATATATATATATATATAATGAGCATCTACTCTCACTAAATTACTGTACATCATTGTAAAATTAAATTAATTTTATAACAAACTTTATCCTAACTTACTATTTTGGGCTCCACCTCCAAGTGGATGAGGCTATATCCCAGTCTGGTGTTTTGAATAGCCAGCCTACCCATGTAAAAGAAAACTCTCACAAAAATCAGAGCTGATAATCAAACCAAAATATACTACTGCTTTTAAACTGACCAGTTGGAGACCAGCACACACTTCTGACCAATCAAGAGACCATATATTTGTAAGGTTTATTTCTTGTACTGGATATATACTTAGAGCATTTGCACAATAGTGGGCCCAAAATTTGAAATTTGTGGAAAAGTAGGTATGATTGCACTTTTATTTGAATGACCTAAAAAGAATAATTATTTACTAGAATGAATGGGATGAATTTCACAATTAAACACATGAAATAAATAAATGAATGATACAACCCACAAGGAAAAGGAAAAAATTATTCCAAGGTCTTTCATGTATTCAACAGTACACCTTGTCACCTGATGAGGTGTACTGTTGAATACACAAAAGGACTTGGAATAATTTTTTCCTTTTCCTTGTGGGTTTGCATCATGTATATATATATTTTTATTTTTTTTTACATGGTGCATTTTCTTGATGGCTTCATTTTTTATTTTTTAGTGGCAATATTAGTAGTAGTAGTAGGAGTAGAATTGAGGGGAATGGTTTCCTTAAAGACTTAAAGGGGCCAAACTGAATTGCAATTGTCCATCCACCCATCCATCTGTTTGTTATACTTTCATGTCCAGGGAGTTATAACTTTTGAACCACTTAGCAGAAATGTATGAAATGTAACACATGTGGGTGATCACAAGACAATGTATCATGAGTAAATATAAAGTTCCTACATCAAAGGTTAAGGTGTAGAAAATCTAGAAGAGGAAGAGCCATTGTTGTCCCAAGGCGATATGATGACTAAGCTGATTGATGCAGCATTGCTTGTATATATTAAGTTAAGGTGTGTGTGTATCCATCTCATAATTGTAAGGTTAGTGAAAAATTCACTTAATTTAGAGCTAGCATTTTTGGGCTCTTGTGGCATCATTGTTTGGGCACTCTTGCGACCTCATTTTTTTGGGGGCACTGGCGCGTCCTTTCTACTCATTTGTTGAATGCAGCACTTACAGGGTGTGGTCTTATGGAAAGATCTCTTGCAATTCAGTTTGGTTGTTTAGATACAAGATTGTTGCATCATACAAGACAATGTGTTATGAGGAAGAATTAAGTTCCTGCATCAAAGTCAAGTGGAGATCTACTCCATAACTTTTGAGCCACTCAACACAAAGTAATGAACCTTCACACACACATGAATCATCACGAGACATATTGCAAGCAAGAATTAGATCATTGCATTGAAGGTCAAAGGTCAAATGAAGATTTGTGCCATAACTTTTGAACTACCTAACAGAAATTGATGAAACCACACATATATGGATCATTCCAAGATAATGTGTTTTCATCCAGACCCAGGTCACTGCATTAAAGGTCAAGGTCAGGTCAAATGGAGGTTCACTCAACATAAATCGATGGAACTTCACATGTATATGGGTGCTCATAAGTTAGTGTTTTTAGCAAGACTCAAGGTTCTTGTATCAAAGGTCAAGTGAAACTTTTTGTGTCCAGGCTATAATTTTTGAACTACTCAGCATGAAACTTCATATACACATGGATGATCAAAAGAGTATGTCATAAGTAAAGATCAGATCCCTGCATCAAAGGTCACATTCACAAATAGAGGTCATAGGTCAAATGAAGGTACAGACTATAATTTTTAACAACAAAAATTGATGAAATTTCACACATGTGCATGCACATACATCATCATCATCAGTCAATGTGTCATGAGCAAGACTCATGGGTTCTTTCACTAAAGGCCAAGGTTACAGTGATGTCATTCCAACATAGTTTCTTACTTTATCTATCTATCTAATGAAAATGGCCACCCTTTGGTGCTGCTGTGCCTTTGGCAAAAAGAGTTACTTTTAGATTGTGAGATTTTATGAAGCTTACTTTGAATTGGCTAATACTTTGTCATATCAACCTTCAACTGAAGTACAAGTTTTATTCTCTTCACCATTGATTGCACTAGGGTTTTGCAAGTTTTGGGTGTTACGTCCTGAACCCAGTATTTTTTATGGCTTCCTGGAGCTTGGTAACAGATGATTTCTCTTCATTTTGCAACTTCTGTTTCATATTATTCCAGAGATTCTCAATAGGGTTCAAATCAGGTGAGTTACCAGGCCAATCAAAAACCTTTATTTTGTGGGAATTGAGCCAGGTGGTCACTTTTTTGGCCTTATGGCATGGCACACCATGTTGAAAAATTGTGCACTCATTGATGGTCATAAAGTTCAGCAAATGCCCATCTAGTACTATTATATTATTATATAGCTGCATTCATAGTTTAATTTTTTGGTGAAAAATACAATCCTCCACACCCCTTCGCATTAAAACAGCCCCAAATCATAACACCATCTAGGTGCTTGACAGTTGTAAATCAACTGTCATATTGGTTGCTCCCAACAGGCCTCCTAACTCTGTGCATTTGTGAGTAAATCACTCTAAAGGCACTTTCATCAGAAAATATGACCTTTTCCCAATCTTTTTCTGTCCAATCTTTGTATTTGTAGCAGAAGGCAAGATGTTTTTTCATCATTAATAGGGTAAGGAGGAGTTTCCTTGCTGCTGCCATGCTCAATAATTTCAGAATTGATTGCAGTCAACGATGTATTGTACATACACTGGCATTTTTTAGCATTTCAGGGTTTTCAGTCTTTAACTGTCTTGCAGTAATAAAAGGCCACTTTAAAACTATTCTTCTCATCAGCTTTTCAGTTGTTTTCAAAGTCCTTTTCTTTCTAGGCCTAACCTTTGGTTGTGGTGTGCTGCCATGTGGATCAGAGGCAGACCACTCACACCATCGTCATACAGTACTTTGAGCTATATTTAGCTTTCTACTAATTTCACTTATGCTGTAACCTTCTTTTTTAAGTCAACAGATAGCACCTCTAATTTCAGGAGATGTAAATGGCTTCACCATATTAGCTTTGAATCACAAATTAATTACACTTAAAAACAGCACCAAACTTGCAAATAAACCACTCAAAATGTCAGGAGCTTTAATTGCGCGTATGCCCACAATCAGTGCTCAGAGAACGCTAACCTATTCATTAACCCATTGATACCTAGTTACGCATTTTCTATCACTTGTGGATCTGAGATGGAGAGAGAGGGGATACTTTTATATTTTTTCAGATATAATTTTATAATTTCAGTTATTTTAATGGATAAATATTACATACATATTCACTTGAGGATTTTGCTCGAAAAATTGTCTTGCCTTGTCATTTACACACTGGTCAATATAATTCATCAGCATCAAAACAAAATTTCCTAAGTCACTGTTTAAAGTTTTTTAGTTTTTGTTGTTAATGCCATGCAAAAAAAATTGCACATCTTTTGGTACAAATTTTGTCCTTGTAGGATGAACTATAAGGGTGATATTTGCAAAAATTCATATTTTCCTGTCATAAGTAATTTAATTTAGAACCCTTTTTTTCATTTTTCTCAAAACCATAAAAAATGACTTAGGAAAATATGGTATGACTCTGACGATTATGCAACTACATCATCACCAATAAATAACTTGGAACACTCAATTACTTTTTCATGATCAAACGCAATATTTGGATTTACACTGGAATAAGAATGCTCTAATGGAGGCTTCTCCGATGGCCTTTTGTCTTCAAATAAATTTGGAACATGAGTCCAGTTTTTCTCTAATTGAATAGGCTCATTTTCCCATTCACTCTCAACACTGGTATCACTAAAATCACTAAGCCAATCACACTCTTCTTCTTCAGTAGGAATGTAATCAGAATCAGTGTAACTAACATTTATTTCACTCATTATGAATGTTTATAAGTATAAAAAGCAATTATGAGAAACACAGGTCAACCATGCCATAAACACTGCTCAAAGGCATAAATGACACGATGTTTATAATGTTAGCCCCACTCACAAATTATACTCATTTGTGATTGGTTGAAAGATTTGAGTCAGTAAACTCCTCCTATGACTCAGAAATCCCTTAGTAATATCCTCCTAAGAATATTAAAGCGGTAGAAAAATTAAATGTATATGGATAACGCACATTACCCATGGGATATTGGCATGCATGGCTCATGGATAACGCACATTTTCCATCGGGGCCAGCAGGTTAAGAAACAATACTTAGTACTCTAAATGGCAATGCCCACAAAATTGAAATTGGACAAATCATTCAGAAAAAGTAACTCAAATCAAAATGCCAGCCACAGTCACAAATTTCAGTATAGGATGGCCATTTTCATTGACTGCCATTGTATTAATTTTTTAAATTGCTCCTCTGCATGAAGTGCATTGCAGTTGTATTGTGAATACTGTCTAATATGTATTTTCCTTGTAGGGCATATTGATCATAACATATGAGTTATGTTGTGACAATTGTCAACAGTAAAACACATTTTCCTGCTGACAGTTGTCACAACATAACTCATAAGTTAAGGAACATAGAGAAAAAAGTATTTAGGAAAAATTCCATACATTAAAAATAAGAGTGCTTTTTCTCATGAAACTTTCTTTTTTGCACAAAATGCATAAAGCCAGTTTTTTAAAGTGCATTTGCAACCAAAATCACCCCATGTTACGGTATACTCCAGAATTTTCTCCTGATTTTCAAGTAGAAGGATTTGAGGGTGAGGATGAATGAGAGTGAGGTTCTGCAGATTAGTTTCTTTGAAGCAAATGGTATTTAATGAAGAGAATGTTTACTGGGTAGAACTCTTCTGTGAAACATTTTTTATGGGATATGTTTTTAAGTAAATGCATGGTCATTTTCTTAAATCTCAGGAGAGTATTTCATGCTATTAAAACTAAAGGCTGTAAGGTCATACCCCCACAACTTTTTTTTTCAAGCAGACAACCATGTTTAGCCATTATCTTTATACTGTTTTGGTAATTTAGATGAAAATTTAAATGAAAGAGCTATGGACTCTGCACATATTTTGATTATACAAGTGGCTATTCTCAGACACCATTGAAAAGTAGTTCTGCCTAACTTGAAATTCTCTAGTAGTTTCAGGTTGTGATAACTTAAGAATTGTTATGGCTCTTAATTAACCATGGCATTTTCTGGATTATCTACTTTTAATTATATACATTCTTAGCAGCTTAATTTGTTGGGAGGAAAAGATATATTAATGACAATTAGGAATGTTTTTAATCCCTTACTGTGTGTGAATTTTGGGAGATATGGTCCTTTTTAAAAATTGGTAAATTGAGTAGTCAGTTTGAAAGAAAGAAAAAATGGAAATTTAGTAATACTATACCCAGTAAGTTTGCTTTGAGTTTTCAAAATGCTTCATCATGCGTGTGTGCAGAGTGAGTGGATGTGAACAATATTATAAGAATTTCAAAGAATCTTAACATAGGTAGATTTTTTAGGGTTTTAATTTAGATTCAGCAGTTTCTATTGAAAGTATTTTAACTTGGGGAAAAATCTCTCTTGTCATACTGAGATGTTAAAGCTACACTAATATGTTTTGTACCCATTGAAAAAGAAAAAATGAAGGATGTACCCAGATTGTATTGCAACAGATGCTAATTTTTCAATTTTTATATCAAGGATTGGACCCAGACTTGTCTCCTGATGAACAAGAAGAGAAAGCTCGACTAATTGCACAAGTCTTAGAACTTCAAAATACATTAGATGGTATGTGTTTGTGATTTATTTACTTCAAATGTCTGAATTTAACCAACTGCATTTCACTTCAGCCATAACATTCAGGTCTATTAGCTATTAATAGACCAAGAGCATATATTAACTTTCTGTACATGACTGCTGTGAAATATTAAGGTTTCAAACACATTCAGAACATAAACCTACGAAACATTTTGTTTGTAGAGTATTAAGTTCATCGTTACGTAGGGCCTCCTTCTCCATATTACTAATTAAATTTATTAAATTAAAAATAAAAAGCAAAATATTATTTTTTCCTCTACACTAAATGTTTAAGGATTTTCCCAAAATGCTAGGGTACATTCATTCATTCTGGTAATGTACTCACTCTATGTTGCTTCACAAAACAATTATTGGGTTTTTACAAAACTCAAAACTTTTAGGGGAGTTTAACTAGTAGTGTGATGTCTAGTAGGCAAATTAATACATCATCATCTTGTGTTGAGATAGTTAAGTCTTTGTAGGTTGCAGGTTCAAATCTTATCAGAATTGGAGGGAGGTTTTCCACATGGAAAACATAGGAATTTCATAATTACTTAGGTGGTATGGTATTAATAGGAAAAACAACAAGACCTGGGTGCACTTGGCATGAACTAACATCATCATTCTCTCTATATGACAATTAATCAAAAAGTTTTAGGAGATTAGGTTAGGTTAGGTTAGCTTATTAGTGCCTCGATAGAACGTACTGGCGACTCTTACAAAATGACACAAAAAATGAGTCACGAAAAAGAATAAAATAGATGGAAAGAAAAATGCAAAATATTACCAATTATTATTAGTAAAATATGTTTAAAAAAATTAAGCAAACTTTCTTTCTTCTGGGACTGTTCATAAAATATACACTTCATTCCACAATTCCAAACAGGCTTTTGGTTGAGAATAAGAATTTTTTGTGGTACCTACCAAAGATGATTATTGTTTTCTGCTTATCTTAGTTTAGCTTAACCTCATTGCCTGATGATGATAAAACTTTGATGAGACTGAAAGTTTAGTCTTTTATATTCTCTTACTAATAACTGATAAATCAGTTATTTTTATCCCCCATTTGTACTAACTGGGTCAGATCAACCAAAAAAAATTGAAATTAACACCCTCATCTCTCATATTTTGCTGAAATTTGGTTTATAGGGAGTTTGTGAGCCCTGAACCCATTTCTGAAATTATAAGGTCAATCCGACCAACGGTTCAAGAGATATGACCTCGGGCAATTTGAGGTCACTCGCGAGGTTACTAACATTTGGTGAGCCATAACTTGGGTAATAATTGTCATAATTATATAAAAGTATATATATTTATAATCAGAAAACGACAAGGAATCCAAATATGCAAGTTTTAGAACTAGGTTGAAAAATAAAAAAGTTACACTGTAACCAAAATTTGAGGTCACGATTTGACCTCTGGGGTATCAAATGAGAATTTTTTTTTTAAATGTAAAAAATGAAGGCATAGGCATTGGCTATTAGAATCAGCAAAAAAAAAGTTTGTTTGTTAGTATTTTTCATGTAACTAACATATAAGTGAACACCATATTCATAAGTTGTGCGTCAATTCTTCCTATTTTTTCACACTTAAGCTCATAATTTGACCTATAGAAATTAAAATTACATTTTTTATAGATATAAAAAACAAAGTCAGAGTTCTTGACTAATAGAAACAATCATAAAAAGTTTGTTTATGTTGGTACTTTTCATGTAACTAACTTATAAGTGAACACCATATTTATAAATTGCTTGTCATTTCAAGGAATTTTTATATCTTAGCTATCAATTTGACCTCAAGCTCCAAGAATTTAATAAAAATTGTATTTCACTGCTAATCTACACTGGCAATAATAGTTATAATAGTGAAAGGGGAAGACTAAGCTCACATGTAGCCTAAACAAACCTGTTGAAACATGTTGCTACTTGTCTAAGTGCAGAATCAACACAGATAGTTGCAAAATTCCTTGTCTACAGGTTAGTACAGTTCCAGCCAGCACTGTGGGTGGCTGGTGGGTATGGTGTTTTAATGAGCCTCAGAGACTATCAAGGCCTAAAATATTAAGTGTGTATAGCTATATATTTTCTAAAAAATATATATTACCTAATTGTAAATCCTATATCTTTACAGATCAAAATACAATGGTTCGGCACTTGAAATACTGCCAGGACCCTATTCAAAAACACAAGAAACGCATAACAATCAATCTTAGAAAAGTGACTGATGTACTTGTTGAAAAATGTGCTGGAAGAGTGAAAAAAGACTCATTGTTGTGTGTGAACTGCTGGACACTGATAATGAAAAACCCCACTATACTTAGTACCACTGAAAACAACGAGTCTGAGCAGGATTCAAATGAATCATCTACTATCAGTGGCTTGAGTAACATCTCTTCAATTCAAGATCTGGACAATGACAGTGATTGCTTGATAAAGGAAAATCCTTCAACTTCAGTTGAACCAGTTCTAGCATTTCTGGACCAAACACCAGTTAAAAAAAGTAAGTAATAAATTAATATAATAACTTATACTTTACTACAAGGTCTGTTTGATCTACTATATAGCATTTAAGGTACTATAATTAATATTTAATTACTAATATTCAGGTGTGTGAAACCTTTTTTTCTGTTCTTTTCAGAAGGGCTGTCATTAAGCCAGAAAAAGCGCAAGGCTCGTGGTAAGCTATCATCTGCTCAGAAACACCTGAAGGAGAGGCTAGAACTCAGTTATGGTGTTCAAATTACCGAGGAGGTAAGTGATACTTCAAAACCTGAAACTAAATCTGAAAAACATCTAGACAAATTAATGAATGAATTGAAACAGTCATTCCTGGAGAGCAAATGTCACCATCACAAACTACAAATATTGACACTCTCACCATACACAATTGAAAAAACAGCTAGTTTCTTTCAAACTACAACATACATGGTGAAAAGAAGCCGTTCACTTAAATCAGAACATGGAATCCTTCCGAAGATTCCACTAATGAGCAAAGGAAAAGTGATATCTGAAGAACACAAAGATATAGTTAGAAGATTCTATGAGTCAGAAGAGGTTAGTCGTATGTGTCCTGGCCAAAAGGATTGCGTGAAAGTTATCAGTGCTGAAGGTGCAATGAAGGTGCAAAACGATTGGTCCTCGGGAATTTAAGAGAGATGTTTGAACTATATAAAAATGATGAAAAGAATCCCAAAATAGGATTTTCCACATTTGCAAAATTACGGCCATCATATTGTGTGCTTGCCGGTAGTGGTGGGACTCATTCTGTCTGTGTCTGCACATACCATCAAAATCCAAAATTGCAGCTGGCTGCATTGGGAGAAAGAGGTCTTTCATACAAGGATCTTATGGATTACAGTGTCTGCAGTACAGAAAGAGAGACTTGCATGATGCAACTTTGCAATGATTGCCCAAGAGAAGAGGGTCCTGGATTTTCTTGAGTTACTTGACAGTGTGAAATCAGCTCCAAATGAAATATCTTACAAGCAATGGGTGACTGTTGACCGTTGTACAATGGTTGATAAGGTGGAGCCACTTCATGAATACTTATCATCCCTAAGCATGAAAATATCCCGCATGGTTCGTCATCACTTTGTTGCTCAGCAACAATCACAGTACTTCAAGCAGTTGAAAGAAACACTACCACCTCATCCCATGGCAAAAATGCATGTGATGGGATTGGAGGAACAGTGAAAAGAGCTACTGCTCGTGCCAGTTTGCAGAGAACTTGAGCAAGAAGATAAATTTTTTCTTTGTAACTACAGCTGATTTGAAAGATGCAGAAGAACGGTTGGAACATCGATTCAAGGATAGTAGGGCTATTCCTGGAACTCAGAAATATCATAGATTTGTTCCCCTAAACAAGGAAGAACTGATGGTGTATCCCATTTCAAGTGGCATTGGAGAAAAGAAAAGAATAAGGAAAAGTCATTTTACTAATGAACCTGCAATGCTTGGTAACCTAAAATGTGTCAAACCAGGAGAGTATGTTGGCTGCATTTATGACATGCAAGTTTGGTATGGAATTGTGGAGGAATATTGTGAAGAGTTTGATGATTTCACTGTGAACTTTCTACATCCCTCTGGGTCATCAGGATCAAGTGCATATTATTATCCATCAAACAAGGATTCATGTGCAGTGCCAGGACATCATATATTAACTGTAATGAGTTGTCCTACCCTAAGAGGAGGCAGCAGAATTCAATACATTTTTCCACAAAAAGAAATTGATGAGAGCATCGAGCATGCAAAAATTGTATTAGGCTAGCACATGAATCCTCTAAGTAGGTCTTCCCCTTTCACTATTATAACTATTATTGCCAGTGTAGATTAGCAGTGAAATACAATTTTACATTTTTTGCCTTTGTTTTTATATCTATAAAAAAATGTAATTTTAATTTCTATAGGTCAAATTATGAGCTTAAGTGTGAAAAAATAGGTAGAATTGACGCACAACTTATGAATATGGTGTTCACTTATATGTTAGTTACATGAAAAATACTAACATAAACAAACTTTTTTTTGCTGATTCTAATAGCCAATGCCTATGCCTTCATTTTTTACATTTAAAAAAAAAATTCTCATTTGATACCCCAGAGGTCAAATCGTGACCTCAAGTTTTGGTTACAGTGTAACTTTTTTATTTTTCAACCTAGAGTTCTAAAACTTGCATATTTGGATTCCTTGTCGTTTTCTGATTATAAATATATGTACTTTTATATAATTGTGACCATTATTACCCAAGTTATGGGTCGCCAAATGTTAGTGACCTCGCAAGTGACCTCAAATGTCCCGAGGTCATATCTCTTGAACCGTTGGTCGGATTGACCTTATAATTTCAGAAATGGATTCAGGGCCCACAAACTCCCTATAAACCAAATTTCAGCAAAATCTGAGAGATGAGGGTGTTAGGCACTGGTTGATTTGACAGAGAATGACCCAACTTACTTTTATGTAAACCTTTTTTATCTCTTATAGTGACATAGTGCGGGTTACATTTAGCAAGAGTTAAATTGCTGTTAATGCAAATTGTAAGGAGTAAGAATCCTTCACAATTGGTCATTATACAAGGAAGGTATACAGGTTTTTGTTAATGGTTGCATTAAAATTTCTGCTTAACTCGCATGCTCTTTAAAGGTGAGGAGCATAGGCAAACAATGTTGATCTGGCCTCACTCAAAGAAACCTTTTTAAGGGGGTTATAGATGGCATGACTCCAGATTTGAAAAAATTTACTGGAGCACAGCTCTGAATTTACTTTTTTTTCCCTTACACCACTAGATAGGTTAATGATAGTAAACTCTTGAATTGACGACATACCAATTACAAATTGTTTTAGCTAAACATAATAATACAATAATGTACAGTTTATAACTCAACTAAACATTTTATCATCAGAAGCATCATCAATATCTTCTTGATTATCATCATCTTCATCCTCAACAGCTATATCTACATCAGGCATATTAGTGTCACTATTTGCAATGTTTTCCATTATATCACTTGGTACTGAAAATGAATCATCAGCATGCCCTAGATCCTTCTTTTCCACCAATTTGAATGTAGATTTGATCAAATCATTGTTCAGGATTTCTTGTATTGATTTACACTTGCTTAAATGGGCTATGGAAATGTCAAATTTGTTGCTTTTTGCTTTATTAGATTTGGATGCAACACTTGAACTTGAAGGCATATTTTGACTCTTCTCTTTATTAACCACAACAGCTTGGTGAGTTTCTTTTGTTAGGCACAAAATTGCATTCAATGTCTTCTGGATTTGGGAATTTTCAAATTCCTCTAAAGCAGTTTTGTTAGTCTGATGCGCAGATTCCTCACTTACCTTTTGTTTCTTAGGTGGAGGAGAAGCACTTTCTTCAGTCTGTGAAACATCATGAAAAAGTTTCATTTTCTAGATTAGCAGTTGATGAAGTTGGTTCATTTTTCTGAGGTCTAGCACTAGCACATTTTGTGAACAAACTAAATGACTGCTTTGCTGTATCTCTTTGCTGCACTTCATCCTGGTATTTCTTTACTGCAATATCTAAGCTGTGGGCCCAAACTCTGGGACCTCTTGTATTGCAACAAATATTTTTTTTGGAATTAAAATGTTCCTCCCAGTTTTGCTTCTTTGAATATTTGTTCTTGCATTGACCACAAAAGTAACCCCTTTTAACACCCTCACTTTTCTCTCCAACTTCATCAATATTAGGATTAGTGTTGCAACCCAAAAAAAACAAGGACGTTTTTTTATAAAAAAAAACACCAACAAAAAAAAAACAACGTTTTTTTTTGTTTTTTTTATATTAGCTAATTCTGTTGTGTATATATACTAGTGTATATATACTGAAGTCTTCTGGGATAAACTGGATGGATCTTTGAAGTTGTTGAAGCCGGTTTCTGATGCTATCACTGCAGTAGAAGGGGACAACAAATACCTCTCTATTGTACCAAAGATATTTAATGACCTTCAACAATCCTTCGAGAAGAATCTCTCCTCGAGCCCAATTCTGAAGAGCGAAGAAGATTGTTTTAAGGGAATTATTCCTAAACGGAGAAAGTTTCTTCTTAGAAGTATCCACCTGGCAGCAAATCTTCTTGATCCTCGCTACAAAGGATGCCACATCTCTGGAGAAGAAATAGTAAGTTGTTGATTTTACAACTAGCACCGAATATTGATTTATGTTCTTATTTTGCAGACATTCATTATCTATTATTTGATATTATTTTATATTTAATGTGTTACAAATTGTATTTCAGGTGGATGCCATGGAAGTCATACAAGAGATATCTGTAGCTGTTCCATCTGTGGATGATAGCAAGACATTGGGAGAGTTAGCTGACTACCGATCAAAAGAGAATATCTTTGCAAAGCCTTTTGTCTGGAAGGCAGCTGCACAGGCGAATCCAACAAGCTGGTGGAATGGAATTTGTGGTTCGACCCAGCTCTCCAAGGTTGCAGCAAATATTCTCAACCTGCCCCCAACTAGTGCAGCTGTGGAACGCTCTTTCAGTCGCCACTCATGGATCCACTCAGTCAAACGGAACCGACTGACAACTGATAGAGCATCTAAGCTAGTTTTCATCGCTCATAACCATGCTTTGGGTGATCACAATGAACCACAAGACCATGAATCTGAAGCAGGTGCTCAGCAGAAGCAAAACATGTCCCAGACAACTCTCCAAGCACAAGAACGGCCATCATCAAGCAGAGAGTATGATCATGAAGGGAATGAAATGTTCTATTCAGAGTCTGAAGCAGAGTGAAAACTCAATGTATGATGAATGACTCTCTATGACTCCTCAAATGATGAATGATGATGAAAAAATGTTGAAAGTGTATTTTTTTTAGTTAATTAATATAAATTTACAATGGATTTTATAATTGGGCTTGTGTCTGGAGTCTTTTTAGGGGCAGTGTCAACCTTTATTAAAAGGAAAAATAATGAAAAATGGATTTAAACTTTTTTTGTTTTCGTTACTCCTTGAAATCAATGTTACAATGAGAACAACATACGTGTACTTTTGTTTCAAAATAAAGAAGGGATAATATCTACTGTATATACCAATTTTATAAAAAAAAACATAAAAAAATAAAAAAAACGTTTTTTTTTTTTTTTTTTTTTTTTTTTTTTTGCAACACTAATTAGGATCCATTATTGATTATTGACTACCTGAAAAAATACAAAATAAGTAAAAGTTAGTAAATATAGTATGGTAAAAGTAAGTAAATATAGTACAATGAAAGTAAGTAAAAGTAAGTGCTTTAAACTTAGTAAAAGTAAGGAAGAGTAAGTAAAAGTAAGTTTAAACTTAACTAAACTTTTCAATTCTAGAGTCATGGTGGATTACTTAAAACCGCACAAGTAATTATCTGGCCAATTTATCAAACCTGGCCGAGATCAATGGAACATAGTCCAATCCTGATAATTTTATATTAAAAAAATATACGTTTTAATAAAATTTTAATTATCAAAACATTGAAGCTTAACAAAAAATAAAAATAATTGTTAAATATGGAATTACCAACTAAACTTAAAATAACTAAATTTGTAATTTAAAAAAATTGGTTTGTACAAGAACGTATACGCAAAAAAATTGCATAACGTCTAGCGGATGAACAAAACCCAAACCCAAATTTACTTTTTCTCATGGTCAAATTTACTGGAGCAATGCTCCCAAGATCCCAGGAATCTGGAGTCATGAATTAGATGGGGTCATTGGCAGGAGTGCTCACTCTGAAACTATGCGATGAGGGTTCGAGTTCCACTAGTTTCACCACTTTATTGCCTTTTCGCTTTCCATCAATTTCTACTTCTCTCTCTCAGATTTGTCACAAAGAGTAGACAGTGTGAAAGAAGAAAATCTGAAGCTAAAATCGGAAAATCAGGTCCTTGGCCAGTATATAGAGAACCTTATGTCTGCTTCATCAGTGTTTCAGTCAACCTCTCCTAAAACAAAGAAGAAATGAGGTCAGTAGATGCTTATATTATTTACTGATGTGTACAATTTATTCGATTTTAACTGTAAATTCTACCACAAATGTATGAATTCTGAAATTTTTAATTGTAAGCAAATATGATTGAACAGTCAGCTCTTACTTTTGTATTGATTGATAATTTCGTCTTTCTTTTCATAATTTAAGTGTATTCAAGATTAAAATAAGATGCGGTACGATACATTATATTTATTTATCCTTGGTTCGGTTGCCATAGCGACATCAAAGTGGTTTTTATACTTTTTATATCTAAAAAAATAGATTTTTTTACATTATTCGTATTAAGGAATAATGTTACCCATCGTTCCTTTCAAACTAAAGTCAATCGTTCACACCCCTTTTATTTCAACTACAAATAGCACTCGATAAAGTGTAATTGCTTGGTACATTGACCAGCGTGATGTGTTATTAAAAATGAATTTTTCATTTATTAAATGTATTATAGCACACGGCATGCTAATTGATAGTGAATAAGATTATTGTTCAGATTTTTACATTTTTTCTTTGTTGACCTCGTACTCCCCTTCAGCAGGTTTTTCACCTCCCACTTTGCGAAACGTTGATCTGTTGACAAAATCTGCATATTCAGTCCTTATCTCATAAACACAGACATGAGACTCTATTTTTTTCTCAGCATTAGAAGTAATTATTGTTCTTTGATTTTAATGGCTTAGTTTTCCAGAATTTTTGTTAATTGTGGATTAACTAATGCGAGTAGTATTGAGTAATATAGAAATTAGAATGGAGGTCTATGTAAAATACTGCAGTTATTTGTTACTGTACAGTATGTTTCTAAATTGTGAAAATTGCAAGGAGTCTTTGTTAAAATTCTAGAATTTAACTTTATTACTAAACTACTATGAATTCTGTCTTCGAACTGCGTTTGGATTCTGGAATTTTGATGAAGAAGCTAAAGTGATCATGGTATAACCATCATGTGATATCTGAGACTATCCGCCTGTCATTAATTTTTAACGTCATTAGAAATTTATTGGGAAATATCTACGAGAAACAGAGGACTGGAAGCGGCTTGTAAAGTGTGTAAATGGAGACGTCGGTCGGTCTTGATGAATCACTAGATGTATACCCACAACCATATCATGAAAGGTAACACTGAATCTCAAAAGTTGGAGTGGTACCTCATTCCCGGTGGCGATTTTACATATATCTTTGTCGTGTGTGTGTGTGATTGATTTGAGTGCTTTCGATTCTGAGCTCAAGGGTCGTGCCCACCCTATTGTGAGTGAGAAATGGGCTCTTGGGGTAATGTATGTATTTACATCTACACTACGCAAAGATAAGTCACTTAAATAGAGACAACAACCAGAAGCACGCAGACAGACAAACAGCCAGGCACAAGAAAACCTACAGACTCGACACGACCATTACACCCTTCAATACAGACCAGACAACATATCTAACATACACCTTAAACACTTGGGCCCACAGGGAATACTAGCTCTCACAAATATCAGCACATATTCATACCAACACTGTATTATTCCTGACATATGGAAACAAGGTAAAATTATTACACTACTAATTTAATAGGCCGGGTCGAAAATGGGTCACGGTCAACATTTTGCTTAGGTACATATTGTGAGGTTAATCATTTTGTAATAGTAGTATCCACACCAAAAAATCAAGGATGTTGGGACCTTCGCTACCCCCCCCCCCCCCCCCCCCCCCTCTCTCTCCTCTCTCTCTCTCTACCGATACTCACTTTTTTCCATATGAATTTGTATGGGAAATAGGCCAAAAATCGAAAATCGTAAAAATCGACCCTAAATATTATTTTTTTTGCTTTCGGATGGCCAAAATCGGGTTCCCGGCACGAATTACATCAGAATCGACCATTCACCAACTTTTTTTGAGATCGGGGGGTAGAGTCTTAAATCCGTTACTGACTCATAGCACCGGATATAAGACCTAATATTACATTATTTTGGGGGTTTTTTTCTTTCCAGATTCGTATTTAGGTACCTAGAATGTTAAAAGTTTGTATTAAAATATGTGATTTAATTTTAAAATATCAGTAATAAATAAAATAGTTAAAATCTTATTAAATTAAATTATGGCTACTAGAAAAAGAAGTCACAATGCAGCCTTTTGCAGCAGAAATTTTGAGCTACCAAGATCTATAAATTTTCTAGCAAATGATTATATTGACTTGATTAATTGGAATGAGCAGATAATCACTCCTCCACCTTTGCTAAGTAATTTTACCAATGAGCAATTGCTTCAGATTAGAACTAAACCTCTAGAAATACTAGATTTTCCATGTCACAGCCAAAGCGTTGAATGGGGTGTGAACTTAGTAACTAAATCTAGCCAGGAAAGAATTGGTTATATTAATCGGCATAAATTTATTTTAAATACTTTAGAATCTAGAAAAGAACTGCCTACTTTTGAGTGGAAAGGTCAATGGAAGGAATAAAAACAAACATTAGTTTTAGGTCAAAAATTTTATTGAATTTCTGTCTCTTAATTTCTAAATTTCTACCAATAATAGCTAAAAATTTATGTATTAAATTTTTTTTTTCAGGCATTTTTGCATTTTTTTAATTTTTTTCATTAAAAAATAAATATAACTCTCTTATAAGTGAACTTTTGTAATAATAAAAAAATTTCGAAGTAAATCGCAAATTATCTCAAATTTTACGAATTTTCTGAAAAACTGAAACTGGTAGGTGGGGGTAGGGATCCTCAGAATTCAAAAATATTTCACCAGGGTCTTACTATGATTGATTGAACCACCTCACACTATGTACATAAGAAATCAAAAATTTCGACCCGGCCTACTAGTACTCAAACCAAACAAAAATCCAACAGGACCAGCTTCCTATAGACCCATTACTTTACTATGCATACCTTCCAAAGTAACAGAAAGACTATTCTTACAAATCACCAACCCACACATACCACTATCGTCTACTCAACATGGATTCAGACCTCACCACTCAACCACGACATTACTCACTAACCTCACGCAGCACATCATGGATGGCATCAACGTACATTATTAGCAACAATAGACATTAGTAAAGCATTTGATGCTATCCCACGCTTCCCCCTCATAAACAAAATACTCGACACAAACATGCACAATAACACTGAAAGATGGCTGAGCAACTATCTTTCAGGAAGATAATCACATGTCACATTTAATGGCAAGTCATCCAAAAACAAGCTTTTTCTGAACGGGGTCCCTCAAGGCTCTGTTCTCTCACTAACACTTCAACTTATACATGCATGACATTCCAACACCCATAGATAACAAACTTATCATATGCAGATGACATCACTCGAACATCCACCCACAACAACATCGACACGGCTACAAATAACCGACAAACATACATAAACAGTATACAAGATTGGCTCACACACAATAGACTCAAAGTAGCGCCCACAAAATCAACCATCACCTTGCTTACAAACAATACGAAAGAACACCAGATAACTCCACAGCTTACACTAAACAACACCAACATTGCACGTACTCACAGGACCAAAATACTTGGGGTCACATACAACACATCATTATGTTTTGCAAACCACATTCAGAACATTAAAAACAAATGTACGTCAAGATTTAACATGCATAGGGTACTAACAGGCACAAACTTTGGACACCAGCAGGAAACAACATCACTCATATACAAACAATATATTCGCTCAGTTATGGACTATGCTAGCCCATGCTGGGCACCCATTATCTCAAACACACACACAAACACCTTACAGGCAATACAAAACAACGCACTTCGTATCATTACAGGATGCATTCAAACAACACCAATAGAACACCTGCACATAGAAACAAAAATACTGAAAGTTAGGGAACATTTAGACATGAGAGGAACACAATTCATGGCAGCAGCGACAACTAACCCACAACACCCAAGGTTGCCACTACATGTACAATCATGCACCAACACCTCGCACCATTAAGGTAACACCAGACACACATTATAACCAAATACTCCATTCCATACCACGTCCCACAAACATCACACAGTACAGAAAACACACACACACACACACACACCTAACCCACAAAGCACTGACACGACTCGGTCCGAATGCGGTCCTAGGTGCGAAGCCGCCACCCATTGACAGGTCAGAGATCAGCCTGAGCAGATCGGATCGAGTTAACTTAGCACGATTCAGATGTGGACATCACCCCAACTTACGGACATATAAACACAGACTAGACAACTCCACAGACGACACTTGCCACCTGTGCCAGGACATACCACAAACAATTGAACACATTATGACAGACTGTACCGCTCTAGCACAACAACGAACACAACACATCATCACTAGTGTGCTGAACATCTGGTCTACTCCGGAGAGGGCGATCGGTTACCTGCGTGCCGCCGGCTTGCTCGATCATGGTGTGCTGATCGGCTAAACAACAACAACAACAACAACACTACTACTTCCAAGAATGCCGTTGGTTTGCTTAGGTTAGATCAAAAAATAGAAACTTTACACCATCACAGGTAATGAGTAACATTCTAGGATGGCAGACGTGAACTCCGAGAATCATTGAGCCCGGCCAGCCACAGAATAGGTGGCCGGTTTAACGCTGTTTGCGGTGAAGGTCGGAGTCAAACCCAGGCTTCATTCAAAACGTTTTTTTAATCGTACATGACATTTTTCTTTTCATTTCAGGTGATAAATCTCTCTAAAGCTAATTAGAAGACCCGCCAGTAAAGATTTGCTTCTCTTTCTCTTTAAGTTATGCGTTCTGACATCATCTATATTTGCTTTGTAATGAGTGATGACCATGCTTTAAAAAAAGAGAGAGATTTTGTAATAACTTGAAACCAGGAAATTGAAACCAAAAGTTCTTCTGAAGTTTGTTTTATTGTATTCTAAAAACTTACAAAGCTTGAATGTGAAGGTTTAAACCACAATTAGAAAAAAGTATTAGAAACTTAGGTTACAATAATTACAGTTTGTTCTAATTTTATTTTGTCTGTTTTAAACATTTCAACGCATAAAAGATGTGTAAATGAGGAACTTTTCTTTTAGTATTTGTTTATCTCAATTTTCGTTTTAACAAATTTAACACACGATTCGTTAATATTTTATAAGACTTATAGCAATGATTTAGTATTATTCTTAAAAGTAATTCATTTTAACTTAGATTTATTTCTGTAATGAAAATGCAATTTTCTTAAGTTACCGGTCATATTAGACGAATATTTCTGATATTTTTTATCGTACTTCAAGATACTCTAAACTTATTTAATAGTTATTAACGAAGATTAACGTTTATGATATATTTGTCGTACACTGGTAATGTGTTGTACGCACTGTACAGCTTGTATATTATCTTTCCTGCATTTTGGCCCTAATAACGTACGATTTTTCTTCTCTGTACAACTATAAGAAAATTTTCACTTCTTCATAACGGAATGTGCCTCATAGTTATAAAAATGCTGTTTTCTCTTTTACTTTAAATTAATCTTAAGACTAAAAACTAAAACTAAATATTGAAGTTTATGAAATACGATTCACCGCAAAACAATAATTGGAATGGTTTTTCATTATTACTCTTAATTTGTTAGTTGGCAATCATTTTAGTAGGATTAGTGTCACCCTTGAATATTTCATCTACTGCTGGCACTTAATTAGTAAATATATTTTCTGGACTAATCTTCAGAGGATTTATTTTTATTTTAGTTCATTAATTCTATTCAAGGCAGGTTTCCTAAATTGGATTTTATTAGAAGGCGTAAATATATCAAATTGCATAAATAGTGGTGTAATTTTTAAATACATATAGCTTCGTGAAAGAAGTCCCTGATATGAATAAGGATTTTGTGGCACTAAATGAAAACGTTAATTGGTCGGAGTTAAAACAAAAATAGCAGGATAATTCACAGCATTTTACTGTGTTTCAATTTTTTAATCGGTTATAAAAGAATTTATCCCGCAGTAATTTTAAAATTTTACGAGCCACTTTTGAAGCGTCGCTTCCTTCAGGTTTTTTTTTTTTTTTTTTTTTTTCTCAGCTGTAATGTTGTAAAGGAATTGTAATTATTTAGATCTTTATTACGAGTACCACCTAAGAGCACTTTGTACACTTAGTCACTTTGAAACATTTTTATGAAATGCAAGGGTACACTCGTTCTGGTAATGTTGCTTCACTAATCTCTAATCTTATTCAGTTAGTTTTCTTTATAAAACCAGAGAAGTTTTTGAACACCTATTTTTTGTGAAATTTCCGCTAGCAGTGACGTCATAGTAGGCTAAGTTCCTGTACTAAAAATAACTTGGTATTGTTGCAACCGTCACTTAATCATTTTTGTGCCATGCAAATTGATTATCTTGTAATGTTCGATTGGAGTGTTTTCTCTCTAACATGATCATGTTGGTCGTGTTCATACTTTTTCTTTCTTCACGTAAAATGTAATCAGTCTTTTTTTCGTAAAAATAAATGTTTATATAAGTAATTAACGGCCTAATAATACCAACATTATTTGAATAAATATATTAAAATATTAAATACGTATTAAGTTTCGTATTATATTATGAAAAGTAAATTATTTATATTCAGTGTTAATGAATGCAGCTATTATCAAACTCTATATATATATAATGGGCCAATAAACCCTGAACATTTTTTGCAAGCTATTTATTTGTGACCCAATAAAGATACGTAAAAGAGTTAAACGGCGATAAATAGACCATGTTTTCAGCTTTAAATTGGCGTGTTCGTTTTTCTATTTGCTTCTACAGTTTTCGTGGAAAAACGCACTACGTCGTGGCCAGTGTCATAACACTACTTTCCTTCGATCAGCGAAGTTGAGCGACATTCGGTCTGGGTAGTAGCTGGATGCGAGCCGTGGTTCGGATCCCCGTAAACTGTAGGTTCCTTTTGTCGTATGACCTTAGATGTTGCGGAGGAGGTTAACCAACCCCAACATTTTCGTGGAAATAGTGGTTAAACGAAAGGCTTCTGAAAAACTCGTTCCCACAGATAACTACCAATCAAAATCTCGGAGACGTCGTCGTTGATTTCAGTCCGGTTAAGAATTGTCGTTGGGTTACAGTTTGTAAGGCTCAGTGTACATTAGGGTGGCCCTTAGTTTTATGTGATTTTCTGAAATGAAATATTTTTCATCTCCCAACCTCCAAAGTTGTTCTAATCCATGTAAAAATGCTCTGTGTAAAATTTCAGCTCAATCAGACAATATTAAGATGGCCTCCAAAGGCCCTAAAGTTTCAGATTTTAACAATATTGATATTTTTTCATATAAAACCGTTTTTATCTTCTTTACCGTGTTTTATTTGAAAGAAATATAGAATATGATCGAAAGAGAATTCAATTTACAATAAATTTAGTTATAACCATTATTTACTTAAAACCAAAATTGGACGAGATATTCACGGAAATTGAAAAGTATCATAAGTGCGTAAAAAACCCGCTTCTGGAAGGTTCTAGAAAGTTCTGCGCCTGCGGCCTATATAAGCGGCGTAATTATTTGTTGTAAATAAAATTCACTTTCGATTATGCTTTGTGATTATTTTCCCAAACAAAGTTTGCAAATGAATTATAAAGGTTTTATATTACAAATACCAATTATCGGTGAATTTTGAAACTTTAGGGCCTTTGGGGGCCACCTTAATATAGCCCAGTTGAGCTGAAATTTTGCACAGAGCGCTTTTTTATGTATTGGAAGAAGATTGGGGGTTGGGAGCAAGTAATTTCAAAAGTTGAAAAATAAGGGCCACCCTAGTGTACATCCATTAGTCATCATGTCTATCCTCCACTGGTCAATCGTTCCTGAAATGGCTTGCTGATTTAGTTCGTTCTTTCGTGTTAACATTCTCTCTCAAATGTTAATTGCCATCTCTGAATTTTGTTCGGGCGTATACCATACGCTAAAATTGTTCCCAAACTAAATAATCGATTGGATTGAGGTTTATTAGGTGGCCAGTGTTATGGTACTATTATTTTATTCGTATAAAATTAGTAAACATATTGCAGAATGTAAAACAACGGACGAAAATACACCGGCAAGTTTTGGGAGCAAAATTTTTCAGAAGTCTATTGTTTAGTCACCATTTCCACAAAAACTGTAGTAACAATTTATAAAATGAACACATCATTTTGAAGTTAAAAAGCATGGTCTATTTATTGCCTCTTACCGCGTTTACATGTCTGCTGAGTTGTGAGTAATTAGCTTGCAAAAATTGTCCACGATTTATTCAGAAGTGTTAACATTTTAAATTTTTAAGTAATTATTATTATTTAGGTAACGAATTATGTACTGCGTATTGAACATAACTCCGTAGTTAATATTTTTAGTAAATTGCTCTAGTATTACTCAATGTTGCGCTGTGCAAAATCAATTTGTATTTCAATTTTGAGGAGTAATTTACAATTCCTTTAGTTAAAAGTGTGCACTTTATCATTATTTTTTTTCTGTTTCCGACTCTTTTACCAGGAAGTATTCAGTAGATGACTCGTACAGTAGTTACCCGGAAGGTAATTAACCTAAGTACACCGTAAGTAACCGAATAACTAAAAGACATATCCACCAACTTTACTTTCCCAAATATAAAATTCTTCTTTTTGAATAAAAGTATTATTTGCTCCCGAATTTATTTTTATTTTGTAATTTTCACACTCGTGGAGACTTAAAAATATAAGTAGAGGTTATACTTTACATAGACTCTCGCAGTGATTGTAATATACCTTTTTTGATGTTTTATCTTAAAATTACTATGAAAGTAAATGTTAATCGTAGTACTTTTACGTATCATACTCACCAGTAGTAGTAAGTTATTTTAATGAGAGAAGTTGTACGGTCCAAATCGGTCCACCTCGGATAGTGTTGGCATTCTGTGGGGGGATCCGGTACAACAGGTGCGTATACCAGACTTATGTCGATTATGGGATTACACTTTTACTAATTAAAGTGATGGGTAACTAAATTTTATAAACGCGAAGCCCGACCTTTTAGTGACGCGTGATTCATTTTCATTCTTCACATTTCACTCGTACTCGTCAACCTGTTTTCATTTCTGTATCGGAACCAGATTTGTTTAGCATATAGGTGGTTTTGCCAATTGTATGTACACAACGGGACGACACATTATACGGTCGATTCAAAAAGTCTTGTCGGAACCCTATGCTTCGTAGCGATATTCATTATTAAGAAACACGGAGATTCATGGCAAGACTTTTCTCAATTGATTGTATTCAATGCAATATCTTATGAACTTTTCTTTTTGAATCGCATATGAAGTATCGCTGTTATTTGACGTCGTGAGTAGCCTTATTAAAGAACTAGATAATGTATTCATATTTCAGATGTGTAAAATTAGAATAAAAATGTCTTAAATATAGATATATAAAAGAGAAAATTCTTGTTTTATAAGATATTAGTACACTATTTGTATATATAACTACTGATAATTACCATAATATATTCTTTATAATGGCTATAGCGTTTGTGCCAAAATGCGTTCGTTTAATATCGTTTTGTTTGTGCCAAATGAAAGAGAGAGCCTTTTATTTCTGTAGGTTAGGTTAGTTGAACTAACAGGTAGATTTGTACTATATTAGAGCCTAAAAGAATTTATGCAATTGAAAGGTACATTTGGGCACAAACTAAACCGTAAAACGAACGCATTTTTTGGTGCAAACGATATACTACAATCTATCGGCTGCTAGAGTTGCTATGTTTTTTCTTATATAAAAATTAGGCGCACTTGTCTGAAATTTCATTGTAACTAAAGGAACTAGGGTTAATTTTAATATATTACTAACTTTAAAAAAGTTAGGGCACAACGGTTTGAATCTAATTTTGCAAGGTAAAAAGTGTTAAAACATAAGATTTTCACAGAGAGCAAAATATTTAGTACGTAAAATAGATTAGTAACTTAGTTGGTTGTAACTGGGTTGAATTTTAACGTGACGAGTTATCCTATGCTGCCTAAATTGCTTATTGTAATATATTGTACGTTTTATTTTTATTAATCTTAAGTATTTGTGATAGATTACCAAAGTTTTTGTTTCTTAAATTTTTTAAAATATAATTATGCTTCGTTATGTTGTTTGATCATACCTTTTGATGCAACTTAATTTTTCATGCATTTCAATACATCTTTGCTTAACTACAAAATTTAGGGAAGAACTAAAGAAGCACGAAAGGAAGAGGTTTGGATTGTTGAATCAAAACAAGAGCAACAATTACTTCGTGATTTAAGGACTTTTATTTCATTTTTCAGAGTATTTAGTGAAATACAAATTTAGAACCACTTATTTCACTTAGGAATCATGCTCTTAAGAAATGAAAACACGATAAATAGGAGCATGTACTAAGCTATATGGTACATAAATCTGGAGTTCTGAGTCACTTATTGCGTCGCTAGAAGATTTTAGTATATACTAGTGGACGAAGAATTTCTATAACGTATAGTTAGTTTCGTTTGATACGTAAAACATGAACGAAACTTTATATCCGAAATTCGTGAAGTGCTTTAGCGGGGCCCTTGTGTCAGTTAACCAAATATTCATGAATTGTGTTTCTTGGTGCATCAGAAAAAGACTTTCACTTCTTTCGGTTTTTGGAAAGATATTACAGACCGAGATTTTTAGGTGTATTTAGTCTATTTTAAGTAGTCGGAAAACTATGTTACAGTGCTGTATCTCTAGGTTCAAATGGATTGCTGAAATGTTCTTTATGAACTAGGAGTCCTGTTTGTTTCATCCTATCAATACACTAATTAAGAAGATTCATCGGGGTACTGCGTTTGTGATTTTAATTTATTTATTCCCAAACAAACTCGGTAGGTAGTTGCTATTTCAGATTCTACTCAAAAGGTACCATAAATACTCGAATATTAGTTCCTTCCCAACAAGCGTAGGTTTTACACACACTGGAAACTTCAATGGTGGTTAAGTCGTCTTCCATTGAAACGAGTTATTTTTCCTCACCAGAGCATCTTGAACATAGAGAGCATAAAACAATTAAAATGATCAGATGGGGAAGGTATCGTGAATGATAAGTCTTTTTACTTTGTGCAAGATGAACCGAGATTGAGAGTAGTTTTTAAGTTTTTCTTGAAATTGTGTAGCAGGAATTCTAAGTTTAAACAGTTTTCTACGTTATTTATTTGTGAAGTTCAGATTTTAGTAATTCCTTCTTTGATATCTTCTATATAGTCTCTACTATAAAAAGCCAGTCCTGTCTGTCTGTAGACACCATGTATTTACTGTCAAGCAATTTTGAACATAGAAATAAATGCGCTTTGTTTCGACAAGTTGATTGAATAATTGGCCCCTCCCCCAATTACTGAGGGTTCAATTATTTGGTTAATAAAACTATAGAAAAGAACGCAGCAATGAAAATCTTAAGGTTCACATCCAAACCCATTGTATCAAGATTTGTGAAGCTTAAGATTTTCATGGCTATGTTCTTTTCTATAGTTTTATTGACCGAAAAATAATTGATTTCCCAGGCCCCCCAATTACTGAGGCCGAAGGCCCCAGCACCGCAGGTCTAGCTAAATGGGCCCACTTTAGCTACTATGTATAAAAACGCCTAGCAACGAACTTTTTTTTTTTTAATTCTTCAAACAATCAATGTTGTTGGTTAGCCGATCAGCCCACCCTGATCGAGCAAGCCGGCAGCACGCAGGTAACCGATCGCCTCTCCGGAGTGGACCAGAGGTTCAGCGCACTAGTGATGTGTTGTGTTCTTTGTTGTGCTAGAGTCATGTCCAATGTTGTACCACTTAGTGGTAACGGCTTCCCGTCGATCAACGAAGTTAAGCGACATTGGATCTGGATAGTAATTGGATGGGAGACCGTCTTCTGCGTCCAGATTATGTAGCGATCCAGTAGTTCAGATCCCACATAAAGCTGTAATACTCCCTCCTTCATATGAAGGAGGCACTCCAGAGCCTATTGCGACGTTTTTCAATGTAATTTTTCGTTGTTTTTAGTTACTGCACAACTGTAGATCAAAGCCTAGTCGGTCCACGCCCCCATTATAACTTAAATGATTTCATACGTACAATTTTAAGCAAAACATTTTAACATTTAATATTTGCTTAAGCTCGCGAGCCACTTAATTTTGAGTGCGGCTTCACAAATTTGGTCTCACTGGCTTTGGATGTGAAGCTCAAAATTTTTATGGCTGCGATATTTTTGTAAATTTATGGCTCAGTGACTTCTTTTCAATTCCACAAAAGAACGTGCAATTTTGTACAAGTGCAGCCTGACTAGATGTCGTTGTTGTTGTTGGTTAGCCAATCAGCCAACCCTGATCGAGCAAGCCGGCGGCACGCAAGTAACCGATCGCCCTCTCCGAAGTGGACCAGAGGTTCAGCGCACTAGTGACGTTGTGTTGTGTTCGTTGTTGTGCTAGAGAGGTACAGTCTGTCATAATGTGTTCGATTGTTTGTGGTGTGTCCTGGCACAGGTGTCGTCTGTGGAGTTGTCTAGTCTGTATTTATATGTCTGTAAGTTGGGGTGATGTCCACATCTGAATCGTGCTAAGTTAACTCGATCCGATCTGCTCAGGCTGGTCTCTGCCCTGTCAGTGGGTGGCGGCTTCACACCAAGGACCGCATTCGGACCGAGTCGTGTCAGTGCTTTGTGGGTTAGGTGTGTGTGTGTTTTCTGTAATGTGTGATGTCTGTGGGGCGTGGTATGGAATGGAGTATTTGGTTATAATGTGTGTCTGGTGTTACCTTAATGGTGCGAGGTGTTGGTGCATGATTGTACATGTAGTGGCAAGGGTGTTGTGGGTTAGTTGTCGCTGCTGCCATGAATTGTATTCCCCTCATGTCTAAATGTTCCCTAACGTTCAGTATTTTTGTTTCTGTGTGCAGGTGTTCTATTGGTGTTCTTGGAGTACATCCTGTAATGATACGAAGTGCGTTGTTTTGTATTGTCTGTAAGGTGTTTATGTGTGTGTTTGAGATAATGGGTGCCCAGCATGGGCTAGCATAGTCCATAACTGAACGAATATATTGTTTGTGTATGAGTGATGTTGTTTCCTGTTGGTGTCCAAAGTTTGTGCCTGTTAGTACCCTAAGCGTGTTAAGTTTTGACGTACATTTGTTTTTAATGTCCTGAACATGCGAGACTGCCTTGAAACGATACTCTCTCCTCGATTTCTGCTGGAAAATGCATAGGAATTTATACTTCGCGCATGCGCCGTACACTTTTTCTCAAATATTTTCAAGCGCCATCTTTGTATGTATTTACTACGTAAATAGCGCCCCCTAGTGAGACTGCCTTGAAACGATACTCTCTGCTCGATTTCTGCTGGAAAATGCATAGGAACTTTTACTTCGCGCATGCGTCGTACACTTTTTAATTTCTCAAATGTTTTCAAGTGCCATCTTTGTATGTAACAGGTGTTTTGCAGTGCAGCTCTAATTTCACTTTGAATAAGTCTATCTTTTGTATTTTTTGTGTTATAATATTTTATATGCTAAAGTGAATCTGAGTGAACGTCGAGGTCTACAGAAAAATGAAGAAGGTACAAGCAAAGATCGGGACTTTCTTCAATACCAGTCGGTAAGTCGGATCAGACAATGATTTATTTTATGCTTGGAAAATCAGTCAAATTGTAGAATAATATATTCAACTCTACTCCTCCCTACTGGAGGTCTCACAATGTCACCTTATCACAGTAGCGGATTATAATGGGGCAAAGGGGGCATTTGCCCCCGGCCCCAGATGCTGACCGGCCCCAAGATGCTGACCGACCCCAAGAAACTATGTAAACGCTATAATCTCCCGTTGAAATAATTGGTCGACCGTAAGGAAGGAAAAAAAATTCTAGATTCCGCTTCTACAAACCCTAGTTTAGTATCCCATTTATGTGAACAAAGTATACATTTTCTGTAATCACATCTTTGTTTTTGTTTCGTTTTCTCTTGATCGATCCCAGTCAGCTGATCACATCACTCATGTATATGATGTATCAGGTAAAGAATTGTGTTTTTCTAATGTTTTTCTAGTGACACCGGCTCGAAAATATTCATTGCCTCCGGCCCTAACAATGCTTAATTCGGCCCTGCCTTATCATTATTCATATTGTTGGTCATTCTTTTCAGGGAAGTACCACCAGTACCTTCTTGCTCAACTGACATCTTAGATGATTTGGGTGACAGACCATCGCAGAAAAGGAAGTTTGATGAAATCAGATGTGACGCAGATGATCCAGTGTGCAAAATACAGAACACAGACACGACATGTGGTAAGAATTGATTTCTTATATTGGTGCCGTTAACTAAAAAAATATCCCATTCATTTATTGCTATGAATGTAGTACAAAACAAGTTTGAACAAGATGTTCTCTACAATTTATGCTGAAACTAATCATAAATTGATGGTTTTATGACTGGAATTAAAAAGAATATTGTTTTGAATTTTAGGTGAGGACATAATATCATCAAACCTCAGGAATGACATCGGCCTGTATTACCAGTGTGTGAGCGATTTGAATGATGACAAGAAGTATGAGCTTTTGACTTCCCACTGGCAACCTCCTGCAAGATACAAGTTTCCAGGTACCAGCAATTATGGCAGGAAGCGATTCTTCAATGGAGAATGGCTAAAGATGTATCCCTGGCTGGTGTATTCACCATCAGAATGTGGCGCATTTTGTTTAACCTGTGTGCTGTTTGGTATAGCAAGTGGTCACAACAGCAGCAAGTTGGACAAGCTGTACAAGTCACCTTTGACCAACTGGGTAACAGCTACAAATAAATTGGCCGAACATAATAGCAGGTTAGATTTCCACAAACACGCAACACTTTTTGCTGATAATTTTCGCAGAATCATGTCCAACAAGTCACAACCAGTGAATCGACTTACTTCATCAGCAATCAGCAAACGTGTCGCAGCAAACAAACAAAAAGTAGCATCAATGATGAAGACTGTGATCTTGTGTGGTAAGCAGAACTTCGCTCTTCGAGGGGACCATGAAGATGCTGAAGACGACTCGAAGAACAGAGGCAACTTCTTGGCACTGTTGCAGTTCCGCGTGGATGCTGGTGATGTGGTCCTCGAAGAACACTTGAAATCAGCTCCCAAGAATGCAACATATACATCAAAGACAAAACAGAATGAACTGATCTCCGTCATCACTGCCCACATTCAAGACGAAATTGTGAAGGAGATTAACACAAGACCTCTGTTCTCTATTCTTGCAGATGAAGCTACTGATGTCAGCAACAAGGAACATCTTCCACTTGTGTTGCGTTTTGGTGACAACACAGATTCTATTCGTGAAGAGTTTGTTGGTTTCTTTGAATGTGTGAATGGTGTCACTGGCAAAGCCATTGCTGACTTGCTGTTGCAAGTGGTTAGTGATCTCGGCTTAGATATGAAGAAATGCAGAGGCCAGTGTTATGATGGAGCAGGCAATATGGCTGGACAAGTCAAAGGTGCAGCAGCTTTGATAGCACAGCAGTATCCAAAGGCACCTTATGTCCACTGCCAGTCTCACAGATTGAACCTGTGTGTTGTAAAAGCCTGTGCTTTACAAGAAGTACGCAACATGATGTGCACGTTGGAGGAAGTGGAGTGTTTCTTCAAGTTCTCACCGAAAAGACAGCTGCTGCTTGAAGAACAGATCAAGGTGTGTTTTTTTCTTGGTATAGTCAGTACATTTTCTATTGTAATGGCTGTGTTGTAATAATGAATTTAATGCTGTGAAATTTATTTTAAATTATTTTATTTTTTCATACATCTAATCTGAAAATTATTGCTTTCTGTTTTTGTCACTTAGGAGGAGTGTCCAGCCTTTAGTCATCATAAGCTGACCGATATTTGTCGAACTAGATGGGTCCAGCGTTTGGATGACCTAGATGTATTCGAAGAGCTACTGCCCGCCGTGGTTTCAACTTTGACGTGCATCGAGGATAACGTCACTCATAACTGGGACAGTGAGTCATCAACAAAGGCCAGTGATATGCTCCACCAAATTGGAACATTCCAGTTTATCTTCACTTTTGTTGTGACAAAAAAAGTTTTGTCATACGCCCGTGGTATCACAGTTAAGTTGCAGGTGAGGAGTCTCGATACAAAGAAGGCATATGACAGTGTTAGTGAGGTCCTTGGGTTTCTTCAAACAGTCAGAGACAGTGTTGACTCAAAACATTCTGAGTGGTTCAAGGCTGCAAAGGAAATAGCTGAAGACCTCGACATAGCAGTGACAAAGCCCAGGACAGTCGGCCGGCAAAAAAACAGAATGTCCCTGCAGAAACTACGGAGGATTATTTCCGTCGCAGTGTGACTGTGCCATTCTTGGATCATCTCCTGGCAGATATTGGATCAAGATTCAAAGATGGTCAACAGAAAACCATTCTGGGATTTTCAGGTTTGTGATGGAATTATTTAGCTATAGGGATAATTTGAGAATGATAATTAAATTGATGGATTGATATGTACTCTCTCTTACTGTTACATGAAATTGATAACTGGTTTATTCATTTTAGGTGTTCCTGCAAAGATGATAGAACAGCCAGACACATGGAACCCAGAGTTCCAGCAGTTCTGTCAGACTTACCAAGATGACCTTCCCAGTCTCAATACTCTGTCTGCAGAGCTGGATGTGTAGCAATACCACTGGGAGCGGCGCCATCAGGCCAACTGCGACATACCAGACTCTGTGCAGTCAACTTTACACTCCATGGACAAGGTCTTATTCCCAAACATCTGTGCTGCACTCAAGGTATTGGCAGTCATTCCAGTCACCACCTTTGAGTGTGAACGTTCAGTTTCAGCCATGCGTCGACTGAAAACGTATCTGAGGAGCACCATGAGAAATGATAGGATGAATGGTTTAGCTCTGATGCATGTCCACTATGGGCGGAAGCTCGATGTGGATGTTTTGGTTGAGATGTTTACACGGCTCCACCCAAGAAGGATGGAGCTTGTTGATATTATCAGTGACAAACATTAGAAAGGATTTATTTTGTAAAATAAATATTTTGAAGTAAATAACGAATCATGTCTTCTTTTACATTTTGGTATGCGTTTAATGAAATGGCACTAGTCAGATTATGGGTCTGGATCCGGGCCTGCTGAATGTGATTTGCAAAAGATAATTTTATGGGCACTGCTTTGAGTCTATTGTGTGTGAGCCAGTCTTGTATACTGTTTATGTATGTTTGTAGGTTATTTGTAGCGGTGTCGATGTTGTTGTGGGTGGATGTTAGAGTGATGTCATCTGCATATGATAAGATAAGCTTGTTATCTATGAGTGTTGGAATGTCATGCATGTATAAGTTGAACAGTGTTGGTAAGAGAACAGAGCCTTGAGGGAAAAGCTTGGTTTTGGATGACTTGCCATTAAATGTTACATGTGAGTTAGTGAGTATCTTCCTGAAAGATAGTTGCTCAGCCATCTTTCAGTGTTATTGTGCATGTTTGTGTTGAGTATTTTGTTTATGAGAGGGAAGCGTGGGATAGCATCAAATGCTTTACTAATGTCTATTTTTGCTAATAGTGTACGTTGAGCTGGTCGTCTGGAGTTGATGCCATCCATGATGTGCTGCGTGAGGTTAGTGAGTAATGTCGTGGTTGAGTGGTGAGGTCTGAATCCATATTGAGTAGGCGATAGTGGTATGTGTGGGTTGGTGATTTGTAAGATTAGTCTTTCTGTTACTTTGGAAGGTGTACATAGTAAAGTAATGGGTCTATAGGAAGCTGGTTCTGTTTTATTTTTGTTTGGTTTGAGTAGTGTAATAATTTTACCTTGTTTCCATATGTCAGGAATAATACAGTGTTGGTATGAATATGTGCTGATATTTGTGAGAGCTAATATTCCCTGTGGGCCCAAGTGTTTAAGGTGTATGTTAGATATGTTGTCTGGTCCAGTAGCCTTTGAATTCTTAATGTTTTTGATGATCTTGGTGGTCTGGTCTGTATTGAAGGGTGTAATGGTCGTGTCGAGTCTGTAGGTTTTCTTGTGCCTGGCTGTTTGTCTGTCTGCGTGTTTCTGGTTGTTGTCTCTGTTGGTGTCAGTAATTACTGACATAATTTCTTTAGCAATATTACTTGCCCTTCCACTTTCAGGAGCAACATGGTTAATATATTTGTTTCCTGGAAATGAAACTAACACATTGTGGTCTTCATTCAAAGTCCGCTGGCATTCTCCCACTTTTGAAAGAGTTTTATCAATTTTTCCATCAAATCCAAGGCAAACTATTCCTTTATTCTGTTCTTCATGCTTCTTTCTTTCTATGCTTCTCCACAAGGTTTTTTGACGACGTAGTTTACTGGGATCAATCGTAGTATTTTCAGATAATAGATTAAGATCTTTTAAGACAGCATTAGCAATTAAAGCATCATGGTTGTTTATTTTGCATCGATCAACTGCCTTGCATAATTCTGGATATTGGTGTCGATTTTGAGAAGTGCTAGGCTTCTGTTTATAACTCGTACTCACTCGCTCAATTCGAAATCTTCATTTTGATGACCTTTTTCATTTTCAGAGCTGATCTCACCAATATCATAAGGATTCAACTGCATTTCCTGGACAAAACTCTTTTGTTTATCTTTAAAGAATTGCCTTTTATGCTTTCTGTTTTCCATTTGTTGTACTGGGTGATCCAGATAAATGGGACCCATAAAAAAAAAGCCAAATATTCTTAATATTTAATTCCTTTCATAAAAACTATATATCATTCGAAAGAGTAGAGTTACAAGTTTATTATGAAATATTTATTTTTTAAAAATGACTCCTTTCAAATGTGCTCCATTAGTTGCCAAGCATTCCAGTGTTCTCGCTTGTAAGTTCTGCATCACTTTTGCAAGAGTGTGCGGTGGTATGGCCTGTATCTCATTTGTGATGGCGGCCTTCAATTCTTGCAAGGTCGTTGGGTTATTTCTGTAGACCCTACTCTTTAAATATCCCCAGAGATAATAATCTAAGGGAGAAAAATCCGGAGACCTTGCGGGCCATTCAACGTCTCCAAATCTTGAGACTAACTCGCCTGGAAACGTTTGACGCAAAACTGCCATGCAGTTCCTCGTGGTATGGCAGGTAGCTCCGTCTTGTTGGAACCAGTGGTTTTCTAGACAAAGATCTCTTAATTTAGGAATAAGGAAATCGGTCAACATTTTTTCGTAGCGATCACCATTTACAGTGACCGTGTTTCCGGTGGAATCCTCGAAAAAGTACGGCCCTATGATCTGAGATGCAGTAAGACCACACCAAACAGTTACACGCTGACTATGCAACGGGACTTCGGTGATATTCAATGGATTTTCTGTTGCCCAGAAACGACAATTTTGTTTGTTTACAGTTCCATTCAAGTGAAAATGGGCTTCGTCTGACATAATCAAAGTTGCTAGAAAATTGGTGGTGTCATTTACCTTCTGTTGGATCCATTGACAGAATTGTCGTCTTCGTGCGAAATCTCCATCGTTTAGTTGTTGCACTGTTTGAATTTTATATGGAAAGAGCATTAAATTTTGCTTGAATATACGGTGTGTTGTTGTTCCATATCCAACTCCTAACAGCTGAGAAGCACGTCTGATGCTTATGTTAGGATTATCCTGTACAATTTCATGAGTTCTGTTAATGATCTCGTCTATCCTTGCTGTGCGCACTCTTCCAGTTGGTTTTCTTTTTCCAATGCTGCCAGTTGGGGAAAAATTTCTGACACACCGACGGATTACTTTCTTAGAAGGTGATTTTGACATCTGAAAATTTGTCTTGAAAGATCTTTGAGCTGAAACTACACTTCTTCCATGCTCATAATATTGCTCAGTTATGAAACGCAGCTGTTCCACAGTCCATGCAGTCATCTTGAAGGGTTAGTTTTAACTAACACTTTTATTTTGTTTTGTATCTTATCTTGTCTTGTATTGTCAAAACCTATACAATCCTGTACAAACTTGTAACTATCCTCTTTCGAATGATGCGTATGATTTTATAAAAGGACTTATACTTTAAGAGTTACAGGGGTTTCTTTTGGGTCCCATTTCTCTGGATCACCCTTTAGTTTTAAAGTTTTCACTTTGTCCAACTTACCTATAATAATTTTTCGTTCAGTATGTTGATCAGTCCAGAACTTCCATTCATCATTCGGAATTTTCTCCGCCTTAGCGCATTTACACACCTCTTTTACGAGAACCGGAGGCATAGCACTTGCAGCAACAAGCAACATATCTAACATACACCTTAAACACTTGGGCCCACAAGGAATACTAGCTCTCACAAATATCAGCACATATTCATACCAACACTGTATTATTCCTGACATATGGAAACAAGGTAAAATTATTACACTACTCAAACCAAACAAAAATCCAACAGAACCAGCTTCCTATAGACCAGTGGTCGGCGAACTTTTTTGGGTACTACCCCAAAATATATTTGTGTACAACGATATTACCCCCTAGACTTGAAATTATTTGTTCGAAAAAAATATAACTTTGATAATTAGCCTCGCTTATTAAATAATAAATTTTTGTGCAATTTTATTTATATGTTTACTGAGCCTTCATTACCCCCGAGATTTTCATTTTTACCCCATTTGGGGTAATTTACCCCGGTTCCCCGACCCCGACCCATTACTTTACTATGCACACCTTCCAAAGTAACAGAAAGACTAATCTTACAAATCACCAACCCACACATTCCACTATCGCCTACTCAACATGGATTCAGACCTCACCACTCAACCACGACATTACTCACTAACCTCACGCAGCACATCATGGATGGCATCAACTCCAGACGACCAGCTCAACGTACACTATTAGCAACAATAGACATTAGTAAAGCATTTGATGCTATCCCACGCTTCCCTCTCATAAACAAAATACTCAACACAAACCTGCACAATAACACCAAAAGGTGGCTCAGCAACTATCTTTCAGGAAGATACTCACAGGTCACATTTAATGGCAAGTCATCCAAAAACAAGCTTTTTCCGAACGGGGTCCCTCAAGGCTCTGTTCTCTCACCAACACTTCAACTTATACATGCATGACATTCCAACACCCATAGATAACAAGCTTACATCATCATCATATGCAGATGACATCACTCTAACATCCACCCACAACAACACCGACACCGCTACAAATAACCTACAAACATACATAAACAGTATACAAGACTGGCTCACACACAATAGACTCAAAGTAGCGCCCACAAAATCAACCATCACCTTGCTTACAAGCAACACAAAAGAACACCAGGTAATTTCACAGCTTACACTAAACAACATCAACATTCCACACACTCACAGGACCAAAATACTTGGGGTCACATACAACACATCATTATCTTTTGCAAACCACATTCAGGATATTAAAAACAAATGTACGTCAAGACTTAACACGCTTAGGGTACTAACAGGCACAAACTTTGGACACCAGCAGGAAACAACATCACTCATATACAAACAATATATTCGCTCAGTTATGGACTATGCTAGCCCATGCTGGGCACCCATTATCTCAAACACACACATAAACACCTTATAGACAATACAAAACAACGCACTTCGTATCATTACAGGATGCACTCAAACAACACCAATAGAACACCTGCACACAAAAACAAAAATACTGAAAGTTAGGGAACATTTAGACATGAGGGGAACACAATTCATGGCAGCAGCGACAACTAACCCACAACACCCTTGCCACTACATGTACAATCACGCACCGACACCTCGCACCATTAAGGTAACACCAGAGAGACATTATAACCAAATACTCCATTCCATACCACGCCCCAAAGACATCACACAGTACAGAAAACACATACACACACACCTAACCCACAAAGCACTGACACGACTCGGTCCGAATGCGGTCCTAGGTGCGAAGCCGCCACCCATTAACAGGTCAGAGATCAGCCTGAGCAGATCGGATCGAGTTAACTTAGCACGATTCCGATGTGGACATCACCCCAACTTACTAACATATAAACACAGACTAGACAACTCCATAGACGACACCTGCCACCTGTGCCACGACACACCACAAACAATTGAACACATTATGACAGACTGTACCGCTCTAGCACAACAACGAACACAACACAACACAACATCACTAGTGCGCTGAACCTCTGGTCCACTCCGAAGAGGGCGATCGGTTACCTGCGTGCCGCCGGCTTGCTCGATCAGGGTGGGCTGATCGGCTAAACAACAACAACAAGCAACATATGTCAAATAAATTTCTGAAGGAATCATATTTACTTTGATAAGTGCTGGAAGATCTTTTACTCATGGGATATTTTCTAAGTTCTTGTCCCGTCTCAATTAATCTCTTTACCTTAATTACTATGCTTTTGAAGTCGATTGTTGGAATGGAAGCACGGATATACACTTATACAAGTTATACAGTATTATATTATTCACTTCTTCCGCGATAATTTCAGCGTATTTCTGAGTGCTAAATTTTGCAGTAATGAGCTTATGTTTAAGATAAGCTTTGAATACATTCTCACAAAAGAAAATAAAATGCTGAATCAGGAAACACATGATAGGTCAAACAAATGATAGGTCAAAAATACACATGTAGGCACACAAATACACATGATAGGTCAAACACATATGGGTCCTACATTTTAAAATAAGCAAAAATAATGTTTATTAATGATTTTTTGATAGACATTGGCATTAATTGAGTTTATTGTTCAGATCCTCATACCTGTGAGGCAAAAAATTAATTTAAGGAAACGTCCTATAAAGGATCTTTTGTGGCCTTTGTTCGCAATTTATTTGTTCATAGTTGCCAGCACCGAAATTAATATTTCTAAAAGATATGACTTATTCCTTAATCAGTGACTACTCGGGCATCTTTTTCAGCGTGTTTCATTAAATAAAATTTTTTCAACCCACCCTAGACTATATACACAGTATACTATACAGTATACTTGCACTGTGAATCAAATTACCTCGTTCTATTAGTCCAAAACTCAAGATCCGACTCAACTTGACTTCATTTTTCCTCAACCCATTTCAGGAGCTGTCTCGACCAAAAATCGCCACTCGTTTGTAAACAAACAATTTGTTGTCTGCAGAATCAAAGGTATTTCAATAATTTACTGCATTATTTAGGCCCACCAATATTATAAATTACATTTTAACGATGTTAAAAGGCTATGCTATATTAAATTTACTTGCATTTATAAGCCTTAAGTAAAGAATTGGACTTGCATCATTACAAATTTTGGTCCTATATTGGTCGGAGCTGACTTAGCTTAGTCCACGTTTGTATAAAATTTTATATGCTTTTCTGAGAGCCAGAAAACCCAGCCGGTCAACAAATTCACTCAAAAGCGCAGTTATAAAGATTTTGAGCTTCACATCTATGATAATATAAAACTAGTAGGTCAAAATCTTAGAAGCTGCACTTGCCTCGTGAGCTAAAAGTAAGTTAAACGTTCTCTAACCTACAGTAAATGTTTCTCTTCAAAATCTTTTGTGTGAAAACTTTTATAGGATTTAATAGTTAGCGTGGATAGATATATTAATTCTTGGACACTATTTAAAATTAAATTGTAAAACTAAATCACAATGCAAAATTTATATTCAGGAGAGTTGAAAAAGAATTTAAAAAGTATAAATTAAACTGTTGTTAGAAAATATACGGTATAAAGATTTTGGTTTTTCATATGAAAATTTTTTAACTTTTTAATTATTTTTTGTGCTCATATCAAACAAAGTCTAGGCTTACGTGTATCGAGTCAGTCCACACTCACATTATAACACTAAATAACTTCTTGGGAAAGATTTTGAACAAAACTTTCCAGCTAGTGTGACCTTAACATTTACGTCAAGCTCACGAATCTCTTACAGACTTTCAATGCAGCCTTAAATTTTTTTTAAATTTTTACTGCATTGGCTTCGGATGTGAAGCTCAAATTTTTAATGGCTGCGTTATTTCTTCATTTTATAACTGACGGGCTTTTTTGCATTTCACTAGTTGTATGAAAATTTTGTACAAAGGTGAACTGATTAGAAGTAGGTAGACTTTGTTCATATAAAAAAAGTAATTCCACTTTGTGAAACTAAGAAAACCTATTCGAGAAATGAAATTACATAAACAATGATAACGTATCTCTCATAGCCGCCAGCCTTTAGCTTAGTGCAGTGGTTCCCAACCTGGGGTCCGCGAAGGTAGTACTGGGGGTCCGTGAACTTTCAATATTTCGAGAGGCTCCAATGGAAATCGTACATTTATCCACGATAAGGGCGCTCAGGCTAAAATTTCAAGTTTCCTTGCTCTTGGCTGGAATTATTAATACTGTTTTAATAGGCTGTATTTTAATTGCATACTCACTTATATGTCCTTTATTTGATAGTGAAAAATGAGAAAACGAGTTAATTATTAGTTAATAAAAACAGTTTGTTTGGTTGACGGAATCTTTCAAAAACATGGGGTCCGTGGGAAAAAAATAAAAATAAAAGGGGTCCTTTGTGGTGAAAAGGTTGGGAACCACTGGCTTAGTGGATAACACTGTTTCCTAATAATATAAACGAAGTAAAGACACTGTGAGGTCGGGGGTTCAAGTTCGATTGTTATTTATTTGTTCAAATTTGTTACCAAAATCATACTGTAAGGCACCCACTTGTCAGAAATCTATCAAATGTGTTTAATTCATAAGAAAATTTTTTAGTAAGAATTTGTACAGAATTTCGTACGTATTCATATTTTATTTTGTATGATACAGTTTTTTTTTTATTGGGGTTTAACCTCCTTCGCAACATCGAAGGTCATCTGACGGAGGGGACCTACAACTTTACGTGGGATCCGAACCATGGGTCGCTACATAATTTGGGCGCGGAGGGCGGTCTCCCATCCAACTACTACCCAGACGCAATGTCGCTTAACTTCGCTGATCTCCGGGAAGCGGTGTTACGACATTGGCCACTTAATTTTAGGAGAATTTTTTTCTCCGCAGCCCATTCCATTTTCCTATTTTTGGAGAATTCTCCTACATCTGGCAACCTTGGTCACTAGGAAGCCAAAGCGCCGTTAGCGTCCACTAGAGGGCCTACGTTATCTTTTATCGGCTTACGATTATTGACGTAGTCAAAAAACATTTTTGGATTATGTTTACTATCCGCAGCTATAAGTATCTCTAAATTACGGTTAGCATTCCTAACAGATCTTTTAACCTGACGTCTGAGCTCGATATATCTATTAAAGTTAATAAGCGCAATGGCACGGTAGCTAAGTCTATACGCTCTGTTACGCTCGTTTATGAACTCACCTATTTCCCTAGTCCACCACTTGGGCCTACGCGGAATAAACTCCCCTTTGATATTCAAAAAACTTTCTTTCAACGCCTCCCAATGAAAATTTGCGTCATTACCCATAAATAAATTATCCCAGTCCACTACTCTCATCATGTCCGCAAAACTATCAAAATTAGCCCTACGAAAATGAGGGACTTCTATTATGTTACTATCCTTACTGTTTTTTATCAATAGCTTAAACCTAAAAGGACGACCGTTACATATTGGTAACCTTTCAAAGAAAAGCATTCATAACTTAACCCTACAAACAATTCCGGCGTTAAAGGGTTAAACCTAATAATTTGGTGATCACTGCATCCCAAACTCTCGCCTACTTCCAAACCTTCGACTATATTTTCGTCGTTCGTCATCACCACGTCTAAAATATTGTCACCGCGCGTTGGTTCGGTAACCATCTGTCGTAAAAAATTATCTTCCATAAACTCAATCAGTCTCAAACCCTCATCATTACCAATAAAAGTCTCGTAATTAACGTTAGGGCAGTTAAAGTCTCCGGCAATTATACTATTCCGATTATTAATAAAGTGTGTAAAATCTAGTATCGGTATCGAGGGACTGAACGGGAGGTCTATAAACAACAACGAAATTAAAGCTAATACTATGTACCCTAACTTCAACGCATATCACATTAATTGCTGCCGGGAAATCTATCTTAACCTCGATAGCCCAAAGGGAATTACGAATGTACAACAAAACGCCGCCACCAATCCTATGTAACCTATCACTAGTAAAAAGTTTAAAACCCGTTATATCACGTTCCCCCAACAAGTCCCGAGTTACGTTATTTAACCACGTTTTGGTTATAGCAACTATATCGTAGTTCGAATAAATTATCGCCTTAAATTCGTTCAATTTATTTCTAATACTACGCGCGTTACAATACAAGACGTTTAAATTATTTTTTACCACGGACCGGCGTTTTAAACTATTTTTCTCGTCGGGCCGGCGTTTCCCGGACCCATAACGTTTAAAGAGGGCTTCGACTTATACAGCTTTCAAACGTTCCCATCGATTAACCTAGCTAGCCTAGCATTCCCTATTTCATTGAAATGCACCCCATCTTTCATAAAAAGGCTAGGATCACTAAATTCTTACCACAGCTTTACGAAGGGTACATTTTCTTGAGCACAAATCTCTTCTAGCTTAATGTTAAAAAATATTGTTTTTGACGTAATCCTAACACCTAAACCGCGTCTAGGGGTCAGGGCCGCCGAAAGGGCCGGGAAGCCGGGTTCCCGAGGCCTGGACCTCTAGGGCAGAGTTTTTCAAACTTTTTGAAGCCACGGAACTTTTGTTTAAAAGAAAAAAATTCACGGAACCTTGACCAACAGGTAAAATTTCAATGATATAAGGCAAATGGTAATAAAACACAATTTATGCTCACTGCAGTTTATTTATGTAATTTATGAAATTTACATATACAGGTATATGAATTTCGCAGAAAAAAATATATAAGTTTAGAAATTTACAAGAAAAAAAGAATTTACTTTTATTGATCTATTTATTTTAAATTCCCCTCCCCCCGACATTAATGTCAGCATAAAAGAAATTATAAGTATAAAAAAATATCATGTTCATTGTAAAATTAAAGTTTTCAATGCAAAATAATTAAAAGTTAGGAATTTTACAGTTATTAAGGAGTAATTTTAATAGTTAATCAAACAAATAAATGTTCAATGACTTGGATCTGATTTCTTTTCTTTGGATAAAAGTTCAATATTACATTACTGTGATCATAACTTCCGTGAACTGAGAAAACTAAACCTAAAAACAGAAAAACTTACCAGTCAATCAGACTAGTGCTTGTGGTCATCAGCCGTATTTTGTTTACAAAATGAGCTCCTGTTTCTTACTGTGGCTGCGAGAGAGCAACACTTATTCTGGATATCTCATCGTTTGAATTAAAATTCCCTCTCGCCCACTCTCTCTTTGCCTACGCCTTGCAAAACACAATCACTGAATTCGCAGAATATATATCTTAAATTCATCCATGCCACTTGATATTATTTTATTTTACCTTTCTCTCCTTCTCAGTCTCTCATGACATTTCCCACGGAACCCCCATCAAGTTCTCGCGGAACACAGTTTGAAAACCCCTGCTCTAGGGGGCCCGGAAAGAGGGGAGATAAAATATAAAAATATTAATAAAGCAATTTATTAAATAACAGAGAGGAAATATAATTAATGAACATACATTTTATAGAGATTATCATAGTCAAATTGAAACAGATAAAATATTATCCGCGGTCCACCAATGCTCAAGACCGATTGACAAATCTGGGAACCATTGTAATTGAAAGCCAGTTAGCCCGTACTTTAAATTTCATCAAAATCATTTACCACTTTGCTAGAGAGAAGGCAAAGAAAGTATGCTTCTAATTATGAAAATCTTGCAGTAAACAATTGTCTTGCCTGTATGGACTGGTATTGCATTTGTAAATTATATGATAATAGAATTAATATAATTGATTCGAAAAATAAAATGGTCATTTTCTTCTGAGTTGTTTATTAATACTGTATGGTTTGAATAGTGACTTGGACATATAATCAGTTTGCTTGTTAGATACACAAAAACCATTCATAATAAAATGCTGAGTAAACATGGGGGCTCATATACCAACCCTTCCCCAGGGCCCATGGCAGCTCTCGCCGGCCCTGCTAGGGGTAACCCACGAAGTTCTTCTTAAACTTCTTCCCCGTGGGGATTTTATTTAAATATTAGACAAAATACCAAATCTTCGGAAGACATCATTAATTTATGAAATAGAGTGTCCTTTCCACCTGCCACGGAAAATGTTTTAATTGTAGTCTTGACAGACCGTCTCGAAATTCGAATAGAGAAGTGATTGAGCATTTCGAGAAGAAATATACAGATCACTACTAATTACAAAACAATAATCTACTATCAGACAATACAGAGACAAACACGTCTACCGACCAAATATATTATAAAGAGAGAGAGAGAGAGAGAGAGAGAGAGAGAGAGAGAGAGAGAGAGAGAGAGATCTAAAATATTGTTAAATTCTGTATTACGCCATTGTGTGTGTGTGTGTGTATATATATAAAATGAAAATAACTACAAAGGAAAGGAAAAGGGAAACACAGAATGGTGTTCAGTTATATATATATATGAGTATATATGCAGTATACCCCTACGGTATACGAGAAAATAATTTTTGAAAATATTTGCCACTTTCACAGAAAAGTAGGTTACAGACAGTGATGGGCAGTATCTAGATACATATATCGCCGATACGTATCGATCGATACTTTTGTATCGGTATCGGTATCGCTTTAGCTACTTGACAAAAGTATCGATTTATCGGTATCGCTAAGGTCAATTTTCTTAAATGTATCGAAAAAATCGATACTTCGATACATCGATACATTAATAAGAATTTTTAAATATTTAAATAGATGTTATAATATGACACTACTGAGTTATATTTATGAATATACATAAATAATAATATTATTAAATATTTATTTAATGACAGTACTACTCTACTGGTCACGTCACACAGTACGGCGCAACGTTTAAACACGTTTGTACTTGTGTTATTGAGATTAATTAACCATAATATAGAAAGAGCGTATAGCTAGAGCGTTTGAATTCGGAGGCATTGCGTCATTGTCAGCCACTTCTCAATGCAGTCACAGTAGGGTTCACTAAGCGGTTTGAAAAGTTTCTGTGCCTTGATGCGTCGCATGAGTGTAAAGCAGCAATACTGGCATCGTCTTCAAATCCTCTGTTCACGTTAAAGTGGATGACAATAAAAGGCAAATTTAATAATAACATTGTCAAAAAGAGGGTTCAAGAAATGTTGGTTAATGCCGTTAAGAGCCTCAGCGAGCAGACCCCCCAGCAACAACTAAGTGATGCTGCATCTGACGGAAGTGCAGATGATTTCTTCTGTTATGAGTCTGCTTCCACTAATGTCTCTGCAACCCAAGATTCCACTGAGATGGAAGTTTTACAGTATCTGGGTGACGGAAGTCATTCTCTCCAATCTCTGAGGCAGTACCCAGGAATTCTACGGGTCTTCCTGAAGTATAACACACCACTACCATCCTCTGCTCCTGTAGAACGGTTGTTTAGTTTGGCTGGTCACATTCACGCTCCAAAAAGGAATAGACTGTCTGACTAGATGTTTAGCCAGCTGGTATTTTTGAAGGGTAATAGTAATTACTTTTAATTGTTAGTGTAATATTTTCAGTCATTCATGTATCCTACAAAATTAAAACATACTTTCATTAAATAAAGCAATTGTTTTTATTTACATCTATAAAACCCATTAAAATGTCGTTGATTTTACTTACAGTGCGTACAAATTACTAGTATAAACAATAATATCTAATACCTACATATTAAATGAATAATTATAAAAATGTACCGGCGATGCATGTATCGGTATCGCTTAAGACATCTAGAAAGTATCGGCGTATCGGTATCGCCTAAGACGTTCTTCATGTATCGATGTATCGGTATCGCTTTAGCGATTTTCATGTATCGATGCCCATCTCTGGTTACAGATTATGAATTGTCCTATCAGGGATCAGAAAAGTGAGTTGCAGGTTATCAATTGTCCAGTCAGGGTTCATGTTTCTTGGTTTAATAGTACAATAGCCAATATTTTAACACACTTTAAAAACTGCAAAATAATGAAGACATATTTAATTTTAAAGACTGTAACTGAATGAAGTTATATTATTTTTCAGGCTTTAAAAATTTAAATATTTACATAGAAATTACTGTGTAAATACATACAGTATATTTTAATTTTGCTGACATGAATACCAAATGCTAAAAATAAAAGTTTATAATTAAAAAAAATAGTGAGTTTACTGGTTATGTTTTTTAAGGTGGCTCCACCCAAAATAAAAAATGGGTTGAGTCCACTCTTCCTAATGCTGATATTATGTCCACTTCACTCACGTCTCAGTTCATTCTGATGCTATGTCCGAGTGCTGGGTAATTTTAGGTTCATATAAGGAAGGATGATGTTTAGGCAAGTGATTCATACATTGAAGTCAAATAAGGCTGCTGGACCTAATAATATATTTGCTAGGATTCTCAGAGAAGGGGAAGAAAGCTTATCTGAAGCACTAACTATTTTGTTTGCTAGGTCAATTAATTATGCGGAATTACCAGATGAATGGAAAAAAACTAATGTAGTACCCATTTACAAAAAGGGTAGTAAGAAGGAGGTTGGAAATTATAGGCCTATTAGTTTGACATCATTGGTAGGAAAGATACTAAAAAGAATTATAAAGAATAATATTCAAGAACATTTGGAGAACTTTAATCTTATTTCAAGTTCACAACATGGATTTAGATCAGCAAGGTCTTGTTTGTCTAATCTCTTAGATTTTTTAGAATTTGTAACTGATCAGGTAGATAATGGAAATGATGGAGATGTTATTTATTTGGATTTTAGTAAAGCATCTGACAAGGTTTCACGTACGAAACTTCTACAGTATATAAATTAAGAGCTCATGGTATATTAGGGTCAGTTTTAAATTGGGTAGAAAAATGGTTGGAAGACAGAGAACAGAGGGTAATTCTAAATGGTTATGAATCTGGGTGACAGAAAGTGAAAAGTGGGATACCACTACAACAGGGATCAGTTTTAGGGCCATTACTCTTTATTTTATATCTCAATGATTTAGAGAAAGGAGTTGGTTATAAAATTTCTAAATTTGTAGATGATACGAAAGTAGTTGCTCCAGTTACAAATATAGAAAATTCTTATAAACTGCAAAAGGATCTTTATATGATAGATTAGTTGCTTGGGCTAGTAAATGGCAGATGGAATTCAGTGTCCAAAAATGCAAAGTCATGCATTTTGGTAGAAATAATGAAAACTTTAGTTATGAGATGCAAGGGAACTAGTTGGAGGATGTTAGAAAGGAAAAGGATCTTGGCATTATAGTTTGTAGTGATCTAAAATTTTCTAAGCAGTGCTTAGAGGCTAGAAATAAAGTAAATAAAATGTTAAGTATTATTAAGAGGAATGTTAGTTACAAGAGTAAGGAAGTCATCTGTAAATTATATAATTCTTATGTATAATGTTAGGCCTCACTTAGAATACTGCATTCAAGCTTGGTCCCCTCACCTTAGACATGATATTGATATGCTTGAAGGTGTACAACTTAGGGCAACCAAGCTTATCCCTACCCTAAGAAGATTGGAATACAGGGTGCGAAAAATGCTCTGTATGAATTGGTCCACAATTAACCCACCCCTTATATCTCCAGTCTAACTATAGAGTAGATCAAGTCTAGCCTAGAGGGGTCAGCCTAGAGATTCCGGAAATGGTCCAGAGCGGGCAGATAAATTGAGGTCCACAGTAGGATTCCTCACAAGAATTAGGTTAGGGCAATCTACCTTCACCTTTGTTAAGCTATGAGTTGATGCTGGGTCTTAGGCCACAATGTAGGCCTAACTTGTCTGACCCAGCTTAATTTAATGAAATTAACTTTGGTGTAAAAACTCAATTAGTCACTTACTTTTTGTTATCGGAGTGTCTCCCTTCTCCGGTTATGTTTTCGAGAGCGTACTTTGCTGGTACGTCCTCTCGCCCCGTTCTTCGTTTTCGTTCTCCCTTTGTTCTCCTCTTCGCGGGGCTTCTCGTACCAGCGTTGTCTTGGTTTATTCCTCGGTTGGTTGAGCGGTAATGTATCCTTATTACCGAGCACGCTCCTCCCACACAGTATATAAATACTAGTGTGGAGAATAACTCTGGTGAGCAACCAATTGGTTTCATCCACCAGTTATTGACATAAAAGGAATTTAATGATTGTTAGATTAACTACCTACCTACTCAGTGAACCATTTTCGTTACCTCCCAACTACCCACTCATCAGTTTTCCATATACTGGGGGCCCCGGGAGATAAAAATTTTGGTGTCATTGTCACCAATTTTTGTCTGAGTGTAGACTAGCTAACTATTTAACTGTAAATGCCTGTTAATCTGATTAACAGTGCCTATCCTCACCTTCTCATGGAGAAGGTGTAGCATTTAATTAGAAGATAAAATATACATCCATAGGATGAAACTGTCTATGGTCTTTACCATAAGAAAAGAAAAATGAAAGTTAGAAGATAAAATTACAATTCCCCAGCATCTATTTTTTGTTGTAAAAATAGTCGCGCCTTTAATGCTGTTTGTCGCTGAGGTCTTGTGTCTGTCAATGTTGTAGTAGGATGCGTCACCACTCCTACTGTCAAAGGAATAGTTACTGGAAGTTCAGTGTCTCCAGTTGTTACTGTCAGTGGAGAAGATTCTCCAAAGTCCATTGTTTTGGGTCCAGACTCTAAAGGGTACAAAAGAGAAATGTCTCTTGTTGTGTCACCCGTTGAAGTCCTTAATTTGACCACTCTTGTTACCCCGTCTGCCCCTGGTCTGAGTTCTGAAACTCTAGCCAGAGGCCAGTATTGTCTTGGAGTACTGTCATGTATGAGAACAAGGTCCCCTACCTTAATTGTGTCAGACCAATCCTTCTTAGTCATTTGTTTATGTCTCTCCCTTAGACCCATCAAGTACTCAGTTTTCCACTGTTTAATGAAATGAGCTTTAACTCTAGTTAAATGTTGTAACTTAGTCTGGAGCTCATCATGTCGTTGAGTCCAGTTTGGGTCTTCTGAAGAGTCTATCTTGTAGTCCGGCAGGAGACTAACTTGTTCTCCCCGAATCAAATGATTTGGAGTTAATGGTTCTGGGTCATTAATGTTGTCACTCACATAAGTGAGTGGCCTATTGTTAATGATGTTCTCAATCTCAGCCAGGAGAGTGAGTAACCCAAATAAGTGTATCTGTTTTTTGCCAATTGCTTTCTTCAAGCAATTCTTTACTGTCTGTATATTCCTCTCCCAGATAGAACCATACCAAGGAGAGGCAACCGGAATATACTTCCACTTTATGTTTGTATTTTGTATATATAATTGTGTGATTTCATTGCTTAACAAGTCGTGGATGACTTGTTCACCAGCTTTGAAATATGTAGCATTGTCAGTCCAAACTGTCTTTGGTACTGAATGTCGTGCACAGAATCTCTTAAAGACAGCAACAAAAGATTCTGCTGTTAGGTCCTCCACAACATCCAAATAAACAGCTCGTGAGGCAGCACATGTAAACAGTACAATGTACATTTTTTGTTCAGTGTCACCCACCCTTACAGTCAATGCTCCTGTATAGTCAATGCCTACAGTCTCAAAGGGTCTGTTGAGAGTAACTCTCTCCTCTGGCAAAGCAGGAGGATTTGGTTTCCTATAGGGCCTAGCATGAATACGCCTACATGTAACACACTCACTCAGGACTGTTTTAACAGTGATCCTTCCCTTGGGTATCCAATAAGTTTTTCTTAATGTAGTTAGTGTCTGTGGTACCCCCATATGATATACATCATTGTGTATTTTTCTGATGATTAATGTTGTCAAATAGCTAAATCTAGGTAAAAGGATTGGATTTTTGCTTTTGTATGACAGTTTTGATTTGTCTAATCTCCCTTTACACCTTAGAAGGCCTTCCTCATCTCTGAACAAGTTTAGATCCACAACTACTGATGGTACAGGTTCTTTTGTTTGTTTCCCATTTGTTAAGAATTCTAACTCTTTATTGTACTCTTTTTGTTGTGCCTGGCCTATCCAATATTGGGTTGCAACTTCTGTATAATTATGATTGTTTTTATTTAGCTGTTTGTTAATTGTAGCTAAACAGTTGTGAGCAAACCTCAAACAGTAGGCTGTCACCCTGACAAGTTTGTTGAAATCAGAATACTTTTCATAATTAGTGATTGGTTCAACCTTTTCATTTGAAAAGATTAAATTTAATGTCAAGTTAACTTGTTCCACAGGCCATTGGTCTGTATCACAGAGCCACTTAGGTCCCATAAACCAAGTTTTGTTTGACTTCAACAACTTGTAGGATAAACCTCTGGTCAGAAAGTCTGCGGGATTCTGTTTAGTTGGAACATAGTGAAAGTTTACTTGTAGGCTTTCATTAGCGTCAGCTATTTCTTTTAGCCTATTTCTTACAAAGATATTCTTACTATTAATGCTATCATTCCGTATCCAGGCAAGACAAATCTGACTGTCAAGCCAGACGTGGATATTAGTTATGAACACATCATAGTAAGCATCCTTAAGCAATGAAATGGTTTTAATGGCTAATGTAGCAGCCAATAGTTCCAATTGAGGTATGGTTCGGGTAGGTTTGAGAGGTGCAACTTTCCCTTTTGCATAAATTAGATGACTTTCTGTAGGGCTTACAAGATACGCACAGCACCCATAAGCTTGTGTGCTTGCATCAGCAAACACATGAAGCCTCTGGGGCTTATCCCTAAACCCACAGCACCTTTGAATTTTAATGTTCTGCACTTTTGTTAAATCAGTAGCTAACTTCTTCCAAGATTTTTGATTTTCATTTGTTATTGGATCATCCCACCCAACATTTGTCCTCCAAATTTCTTGGAGGAGAATCTTTGATTTTATTGTTGAAGGCAGGAATAGACCCATAGGATCAAAAATTTTGGAAGCCTCTGATAATATTTGTCTTTTAGTATTTGCTTCCTCATCAAGTTTAAAACCTTTAGTACAGATTGAATCATGACTGTTAGAAGTTGCATCCAAATACCAGTTCATACCTAAAGTTTTAACTCTCTGTTGGCTCAGTAAGACCATTATTATCCCTTAAAATCTTTTTGTTTAAATCCTCATCATTTGAAATCCACTCTCTAAGTTCAAAGTTACCTTGTTGCATAATGTTTTGAGAGTGTTCATAGACTTCAGATAATTCAGATTTTGTTGTCGTTGAGCCTATTAGATTGTCTACGTAAAAATGTTCCTTAAGGAAGTTCAATGTTAGAGAGTTATTAAACTGGTTTAAATGATGTTTAATTGTCAATGCTAATAGGCTAGGTGAGCAATTGGCTCCAAACAACACAACATTAAATCTATAGGTTATGAACCCTTTATTCAAATCAAATGGATCCTTGAACCATAAGAACCTAAGTTGGTTCTTATCATATTCATTTTTAAGATTTATTCTCAAAAATGCCTTTGAAATGTCACTTTGTACAGCATATTTGTCTAACCTGAACCTCAGTAAGATCTTCACAAGGTCAGAAATGAGATTAGGACCCTCAATCAAGCAATCATTCAAACTGTGTTTATCACTGTCTTTGAGGCTACAAATTATATACTACTCTGAGTTTTGTTGTTGGGGCATCTTGTCGATAAACCCCCCTGTGGGTTAAATAATGACAACCATCTTTTTTAAAAGGGTTATCTGTTACTTCTTCAATGAAGCCTTTCTGTAGCTGTTCTTTGAAGACATCATTATATATTTTTACATTATTTTCTTGTTTGAGTTTTTTCATTACTTTATATAAATGTCCTTTAGCTACTTTGAGATTATCTCTTAAAGTTGGACAATTTATTTTCCAAGGTAACTCAATAAAATAACTATTGTCTTTACACTGAATGGTGTCTTCAAATCTTTCTACCATTAACTGATCTTCTGAAGTTTGATGTGTGTCATGTATACCCACAGATTCTAGCAACCATAAAGTTTGAATTGCCTCATCCAAAGTTTCATTTGATAATGATGAATTAATGTTCTCAGTTGAGATAATATTATTCAAAGTGTTGCTATTCTTACAGGTGTTATGTAGGACTGAGTTGAGGCACATAGTATTTGTTGGTCATGCACTGTTTTGGTTTAGGTCTAGGTTGTATTCTGATAGGTCACCCAAAGGGGCTATCCCTGATGGAGTCTGAATAGCTATACCATTACCTATCTCTACTATGCCCTTATGAATAAGATTAATATAATCTGCCCCTATTAGCATTTCAATGTTAGCTACTGTGTTGTTAGTGATATGTCTATCAGCTATTTTGTAGTGTTTTTTCAAATGATTTATGGTTTGTTCTAGTTTGGGTATAACCAGTTTGTTTTGTCCTACTTTAGAAATAATAACTGCTTCAATTTTCTTGAATTTACTTCCTAAATGTAGTTCCAGGTCAATTGTCTTATAGCTATTTTTGTCCGAGTTATCTTTAACAAATGATGCAATATTGATGTTTTGTTCATTCGGGTTTGGTGTCAAACCCAATTTATTAACTACATTTTTTGAAACAAATGTTTGTTGAGAACAACAGTCTATAAGACATCTCACTGGAGTGGTACTACCCTCACTATTCACTAAGTCCAAAGTAATAGTTGGTAAAAGAATCTCAGTGTTTCTTGTTACATTGTTTGAACAAGCAGAATGTCCCATGAAAGTGGCATTTTCTTGATTACCTTTGTTTGGGGGAGGTATCTTTTGAGTTTGAGTACTATTATTTGGACACTTTGGTGAATCACACATTGATGAGACATGTCGTAAACTTTTACAAAACTTACACTTGAATCTTAACCTAGATTTACAGTCTTTCTTATAATGTCCCTGGCCAGTACACTTTTTACACAGGTTCAACTGTTCACATCTTTTAGCCCTTTGGTTAAAGTCTGAATATTTGTCACACCCAGTACTACTGTGTTCATTACTTGCACACAATTTGCAATGTGGTGTGTAAGTTGAGGCAGCAATTACATTAAAGTTCTGTAATGTAGGTGTTCGTGTATTATAGTTGGTCACATTTGATTCTCCAGTATCAAGTTTTGTCTGTTTGGCTGTAGCTAGTTGGTCTCTGGGAACAGTCTTTGGTTTATCCATAGTCTGGGTCTTATGTGTTGGAAAATCTCTCAAGTTGTAATTAGTTAGGATATTGGGGAAGTGTTGTCTTATTTGTGCTAAATTAGGATAATTTTCTCCCGTCTTTAGAATTAAATTATCTTTAACCCTCGAAGGAAGGCACCTAAGTACTATGCTTTGTATAAGCCAAGATGAAGTTTTAATATCTATCTCATTGCTAACCAGTTGTCCTATAATAGCTTCTAATTTTGTATAAAAAATTTCCATATCACTATGGTTATCTTTTATGGGTGCAAATTCAAAAATTTGTTGAGATAATTCATATATAATCACATCTTTATTAACGTAATTACGTTTTAAAAGCTCAATAGCTACTTCATATGAATCCCCTACGGCTGGTAAATAGGCTATCAGGTTATAGGCTGGGCCTTTAAGGGAACTAGTTAAGTAACTAAACTTTTCAACAGTTGAAATATAAGGTTTATTACCTATTAAATTCTCAAATTTGTCAATGAAAGATGGGAATTGTACCGTGTCCCCTTCAAATGTTGGTATTTGCAAAATGGGTAACTGAGCCCTCAATTCTTGTGACTCAGGATTTAGCATGCCACTTAAATTTTGTTGAAGGTTAGCCCTACTTTGATTAAAATCAGAATTAGGTTTTTTTGGTGTTAAGTCAGTCAAACGAGACCGTAGTTCCCTTATTTGCTGTTCAATTGAGCTTACCTGATCATCATCATCAGCGTAAAGGTCTATCAATTGTTCTTCAGCCATTTCGGATTCAACTAACTCTGAAATACTCTCATTAATGGCTATTATTTCCTTCTTTTTAATTTCTAATTTAATAATTACACACTCTATATTTTTCTTACCTGGTGTGTAATATTGTTAAAAGTGTTCACAGCCTTTGTAACAGCTCCCAACTTTGCCCCCCTTTTTTTTTTAACTTTTTCAATTCTGCACTGTCCATGTCTAAGTCAAAATTGTTTAACTGGGGATCGTAATGAAATAGAGGACAAGAAGAAATTACCAGAGAAGAGAGAGTACAGACAAAACAGTCAAGTTTAAATTTGGTTTAATCCCCCCAAGTACTTGTGTGTCACTCAGGTCTAAGCTTATAAGAGAATGAGACTCCTTTAATGTAAATGTTTCCTAGTTAGGCCCTAGGTTGTAGACCTAATTAGGCTTGCTCAGGTTAGGCTTAGGCTAGACCATTTAGCCTAATTCTGCAATTTTTGTTAAGTAAGGTTAAGGTTTGTAAATTCCCCACACACGGACCACCAATGCGAAAAATGCTCTGTATGAATTGGTCCACAATTAACCCACCCCTTATATCTCCAGTCTAACTATAGAGTAGATCAAGTCTAGCCTAGAGGGGTCAGCCTAGAGATTCCGGAAATGGTCCAGAGCGGGCAGATAAATTGAGGTCCACAGTAGGATTCCTCACAAGAATTAGGTTAGGGCAATCTACCTTCACCTTTGTTAAGCTATGAGTTGATGCTGGGTCTTAGGCCACAATGTAGGCCTAACTTGTCTGACCCAGCTTAATTTAATGAGATTAACTTTGGTGTAAAAACTCAATTAGTCACTTACTTTTTGTTATCGGAGTGTCTCCCTTCTCCGGTTATGTTTTCGAGAGCGTACTTTGCTGGTACGTCCTCTCGCCCCGTTCTTCGTTTTCGTTCTCCCTTTGTTCTCCTCTTCGCGGGGCTTCTCGTACCAGCGTTGTCTTGGTTTATTCCTCGGTTGGTTGAGCGGTAATGTATCCTTATTACCGAGCACGCTCCTCCCACACAGTATATAAATACTAGTGTGGAGAATAACTCTGGTGAGCAACCAATTGGTTTCATCCACCCAGTTATTGACATAAAAGGAATTTAATGATTGTTAGATTAACTACCTACCTACTCAGTGAACCATTTTCGTTACCTCCCAACTACCCACTCATCAGTTTTCCATACAGGGATAGATTAAAGGAATTAAGTACGTTTAGTTTTGAGAGACGTTGTATGAGGAGAGATATGATACAGATGTTCAAAATGTTTTCAGGTTTGGTCAATTTAGATGTACATAACCTTTTCTCACTAGATACTGATGGGATAACTCGTGGGCACAATTATAAAACAGACTTGTAGACTTGATCTACGAAAATACTTCTTCAGTCATAGAGTAGGAGATTTTTGGAATGACTTGCCATATGATGTGGTAAACAGTAGCTCATTAGTTAATTTTAAGAAAAATTTAGACACGTTCATGAGTGAAAGTGATAGTTCGTATAGTGTATATTCTTTGCTTCAGTTATATAGGCTACTATCTATGGTGGTAGTAAATAGTTGTATATTAATTAACTGACTTGAGTTTTGACATCTTGCAAGATTTTATTATTATTAAAAAATGTAGCTCATGGCTCGATAGGCCCGAGTGGCTTCATGTTTTCCAAATGAAATGTAATGTAATGTAATGTTTCATTTCTTCTAGGGGTTGACCAATCAGAGTAGGGAAAATACTTTTCATTTGAAATGTGGTACTACTGTATATGTAAATGTACGATGATTACAGATAGTCATAAAACTCCATAAAACTTATTAACATTTAAGCAACGTTCAGAATTAAACATCTAATTTGAATTTTCAATTAAGTGCATCAACAATGAAACGTCATTCCAGTCACAGTATAAACGTTAACGTAATTAAAATAGCTTAAATGAATAGAGAGAGGGAGGGGAGAACAAATTAAATTTATGCTAACGTGTTCACTCTAATAATAATTAATTAAAATCTGGTGGTCATAAATTCGTATATGTACAGAGAAGTTTGGGAAAGAAGTTTGCCAAAAACAAAAATACAGTTTCAAAATGTTTTTAAAGCTATTAAGAGTAAAATATTGGATCACCTGAAGATCAGGGCCCCCATCCTTCGTTAGTTAGCCTTATAAGGCTAACTAACGAAAATATCACGACTTAACCTAACCAATCGTTAGGTCAACTGTACGCCCTTGACGACTGGTTAGGTTAAGTCGTGATATTTTGTTTAGTTAGCCTTATAAGGCTAACTAAAGAAGGCTGGGGGCCCTGATCTTCAGGTGATCCAAAATATTAATTACCGTAACAGATATGTATTCATAATAATACCGAATGAAAAATAGAACACACACTATTATATACCGCATGCATTGAAATTTAAACTAAACTGGAAGAACGTAATTTAGATAGGAAGATAGATAGCTGATTATTTTTATTTAGATGAGTTTTTTAACACTTATGAAGTAAAGCATGATTCTATTTAACATGTTTTTGTTTTTCTTCTTTAAGAAAGAGTGATGCATCCGCCCTCGAAGCTTTCATTGATCTCTTTCCCTAAATCTATTTCTATACATTCTATACCACTAATAGTATAATCTAATATCAGGCAACACAGAGACAACGACGCCTACCCAACATATATATATATACAGGGTGGGCCGTAAGTTTCCATACATAGGAAAAATAAACATTTTTTTATGGACAACCATTTTTATTTATATAATATGCTCTACATGGTTGCCATTGTTTTGAAAACACATTTCAATACGTGTTCCCCACTGTTGATGAACACGCATTAGCACAGTTGACGTTATGCTTGTAATGGCGTTGGTGATACGTTCCTTTAGATGATTTATGTCTCGTATCTTTTCCTGATACACCATGGCCTTCAAGTGCCCCCAAAGATAGAAATCAAGGGGGGTGAGATCTGGGGATCTGGGAGGCCACTCCACAGGACCACGCCGACCAATCCAAGCATCCGGAAACTGCTGATCCAAATACCGACGCACGTGAAGACCATAATTTAAATTTTCCTATGTATGGAAACTTACGGCCCACCCTGTATATATATATATATATACTGTATATATGACCTTTTCCGTTCTATGGGCACCATTGAAACGAGAGAAATTAATATTTTTTAAACTTATTTTAACTTTTTAAAGCATTCCCGCTTACCCGAACTGCACGCCACTGATATATATATATATATATATATATTATATATATATATATATATATATATATATATATATATATATATATATATATATTAGTGGTGGACCGGATGTCAGTTTAAGGTAGTAAAATTAAGGCTTTGTGGTGATAGATCCCACAGCTCAACACAAGTGTTGTGGGATATAGGGAGGCAGCATCTTGGGTTAGGGGATACTCTCTGTCCTTACACACCCCATTTAAAGAGATTCCTCTGCCGAGCGGTGCCCCCCATAGTACTGTGAGGTATTGAAAAACTCATGATCTTCATTTGCCCCACAAACACCTTTAAATGGGAGACCCAAAATGGGTGCCCACACCTTTCTACATTACTGTACAGTCTTTACAGCCACACCTACACCTTTCTACATTACTGTACAGTCTTTACAGCCACACCTACACCTTTCCTCCGAAGTATATATATTGTAAATTTTGACTTGGTCCGCAATCGATATGGACCGTGATTTATTTTTCGTTGGCAAGGTACTGGTATTGATGGATACCGTAATGAAATTGACTGGATTCTTTGGATCTGATATATTTGCATGTCGGTTATAAATAGATATAGAGTGTAACATATTTGTGGATAGTAGTCTATTATGACTTGATCCTCTGGATCCAGAGATTCTATCTTTAGTTTTAAATCGATAATTATTTAGTTTTGCAAAAATTGGTCGTTGCGAATGTACAGGCAGTTGTTACATAAATTTCTTATGTTCTTGTGGTTCGGAACCCACGTAAAATTGTAGGTCCCCTCCGCCACCACGGAGGACATAACACAATACACAATTATGAACACAGTTAGGTAGACCAGCCATGAGTGGATCCTAGGGTCTTTGTTGGTCTGAAGCATTATAACATTATATATATATATATATATATATATTAGTGATGTAGCGGATGCGGATGCGGATGTCTACATTTTCGTTATTTTTTAGGATATATTCGAGATTTGTTGTGTTTAACGTATATAATAAGTTATTATATAGAGAGAGCTGTAGCTATAATGTAGTATAATTGATTAATTGTACAATAATTGCTGTACTTTTCTCTGAACATATAAAATAATATCAAGCATCTAACTAATATAGAAATCAATTAGTGAATTCGTCTGCAAATAAATTCGTTATATTTTGTTGAGTTTCAGCCACAATTAGAAACCATAATTGTGTTACCAGGATGCGGGACGTGAACCCAACTCAAATGCACCCCACCGACCTCTTTCCCCAACCTCCACCCTTATAGAAAGAGATCTTTAATTAGCTTGATAACTATTTATATTAAGTTTAAAGTTTTATTAGGCATATTTAGAAATGAGTAATTAAAATAAAGTAAACTAAGATGTTCATCGTTTAATGTTCAAACTTCATTATAGGAAGGTTATGCTTAAGGAACATTAATTTTTCTGCCTTTTCTGCTGCCAGTCTGTTTCTTTTTTCATCATATATTAATCCAGCACTGCTAAATAATCTCTCGCTTGGTACGTTTGTTGGAGGACAGGCTAAATGTTTCCTTGCAAGTTTACTCAAGTATGGATAGATATTCTGCGTATTTTTCCACCAACTAATAGGATTGTCACATGCAGCCAGGCGTTTTTCTTGGTGATAGCTCTCGATCATTTTTACTACATCTTTTGACATCGCGTAGGTCTCGTCATTGCTGCTTGACTCAAGAAACTGAGAGACAGATTCTGTGATAGATTTGCTTGTTGAAGGTGTTGGTTCTGTCACTGAAACTTTTATTCTTTTGGTGGGTGGCGAAGCGACAGATTCAAGAGATTGAAGCTCTTCAACTGCTTTGCCAAGTGATGATTTAACTCGTTCTAATGTACTAGGTGAAAATAACTTAGCTTTGTAACGTGGATCTAAGTAGGTTGCAAGAGAGTAACTTCATACAAGAACAGCCTCTCGTCTTGTCGCTTGCATCACTTTTGCGCACAATGAACTAGTTCTATTAATATAGTAGAATTTGATAATTTCCGCTTATTAATGACGTTTCATCTCAACGGTCCACATCCGCACGACATCCGCAGTCCAAAGTGCGGATGCGGATGCGGATGCGAGAAAATGTGCGGATGTTCCGCGGATGCGGATGCGGATGTGACCTACATCACTACCCTCCACCATGGACCTGTACGTCACCCCAGACTTGTATGAAGAAAGTGACGCTGCAGCATTAACCGCAATTAATCTTTTTAACGCGATTGACCGTGATGATTTATTTTCAACGCAAACCGTAGAAGATATTTGCAGTGACGCTCCTTACAATCCGACGCAAGGGACTACCATAGAAATGTAAGTGTCTATAATTAGAATTTATATATATATACGGATGGGGTGTAGTATCTCGTCAAATAGATACTCGCCAAAAATTTTTTATGTCAATCAATGTTATTTTGTTACCCCATTATGCTAAAATCGAAATTTTTATGGCGTTCAATGTTATTCCTCGAACCAAAGATATCTTCACATAATGGGGATCTGTCTGTATACTCTGTATATGTTTTAAAAGAATGAACATTATTCCTTTAAGGTCCGATGAGGATTTGACACGTGTTATACAATCTTTTGAAGAATCTCGGAATACGGGGGATATACTGAACAGTCAACAATGTCACACATCCTCCACCATGGACCTGTACGTCTCCCCGGAATTGTATGAAGAACGTGATACTGCAGCATTAACCGCAATTAGTCTTTTCAATGCGATTGACCGTGGCGAATTATTTCCAACGCAAACCGTTGAAGATATTTGCAGTGACGCTCCTTACAACCCGACGCAGGGGACTACCATAGAAATGTAAGTGTCTATAATTCGTTTTTATATATATATGGAGAGTTGTAGTATCTCGTCAAATAGATACTCGCCAAAAATTTTTTATGTCAATCAATGTTATTTGGTTATCCCCATTATGCTAAAATCGAAATTTTTATGGCATTCAATGTTATTCCTCGAACCAAAGATATCTTCACATAATGGGGATCTGTCTGTATACTCTGTATATGTTTTAAAAGAATGAACATTATTCCTTTAAGGTCCGATGAGGATTTGACACGTGTTATACAATCTTTTGAAGAATCTCGGAATAGGGAGGATATACTGATCAGTCAACAATGTCACACCGAAATAATGTAAGTGTTTTTCGATCTTTTTGGGATAAGAAGACACAATATATTTTCATAAATTTATTAAATGAAAGAAATCAGTACAATAAACAACTACAGAATATATCGTTACAAATATACGAACAAAAACATTATAATATACAACGAGTACGTACAATTGGAAAACGGTTTTTTATCTGTCTGCATACCATTTCATCGTTTCGGCGAGTGTGACACGGGTCAAATAAATTTAAAAAATTTATAAATTCTTTATCATTTGACATATGCATGAGAAATGAGACGCAGTACATTCCGCAAACATTAGCAAAATATCCTTGCATGCGAAATGGGGTCTATACAACTTCGGGAATATGTAACTGAGCGAGAAATTTTACAATAATAGGGTCACTCCAGGGTTGAGTACCGAGTGAATCAAAATAGTACAGGCGCTGTCTATTTTTAAAATAGACAGCGATCCAGTGAATCCCTTCATTACCGATGATGTCTGTGTTCACAATAAGACTACCGCATTCTCGTGTACTTGGCAAACTCAATGTTTCATTCTTCGCAAACACGCCGATAAATTTGGAACGTGTGACTCGCTCCATTACTTTCTGAAGTGTATTAGCATCCATTTTAAAAGTCAGTGATAACGCTCCTAAATCTATCTCCTTCTATTAGGGCTTGCGATTCGAGATATACTAGTACACTAATAGGAGCGTCTATAGGCTTGGCGAATTCCAGCCGCACTGAGATGTTTCCGCTCTGCTGTGGGGTTAAATGGGTATTTACGCTAGCAGATAAGTCAGGTGTAATGTCAAACGGATAAAGGTTAAATTGATCAATGAATTCTTCCTGCGTTACCCCATTACCAAGCTCATCACAATCACCTGCAATATGGGTCAGATTACTATAGGCTCTGGCACAAAGCGGTAACACAGCGTCTGATGAATAGTCCGTACCCATTGTTCCACCCAAAGCAGTGCCATTAACGTATAGAGTTATATTTTTAAGTCCGAAATTCTCGAATTTAAAGGCACTCTTTTTATATTTTCCATTCACCGAAGCGTGGTCCTGCATGCCGATTAATAACCTTTTAGGAAGATTTCCCAGGGCAATGTTTTCTATCTGCTTCGATGCCAACCCTGCAGGAACCGTATATAGTTTGATCTGCACTCTGTTAATAGGATATTTCACTGTAGCGTTTAGTAAATTTTTCTCAATTTCTAGTTGTTTTGGTGACTTAATTTCACTCGCCGTACCGGAGGTATGTGTCCATAATGTGAACCACGACGGGCTTTGCACCCTCTTCTTGATCCGCAGCCAGATTTAAGCAGATCTCAGGACTCGTGCGGGTGAGCTTTATTTTCATATCCACCCCGTTCACAAGCACTTCTCCTGGAAAGTGAATCTGTGTGCACCGTCCAAACACTCGTATATTTTCTTTTTAGAAATTTTAAATTTGTCCTTTATACTATTTTCATCTTTAGTTTGATAATATCCCTCCGCACTTAAAAAGGTAGCCTTCGCTTCTTTGGAAAAGTTGAGGACATTTTCCAGATAGCTCGTAGATGATAGTACCCTGTGCCTGCCGATATGTTGGTCTGATTTAAATATACGTCACACTGGTTGAATATGGAGTGCAGAAAGTTTGTTTCAGGGTATACAGCATATTTGTCATCGCAGACCGTTCCATCAGAATGGGCTATACGTAGCTTAGCGTACATGTGCACACAGCTTGGATCAAAAAGTAAGGGCCTGAGCTGGGTATCACGAATTCTATAGGTGCACTCGGGGAACTAATTGTGTTTAAAGGGTTAATTGTAATAAAGTCACTGTGCTCAATAGAAACTTGGGTTGGAGGTAGCTCAAAAAGGGACAGCTCCGATTTACAGCATTGTGAACTACATGGGTGGATGAAGCGTGCCATGGCGAAATAGTGACTCCTCTCTCGACAAGTGGAAAACAAACTATGATTCATGAGATCAATGTCCTTAGCTTATATCAGTCAAAAAGTTGTCAACCATAGGTTCATTCGCTTACAGCACTTCTTTTTTGATAGCCTTTTACGTTTAATACCACGTGACCCCTTCTTCTTCTTCCGGCAACCCGCTTCTTCCCGCCACCACGCATTTTTCTCTTTGCATCTTTGATGATTTCGTCCCGTGTACGCTTTAAATGTTTTTTTAGAGCTTCTTTAGGTTTAGCCCCGGCCATATGTCTTCTGCAGTGTTAAGGCCTGATTGTAGCGCTTTCCTTCCAAGGTATCTGGCACCCCTCTTCAGCAAAGGAACAGCCGTACGTAGTATGGATGAAAAATGGACCCAAGTCACTACCGCGCTGGTATCGCATCCCTCGATAGACGGTGAAAGGCTTTCTATCCATTATAACTCAGTGCGTCGAAAGTGTAGCTTCACTGTTAAGCTCCCGTTACCAAATGGGAAGTTTTCACCCTCAATCGTTCTTATATATATTGTGATGGTTATTAAATTAGTTGCGACATTCACATAATGGGGTCTGTCATATGTAATACTCAAACTCCTTCCTCTATGGTTGGGATGTGAGCAATGCGCAGCAGGCGTGCCTGGGTATCCCCAACAAACTGGTGCTCCACTATATTACTGTAAATATAGCACATGTCTGGGGACCTTTCAGCCAATTTCTCCATCTTCAATTGATACATTAATCTGGACAAGTCATGCTGTGTCTCGTGAAATGTGTCTCTTTGGAAGACTGCGCTATAGCGGCCATTGGCTAGAATTTGTAACTTTCTATGGTCTTTAATACGTCTGTTAGTCTTTGATTTTAGGATTAGTGTATGTGCAGGGTTGTTTACGACTTCGTATACTAAATCATTCGTAAGGTTTGAGTTTCTTAAACTTACGTTTAAGCCTCTCACAACATCCTCGGCCGAACCATATTGACCCGGCCCTAGTCTTACTTCTGTACTGTAATACCGTGCAATCTTAGTCCGAGCGATGCGCATAGTTTCATCCATAGCTACCCCAGCTTTTTCACACTCGTCAATGTCTCTAAGAATCGTAAAAACGGTTTCTTTATGTTCAATATTTAAAAGACGGTGTCCAGCTGAATTTCGCATATCCCCACCTCATACGAATCACGACCCAATTCATGTGCCCATGGAGTTCTGTTACAAAGTTGGCTAGTGTGTTGTTAGGATGTACAGACAGGGACGAGGAGGACGGGAGTGTGACGTAGAAATGGTTAGGAGCCATGTTGCATATTATTTAAGCTTCATTATTGCATCAGCTTTTATATAGGTGTTGAAGCTTTCTGGGTACCCTAGCCATTTCACCAGGTACATTTTTCTCCTTCCTGAACCTTTGCTTCCTAAAATTTTCTCAATTTTAAACACATTTTTTTCTAAATTAAACGCAACTTTCTGCAATTCCTCGCGGTAAAGCCTCCTGAGATTTCTTCCCCATTCAAATCTTCAATGTAATACATCATTATCTCACCTTTAGGTCTCACAGCCCTAACTTTAAAATCTCGCGTGTCCATCCTTGCTCAAAACCCTTTGCGAATTTATTCCCCGAACGCGACAGCCTTACATAATCATTGATTTTGAAGCGCGCAGAGTGTGGTGGTGATGGTGATCCATCTCTTCTCGGGAGCGTACCTCTTTCTAAAACTTCGTTAGGTGTTGTCCCAATCGTGCGATGGTGTGAGCGGTTGTAGGATGATGCCAATGATTCCAGAATGTCTAGAAATCTGTATGTGTTTTTATGTGTAAAATAACGGTGCATGCGTTCCTTTATGGTGCGCTGAACTCTTTCAGCTAAAGAAGCCTTATGTATAGAATTGGTTGTGTAATAGCTGATATTAAACTCTGTCAACATGTTCTGAAAAGCACGGCCTATAAATTCCTTCCCCATATCCGTACAAAAATAGCCAGGAACCGTGTTTTCTTTTAACATTAGCGCTTTGGTGGCTTTAGCAACTGTTTCAGGTGATTTATTTTTCAGAGGAACTAGCCACAGATATCTAGAGAATACGTCTATTATGAATAGAATGTAGCGGTAACCATCGTTATACACAGAATATCTTTGCATGTCTGTTAAATCTGCTTGCCAAATAGAATCAATCGAGGAAGCCGTTGTCTTGGCTGTTTTAAACCTTTTTCTCACAGGCTTATGAAGCGTATAAGCGTCCTGCTCCCTCAAAAATCTTTCAACATCTTTTTTCCTACTCCGTAAACACTTCTGTACAGTCTATCTACGCCGCCGTAAGAGGATGGGGTAGAAATGTCATAATAGCGTTTAGTTAATACGTTAGCCATTTTCGTATTTTAGAGGCACGTGGGTAGGGTTGGTTTAACCTCTTCTTGCTCCTCTTCAAAGGTGTTACCGCCGGGGGTGACGGCGCCTTCAATTGTGTCACAGGCGTTGTATGTTCCAAGTCTTTTAACCTGTTCAGATTTCCTATCAACGTTTTAGGGACATTTATTTGTTGTAATCTTGCTTTAATATGCTTCCATCCTGATGGTGATGGCCTATCCCACTTTCTCACCAGATCATGGACAATGTCTACGATATTCGATCCCTGTACCTTTGATCCTTCCACAATGATCTCCCCTGTATCGGTCCATTGTATGGCGAGATCCTCATTCAATAGATTATAAAGACTTAAGCCTTTACTCCTCAATGTAAGTGGGAGGGTATTTTTTAATACATGTTCGATATGTTGTGTGGCTAATCTTTTTGGTTGGTCAGCTGTATCGTCGGGCTCAGATCCTATGTCGCCATGTCCATCATCCCCCGTGCTGTGCCTAATAACCACAGGAATCTCTGTAGGGCTCTTATAATTTTCGTACTCGTGAAGAAATTTCTGCAGAGCTTCTTGGTATAAGATTCTTTTCTCATTAGGTGTTTTTTCACTGTTTAATAGGGCTAACAATTCGCTTTCCATTCTTTTAAGTCTGCTTTTACGGGGATCTAGATACGTGTCTGGATTCCTTTGCAGTGAAGCGTACACCTCGTGGGGAATCACTACCACTTTCTTCATTATATTAATCTAGTCAGTAAAGGACCCAAAACTGAAAATAAGATGGGGAGAAATGACCCTCCTGTTTGTACAATAATTCGTTTTTTTTCTTCGCTACAGTTTGACTTTTACGAGCGAGTGCACGTATTATGTTCTTGTAGCGGCGTAGGCGAGCCTTCTGATGGGTTTTCATTGATACATTGCAATTTATAACGTTAAGACAGATTTCACAGATGCATTTTAAAAAGTCGGGCGTCGATATTTTTAATAACATCTGCTGCATTGCCCGGGGCAGTCGATGATAGATTTTTATTAATTCACGGTATTTCTTTAGTCTCTTTGTCATTCTGGAATATACACCGTTTCAGGCTCGTTTGGAAATATTTCGTTCGCAGAAGCACTCTAAACGTGTTTCGCGGATGAAGGTCGCAAAGCAAATATCCGTAACGCGTGCTTGTAGCTTCTTTATAAACTTCCAAAAACTCCTTACGCTGATTCGGGAACATTTGATTGGCTAATACCCCAATTTGTGATACATCTCTACGTTGCGCGAATAAGACTAGATATTGCGTATTTAACGACACATCGCGCATGTATCTATTTTTGAAAAATAGATTCTGGTTGATGAAGAACACGCTTATGTTAAGATGGTGGGAGAATACTGTAAATGTCTCGGCAAACGTTTTATCCATCTCCAACATGAGATCGTCAATTACAATGATTGTATGTTCATTTCCCTTTAACGAATTAACGTCATATACGCCTTTGTGGAACAAAATATCATCTTGGTACTCGTTGAACACTGATTGATACGTCGAATAGCACCATATAATTTTACGCACAAATTTCGAGAACATCTCTCCCTTTTCTTTAATGATTTTAAGCATAAACACAGTTTTACCACATCCTGTAGGTCCAGATATAATACATGTGGATGGGCTCGTGAATCTGAATTTTTCTACAGAGTCCATTTCTAACACGTCACACTCCTAAGTGGGTCATTTACAAAATATTACAAATTTTGAGTGCTGTTCCTTATATTTCTTCTCCCACAGAACCGTGAATGACGATGAGGTAGAGCATCCCATCATTACGGATGACCTCGACGACAGTGTAGTTGTGATCTCTTCCCCTGCCAACGAACCCTCACCAGCGACACCGGTAGCACGTCCAAAGCGGAGGTATGAGACCCCCGTGTCAGGTATAAAGCGCCCGAAATACGCGCCTGTTGCAGCGGTAATAGATCCCCAACCCTCAACCTCTTACGCAACAAGCCCCCCAGCAACACCTCCCGCTAATATATCCCCTTATTCATCCGCCGCCCCCCGTACAGCATATTATAGAGTTTGCTCTTCAGAATCGTGACGAGCGTGAAGTCAGGACGAGTCTGTCCTTTGGATTCGGGTCAGATGACGGTGATGTAGACGATTATTGGGTGATAGTGCCATTTAGACGTTTGGCGGCTGAAGATGTAGAATATATATTAGGACGTATAATGCAAGCCGCCCAAAGTAGTATAGCCTTCAATATGGACAACTTCACGGTAAATATTGACCATGTATACCGTGTTGCGGGTCATAGTGCCATACCGTATACTCTTAACTTCAATTCTCCGACTATTTACCGAAAGCATATAAACGTCGATCGTGGTTGCAGCTTTATAGCAGTACTCTTAGCACGTATGTTTACTGTACAAAATACACGAACTCAAAAAATTTGGTTGCCTACAGTCGTGGAGCGTGCCCGTAAACTAGCTGTAGACTGTGAACTTGAATTTGACTGTAATATGGGTCCTGAAGAGCTGAGAAGGGTAGAACAGGAAATGAATGTCCGCATAGTTGTGTTTGGGTTGGATGATCGTCGTAGGACTGTGTATGTTTTTAAAAGCTGTGTGAGAGATCGTACAAGACCCCTACTTATTTTAGGATTGTCAGGGACAACGTATCTCCCCATCCGTAATATAAGGGGGCTTTACGCTAGTTATGACAAAAGTCGAAAATATGGGAGACATCATGATTTGTGTAAGGGGTGCCTCGAGTTTGCGGATGATATAGTGAGACATTGTAAAGAATGTCACATGGTATGTGAGCAGTGTAAAAGCACCAAATGTGAAAGCCGTGTAGTTGAAGCTGAGAAGAGAGACTGTGATGTGTGTAGACGCACATTTTTCAATAATATCTGTTTTGATTTCCATAAATCAATTGGCACGTGCAGGAAAATGAGAATCTGTGAATGTGGTATGTTTCACACAATGGATAATTGGGGGAAATTTAAGCACAAGTGTGACGTAATTCACTGTCCTACATGCCAGGAGGAATATAAGGCGGATGGAGTAAAGCATGTATGTTATATGAAAGATGCTAAGCCTAAAAATAACCCTTGTATAACTGTATACTACGATATAGAAACATATACGAACGCTGAAACCAAAGAGGTAATTCCACATTTACTTGTGAGCCAGACCATCTGTGATGAGTGTATGGGTATCGAATGTGACGAGTGCCCCAAATGTGGTAAACGGACAAACGTTTTTAAAACGAATGTCCGCGATAGTCCTGTGAAACTATTTGTGTCCTATATTGTCAAGTTAGCCGACAAGTTCAAAAAAATGACTGTGTATATTCTCGCCCATAACGGGGCAAAGTTTGACACGCAGTTCCTTTATAAGGAGTTGCTTGAACACGAATCCTCTGAGATATTTACAGGTGATCCATTGAAAAGAGGCAACAAATTAAAACAGATGCAGATAAGAGGCAATGTACAATTTAAAGATACTTTATTATTCACACCTTGTAAATTAGCAAAGCTACCCAAGGTGATGGGAGTAGCAGCTGAAGTTTCCAAAGGATACTTCCCTTACATTTTCCTCACCAGCGAGACTTTAAACTACGTAGGCCCACCACCCCCCAAACATTATTTTGACTGTATGGATGAACGTGAAGACTTTGATCGATACTACGACAGTTTTAATGAAAGTAACCCTTATAATATAGCTGATGAATGTGAGCGTTATTGCGTGAATGATGTGCGCGTGCTTAGAGTATGTTTCCAGGCCTTTAGAAGGATGTACATAGCCCGTTTCAAATGCGATCCACTGCAAGTCGCAACCACCATCGCATCATTATGTTTTACGGTGTTCAAGAATAACTTCATGCCTAAAGACACCTTAGCCATTATTCACCGAAACAACCCCCGCAGTTACGGACACAAGGCTATTTACTGGCTCATACACCTACAGCAACAGACAGGTGTATACATAAAGCACGCCCGCAACACGGGTGAAGTACCCATTAAGATTAATGGACGTGTTTTTTGGGTTGATGGGTTAAGTGAAAACCGTGTCACTGGTGTGAAGACTGTGTACTCCTTTAACGGTTGCTGGTGGCATGGATGCCCCCGTCCTGAGTGCGGAATCACCGGAGATATCCACGGTAGGTCTCCTGCCGACTGTCTCGCATCAACCCGCACCCGCGATCAACTTATAGGATCACAGTTCACTCACAAAGTCTTGTGGGAGCATGAATATGATGCACGGATGGAGACAGACGAGGTGTACCGTGAGGAAATAAAAACGATCAAGCGTTCAATGGTGCTGGATCCTCTCAAATGTGGTGATAGCTTGTTTGGAGGACGTACAAATCCTTTCAGACTATACTTTCCACCTACGGAGGGCGTGAAGCTCCATTACTACGATTTCTGTTCTTTATACCCATACGTGATGAAGAGCAATCCGTACCCCGTGGGCGCTCCTGAGAAACTGGTGGGACCTAGCCTACCCTCCATCAATGAATTTTCAAAAAATTTGAATGATCGTTACTTTGGGCTCTCTTTCGTAGACGTACTCCCCCCACGCAATTTATGGATGCCGATCTTACCTGTCGTTATCGACGACAAGCTCATGTTTCCCCTGTGCGTGAAGTGCGCGGAAGAGGATAACGGCGAATGTAACTATATACCCCACCAGCGTAAGATCAGAGGCGTATATACAAGTCCTGAGTTGGCCCTAGCCGTACGCCATGGTTAGAGAATACTGAAGATACATGAGGTGTGGAGGTTTCAGAAGCTACCCAACCTTTTCACACCATAAATAAACACCTTTTTGAAGGATAAGGTTGAGGCATCAGGGTATCCGCGAGGAGTTGATACCGAAGATGAAAAGTCTGCCTATATTCAACGTTACCGCGACCGCGAAGGTATACAACTTGATCGTGTCCAAATTGTAAAGAATCCTGGCAAGCGCTTTAGTGCAAAGTTGTGTCTAAACAGTCTATGGGGAAAATTTGCGCAGAATACCGGCAGAGGGAGCATTCATTTGGCACAAAGTTATAGCGATGTCTGGGATTATGCCAATGCCCCCGATAAAGAGTTCATGGAGATCGTAAATGTAGGTAATACTTACGTAATAAAGTACAACAACACTGAATTTGCCACAGATACCTCAAGGGTTACAAACATACCTGTGGCCAGCTTCACAACAGCCTACGCCCGTATAAAACTTTGGGGTCTATTGCATTCTCTTGGGCGGAGAGTATTGTATGCCGATACAGATAGCGTGATATTCACAGAGAGGGAGGGTGAATACATGCCCACTATTGGGGAGTTCCTCGGCGAGCTCACTGATGAGATCAAGGATGAGTATGGGGACAACGCATACGCCGACTCTTTTGCCTCAACAGAACCTAAGACTTATGGGGTACGGGTCAGGGTGGGGGAGGAAATGAAATATATCGTGAAGGCAAAGGGTATTACGCTCAACCATGCGAATCGGGAGGTTGTTAACTTTGAGTCGTTGAAGGATCTAGTATGTTTGGACAATGATGAACAACCTCCCCAACTAATTGTAGGCACCCACAATTTTCGGGCGCAGAAGCTGGGGGCGTGAAGGAACTTAGGGGTACGAAGGTGTGCCGTAACACCTATAGGAAACGTTACCAGTTACCTGGTACCTATGATACCGTACCCTTTGGATACCAATGATGCTTCTATTGTTAACTCACACGTCTTGTATATAATCGTATCTATTGATTTATTACACGTATTTGTAAATATATATATATAACTTGAATATCTCGTTCATTAAATCGTATTTGTAAAATTGATTTATTACACGTATTTGTAAATATATATATATAACTTGAATATCTCGTTTATTAAATCGTATTTGTAAATATATATAACTTGAATATCTCGTTTGTTAAATAAATCATGTTTCAAATAGCGTTTCACTGTTTCCTTTGTGTGTGTGTGTGTGTGTGTGCAGGTGAAAGTTCTAAGCTCCGCCCACTGTAAGACCGTGAGTCATGCTACTATCTGGGAGTCCCTGCGTGGTCAGTCGACTGCAGTAAGCCCGAGAGATCAGACGTGTATTCAGATCAGATGTGTATTCAAATGGCTACCTTTAATATTGCTTGCACAACGTTTACGAAATGGTATTCAGTAAAGTGCCAGGATGTGCTGGATACCGAAAAACTTCCTATTCCTCCCTCCTATGCCTCTTTTAAAAACACATTGGATTGTGCGAAGTTCCAAGATGTACAAATACTCTACGGATGTTCTGGTGAGACCGTTGAAGGCTTTCGTTGCACAGACGATGTGCTGAAGTATACTGCAGAGCTAAACTTTATAAAGTCTCACATACACCGTGAAGTAAAAGAAACAACGCGTGCAGAAGAGAAGCAGCAGGTATGGATAATGAGTCTTGCTGATGGGTGGTGTGACAAGCGGTATTACGTCATGCTACACCATGTCGATTACTCATACCCTACGACTGAAAATGTGAATCTCGTGATCATGGACAATCTTAAGTATTTTTATCACTATATTAACGTATATCATGATGAGGTTCGTAGTGAGGTTGTGGCTAGTGCCCTGCGTGAATTTTTAACAGAGTTTAGAGACGAGTATCGTTTGATGGGCAGAAAGGAAAAATATGAACATATGTTCCTCTCAAATAGTGCGCCGGAGTGTGGAGATGTTTAGTAAAACATAAAATGTTCCTAGTTCTTATCCAAAATGTCTGGTGCGTAGGCTGGTAGTGATGAAATTAATTCTTGTACCGAAATATGTACAGCAATTCGACTCGCGGTCATACGAACAAGCCCATTCACGTATCATCGAGTCAGCCGCCCGTCGAACCATTCCTACCTACCTGCGTGCCTCACACGGCTCATAGTTATCTCAGAGCTTGAACCGAGTGGACGTGCGCTCCTCGAATACGATGGAACTTCCTTTGAGCAGCATTCTCAACGCCTCGTACGATGTGTCCGTGACGAAATCGTTGCGCGTGTTCAGGCGTAATTCCGGTACCATTAGCTATGTACTGGAAACGGAATGTAGACCGACAAACAAACGAGTTTATTTAAGTATCGAGGAGATGAATAGAATCTTTGTGATAGTTGAGAAGTGGAGTGAAGATCGTTATAAAATACCTGCTAACGTAGGTACAAGAAGAGAGCAGATTAGTGACGCACCCTCATACGCCGTTGTATGTACGTTGTGTATAAATAACGATCGGCCGTGCATTGATATACGGCTGATGTGGAAGAATGCTTCTGATAATAACGCTCTTGTTCCTACGCGAAACCGTTTCATCCTCGACAGAATGTTTGAAATCGTCGGATTCCGCAAGCTGAAACCTATATTAGACGCGCGTGTTACGGACATGCTTTATTTTGATACAGTACTTGAATACGCCTACACCGCTCTGCTCGATGGGTTTACCGAGTGTAGGGCTGGTGAGAATGGTCTAGAGCTGGACGTTTATTTAAAAAGTTTAGACTCTTTGAAATACCATGAACTTTGGTACAAAGCAATTGATCGGTACAAGGCTGAGCTCACCTACACCGTTCACCCTGAAGAACTATTTCTTTATATAACGCGCAGTTGTCGTAACGATTTAGAAGATTATTTCAATTGCCGCTATGTTGAGTGAGTTCACGATTGAAAAGCTCGAGTCGGTAGAAATAAACCCTCGATTGGAAAAGCGTGTTTATAAACTTGTGTTTAATAATGTAGCTAACGATGAACTCTTTGTGCGTGCTTTTGATTGTATTCTAGACGTATTTAAAGATGACTTACCAACCGGTTGTAAAGTGGGAACAAAAATAGTACTGAACGATATGAAAGCCCTTCATATCGAATACAGGTTTCCCTATACTTTAAGCGGTGAAATATTATTAAGCCGCATATACTGCGTAATGCAGAGCAATAATGATGTAATTGTAAACTCGATTAAGACCGAGTTTAGTATTTTGAAAAAAAAGTGAAATGTATTTATATATATTTTGCGTGATATTTCCCCTGTACGATTATATGCATATTTCTATTATTATTGAAATGTATATTTATTTCTATTTGAAATGTATATTTATTTTATATACTCGATTAAGACCGAGTTTAGTATTTTGAAAAAAGTGAAATGTATATTTATTTCTATTTGAAATGTATATATTATTTTATATATATCTCCATAATTGTGTGTATATATTTCCTGTACTGTTATGATTATATGCATATTCCTCAATTGAAATGTATATTTATTTTCTATATATTTATAATAAACAGAATGATGCAATGTTGTTTTACTTAATTATATCATGTTACGCCTTCTAAACCTACTACCGGTATTCTTTTAAGAAATATAATAATGTATACAATGGTATTGCGGTATCTGGCAACTCAAGCTATTTACAGCCAACTGGCTGATTAGGAGTCTATAATAATGTATACAATGGTATTGTGGTATCTGGCAACTCAAGCCATTTACAGCCAACTGGCTGATTAGGCGTCTATAATAATGTATACAATGGTATCTGGCAACTCAGTCTTCGATTAGAATTAAATGAATACATGGCGCTATCTGGCAACTCAAGCCATTTACAGCCAACTGGCTGATTAGGAGTCTATAATAATGTATACAATGGTATCTGGCAACTCAGTCTTCGATTAGAATTAAATGAATACATGGCGTTATCTGGCAACTCAAGCCATTTACAGCCAACTGGCTGATTAGGAGCCTATAAAACAACGCCTACTCGGCTCAAGTCTTAATATGCACTTGGCTCCTGCCAGGTGAACACCTCTCCTCCTTTCTCTCCTTTCTCTTGGGGGATAACGCCGCCTCCAAGTTTTCCTTGTTGCACCTGCAGCATCCCCCCTTTGGGGTATTTTTTTCTCTTTTTTTGCAACACCCCCACCCCATTGCAACAACCCCTACCCCCTTTGCAACATTGCATAATAACTTGCAACATTCTTGCACTCTCCCCTTTTGCGGCTATACTACTGACGCGGAAGGTAATCGTTTAGTTAATTTTCTCGAGGATAGCTTTCTTAGTCAAAAGGTTGGGGAACCTACGAGGTTGGACAGTATTTTAGATTTAGTAATAACTACGGATGATAGGCTAATTACTGATCTTCAAGTAATAGAACCATTAAGCAATAGCGATCACAATATGGTAGAGTTTGTCCTCTCAGTAAGTCACTCGAAACCAACTAACTCTACTAAAATTCCTAACTTCCAGCACGCAGACTTTTGTAAATTTCGAAATAAATTGTCACACGTCAATTGGGAAAACGTGATGGGGAACTCCAACGCAAAACTAATGTGGGAATCGTTCGAAACAGTATTTAGGACTATAAATGAGGAATGTGTACCGTACAAAATTAAGCGTGCGAAAGTAAACAACAAGCCCTTGTGGTTTACTTCTAGAGTAGGAGACATTATAAAGAGTAGAGATAGAGCTTATAGGCAACATAAGTGCGATAAAAACAATTTGTTGTTCCGAAACAACTACATATCTCTGAGGCGTGAAGCGAAAAGTGTAATAAATAAGTCCAAGCGCGAATTTGAAATCTCCATAGCTCGTGACGGTAAAGAAAACCCCAAGCGATTCTTTCAATACGTCAATAATAGAAATCCATTAAAAAGTGTCTTGGGTCCATTGAAAAATGTAAACGGAGATCTAGTTTCTGAAAACAAGGAAATGGCTACCTTGCTAAACGAATTTTTTACGTCAGTTTTTACTATAGAAGATGTAACGAATATCCCTACGGTCATAGACATAATACCTTTTGATAATGGTAATATTTTGGATAATATTGTCGTTAGTGAAGGGGAGGTAATGCGCTATATTGATAAAATGAAAACGCGTAAATCACCGGGTCCGGATTCCATATATCCCATACAACTAAAAGAATTAAAAGATAGCATTGTTGTGCCGCTAACAAAGATTTTTAATGCGTCTATTTCTGAGGGGTGCGTACCAGATAATTTCAAGTTAGCAAACGTAACACCTATCTTTAAGAAAGGCGATAAAGGTGCGGCGGGAAATTATAGGCCAATCAGTTTAACGTCTGTTGTAGGTAAGCTGCTGGAATCAATAATTAGGGATCGTATAGTCGAACACTTAGAATTCCATAAGCTAGTTAGAAATACGCAGCACGGATTTAGGCGAAACAAATCTTGCTTAACTAATCTTTTAGAATTTTTCCAAAACGTGGTTGACGTTTACGATAGACATCGGGCGGTTGATGTAGTGTATTTAGATTTTCAAAAAGCGTTTGACACCGTGCCGCACAAAAGACTCATTGAAAAAACTAAGGCTCATGGAATCAGGGGTGTAGTAATAAATTGGCTAGAAGAGTGGTTGCGAGGTAGGAAACAGAGGGTGGTCGTTGATGGAGCGGAGTCGTGTTGGGCTAATGTAGCGAGTGGCGTTCCTCAGGGTTCTGTATTGGGCCCCTTGCTTTTTCTTATATATATTAACGATTTAGATGTCGGCCTATTCAGTACAGTTTCAAAGTTTGCGGATGACACGAAGCTGGGTGGTAGGGCGATTAATGACGAAGATAGAGGTAAAATTCAGGAAGATCTGAATAAAATCGTTGATTGGTCAGTCACATGGCAAATGAGATTTAACGTGGATAAGTGCAAAATTTTGCATATAGGTTCGCGTAACGGTAATTTTGCGTATAGTATGTCAGGGAAAGATTTAACAAGCGTAGAGCAGGAAAAAGATTTAGGAGTTATAGTCACTAGTGATTTAAAAGTAGCGAAACAAAGTACAGCAGCGGTCAATAAGGCGAACAAAGTGTTAGGTTTTATAGCTCGAAATTTTTAGTACAAATCGCGCGATATTATAGTTCCACTTTATAAATCATTAGTTAGACCCCATTTGGAGTACGCAGTCCAATTTTGGAATCCGCATATGCGCAAAGATATAGACAAAATCGAAAGAGTTCAAAGACGAGCAATTAAGATGATTCCGTCGCTTAGGTCAAAGTCGTACGAGGATAGGCTTAAGGAGTTAAAATTGACAACACTCGAGACTAGGAGGTTAAGGGGTGATCTAATCCAGGTTTTCAAAATTATGAATGGGTTCGATAACGTAGATAGAGATAGCTTTTTCGAAATATCTCAATATAATAGGACTAGAAATAACGGGTGTAAGTTGACAAGTAGAAGGTTTGAGACAGCAGTTGCCAAAAACTTTTTTACGCATAGAATAGTAAATAGCTGGAATAGTTTGCCGGTAGAAGTAATTAGTAGCACGTCTATAAACATGTTTAAAAATCGATTAGACGCATATGTTGATAGATTGGGTATAGTTTAAGGTAGTAAAATTAAGGCTTTGTGGGGATAGATCCCACAGCTCAACACAAGTGTTGTGGGATATAGGGAGGCAGCATCTTGGGTTAGGGGATACTCTGTCCTTACACACCCCATTTAAAGAGATTCCTCTGCTGAGCGGTGCCCCCCATAGTACTGTGAGGTATTGAAAAACTCATGATCTTCACTTGCCCCACAAACACCTTTAAATGGGCGACCCAAGATGGGTGCACACACATTTCTACATTACTGTACAGTCTTTACAGCCACACCTACACTTTTCCTCGTAAGTGTATATATTGTAATGTATATGGTTGTAAATTTTGACTTGGTCCACAATCGATATGGACAGTGACTTATTTTTCGCGACAAGGTACTAGTATTGATGGATACCGTAATGAAATTGACTGGATTCTCTGGATCTGATATATTTGCATGTCGGTTATAAATAGATATAGAGTGTAACATATTTGTGGATAGTAGTCTATTATGACGTGATCCTCTGGATCCAGAGATTCTATCTTTAGTTTTAAATCGATAATTAATTAGTTTTGCTAAATTGGTCGTTGCCAATGTACACATTGTACAGGAAGTTGTTACATAAATTTCTTATGTTCTTGTGGTTCGGAACCCACGTAAAATTGTAGGTCCCCTCCGCCACCACGGAGGACATACACAATTACGAACACAGTTAGGTAGACCAGCCATGAGTGGATCCTAGGGTCCTTGTTGGTCTGAAACATTATAACATTATATATATATATATATATATATATATATAAATATATATATATATATATATATTTTTTTTTTTTATTAGACCTAAAAGTATTTCTAATGTTTAATGTTGGTAATACTTTTTTAATACTCTTCAATATTTCTTTAAAGAGCCACAAGTTTGGTTTGATTTGTTATAAGTCGATTCTTACTTATTCATTGTTTGGAAAGCGATATACACACTCTTCCAAAATGTTTGGTACTTCAGAACATCAGTTGGCAAACTGTGGTACGCGAAAACGTGAGCTGCTTTTTAGGGATACATAAATAAGAGTATATTTAAAAATTTAATCTCGGTGAACCATAAAACAAAAATGAAGAGGAATTTATAGTTTGTAGTTGGAGATAAATATATGTTTAATAATAATAATGACGAGAAATACTCGTACAAACAATGTTTTTGCAGTTAATATCATCGATACTGAAAATACTTTGGAATATTAGACGTCAGTGTAGTGTGTCCCTTTGCTAAGACAGTGTACCATACCTAATCCACATTCTTTTGTTGAATTAAATAATATACTGATATATATATATATATATATATATATATATATATATATGGGATGAATTTCACAATTAAACACGTGAAATGAATGAATGCTGCAAACTCACAAGGAAAAAGAAAAACGATTCCAAGGCCTTTCGTGTATTCAGAGCTACACCTCGTCAGGGATTCCCTGACGAGGTATAGCCCTGAATACACGAAAGGCCTTGGAATCGTTTTTCTTTTTCTTTGTGGATTTGCAGCATATATATATATATATATATATATATATATATATATATATATATATATATATATATATATATTACACTTTGGTGTTACATGCTTTTTTTAATTATTATGTATAGGGTAGTTTAATTAGGCATGTCTGTAAAATAATGGGAATAAGTCTGTCCTGAAAAAATTTGCTGTAGGTTTGTTTGAAGGTTGTTTAATCTCCTTCGCAACATTTAAGGTCATATAACGGAGGGGACCTACAGCTTTACGCGAGATCCAAACCACGGGTTGCAATATCATCTGGACATAGAGGACGATCCCCCATTCACCTACAACCCAGACCCATGTCGACTAACTTCGCTGATCGACGGGAAGCCCTTCTACTGTAAGGTCGTATCGAAGAAAAAAAAGAAAATAAGTTTGGGAACTCCTGCTTCAGAAGATACACAGGGTGTTCCTAAATTATCTTTTCGAAAGAGGTTAATAATCTAGGAGATAACCTACTGACCGTAAACAAAGCTATAAATGCCCTAACTGGGCATTCTTTATATATTTAATGTAGGTTAACTGAATGCCCAGTATGTCAACTGTACGCCCTTGATGATTGGTTAGGTTAAGTCGTGATATTTTCGTTAGTTTTAACGAAAATATCACAACTTAACCTAACCAATCGTCAAGGGCGTACAGTTGACCTAACCGGGCATTCAGTTGACCTGACCGGGCATTCAGTTGACCTAACCGGGCAATCAGTTGACCTACATTAAATATATACAGAAAATGAAAGGATGCAAAAAGGAGCTACTCAACTCGTACTTGTGGCAAATGATGTGGCGTGACCGATTCTTCGGAAATCCATTTTTTACTTTGTGTGACCAAATAGCGCAACAATTCCAATAAATTTACTTTCAATCTAATATTTTAACATGCTATGATTTACTTTTTATGCCTTTACTTTATTAAAGCGAACATTTTTTATCGTACTCCTTATCCTAAATATTGGGAAGCAATATGTTAGTGATAAACACTGGGAAGCAATATGTTAAAGAGAGGTTCCTGGGAAGCAATATGTTAAAGTGATCCATCTTTTCTATTTCCTATGTAAATTAAAGGAAATAGGAAAGGTAACTTAGGAACACCCTGTATTGTTAGTTCTATGAAATGTAAATTTTGTGACGGTAGCTGGTGAGATGTGTTGGTTTTTAATAAACTGAGCTAATTTACCATTAACTATTCGTTACAAAGGCAATGTCAATGACCATGATGCAACACCGCTTCCCACAATATCAGCGGAGACTAAATTTCGGTAGTAGGTGGATGAAGGACCGTTCTCTATGTTCAGATGATATAGCGACCCGTGGTTTGGATTCTACGTTAAGCTGTAAGTCAACTCTGTCATACGTCTCTCTGTCTCTTAGTACGAAGACTGAAATATGCAAATCATAACAACATTCACTCAAAACGAGGACTCTGTGAATTCACATTTGTTAAAAACTAATAAACCTTTGGGTGCTCATTCTTTTTGATCAATTAATAATATGTTAATAATTACGCAAAATTCCATTAATGAATTGCTCATTTGTTGAGGATATTTTTATGGGTTTAATTTTTCATTTGTATTATCGATATTGTTTTTATGAATTTTAATACTTCGTATGTGCAGTTTCGGAAAAAAGTTCACCTTAAAACATTTTTAAAAGGGCAAGGAGTTACTGTAAGCTTTTGTTTCTCTTTGGATACTTTATTGTTTTTTTGGTGACTAATAAAATTTTTACGAACGAATCATTACTAATTAGTAACTTTTTATGCTTTATAGAAATATTTTTGTAGGCGGAATTTTTTTCGAAACTGTACATTTTTCGCCCTATGAAACAGTTGTTCATATTTCAGACTTATTTAGACTCGCCTCAGTAAATCGGAAGAGGTGAGAAGAGTAGAATTTAAAATTCTACACATATAGTTTAGACTGAACAGTCATTCACTCCCAATTAGAAACATTTTGTTAAAAAATAAGGATCACCTGAAGATCAGGGCCCCCAGCCTTCTTTAGTTAGCTTTATAAGGCTAACTAACGAAAATATCACGACCTAACCACTCGTCAAGGGCGTACGGTTGACCTAACGATTGGTTAGGTTAAGTAGTAATATTTTCGTTAGTTAGCCTTATAAGCAGTGGTGTAGTGCTGTGGGAACGCGTGGGAACGGCGTTCCCTTACTTTTTTTGGTAGACGGAACGGCGTTCCCTCACTATTTCAAATAAATCCGAACTTACAAATCTCTAACATCATGAAATTTTAATTCCCACCCTTAAAAGAAATATGAGAAAGAATCATTAACTGTTTCATTTCTTTTAGCTTTGACTGAGGCAATGCTAGCCTATAAAGATCTGGTGAAACAGTCACCACGGCGTACCAGTTGTTAGCTTTTTTTTTAGTTAATCATTCCAGTTGTTAGCTATTTTTATTGATCGTACTGGATGTCATATATCTAATGACACTGGAAATACTACATCTTCAACCTTGGAATATATCCTAATATCCAGTGCATATGACCTCAAAATATCCCTGAAATTGGTCAGATTTCAAAAGATTTCCCGGGGGGCTTACAGTGTCCCCGGACCCCCAGCTGTATGGGCTCGCCGCGCTCGCCATTGTCCCCCCCGCATCTGAGTAACACTTTCAAAATGCGTTCCCTCACTTCTTTATTTAGCACTACACCACTGCTTATAAAGCTAACTAAAGAAGGCTGGGGGCCCTGATCTTCAGGTGATCCAAAAATAATAATTCATTACTTTTTAAATGATGAATAGAATTGTAATTTTAAACTAGAATTTTAAACTTATAATTATAAGTTATAAAACAAGAAAATGAGCGTAATCATTTCTGTAGGTATAGGCTACAGGGACACATTTATACCTCTAGAACTGTTTACCAAAAAGCTTCTCAAACGTAAATCTGAAAATGGAATAAAAAAAAGAAAGGGTAATTTATTAAAGTCAAAACATTCCGACTTTTCAACATTTTGAACTTCAGCACTGGCACTCTCAATAGTTTATTTCATTCATATAATGGCAATCCGATTTCTCGGGAGATCTTATATATATACACACCGTGGTCCCATACAGCGTTAAAGCTGAGACGTCTTGGCTTTCATCAATTTCTTCAGTTTTGGGAGAAATGTTCGTTCATTAATTGGTACGTAATCGTATTCGCACTAATAGCTCATATATATATATATATATATATATATATATATATATATATATATATATATATATACACACACACACACACTTGAAATCTTTTTAAATCTACTTTACTTTGCTTCCGCCCGCATTGTTTATTTTCACGAAGGCCACGCTTCTTCTCTCTCTCTCTCTCTCTCTCTCTCTCTCTCTCTCTCTCTCTCTCTCTCTCTATATATATATATATATATATATATATATATATATATATATGTGTGTGTGTGTGTATAGAGAGAGAGAGAGAGAGAATCAAAGGTCCTGCCCAGTTCTATGTGGGATATTTATTAACTCAGTTAATGTTCAAAGAGGAAATCATGAAGTGCTTTACATATATGCAATTACTTTACATAAATTATTACGGGCATTCCGTAACATTCAAATAAAGACGCTGAAACGCTTCTTCAGAAAGTTCCTTTTAATGTAGGATCACCTGAAGTCTTTGGTTTACAAGTCACCGTCATGCCCCAGTGAGGAACTACCAGTGAATATGTACAAGGTGTTTCAAAAGTCAGGACACAGGAACTATGCCTTTTCACTGCACAGTATCATATATACAGTATATATATATATATATATATATAATATAGTAAACCCTCGTCCAACGCGTGTTTATCCAGCGCGAATTTGCTTATACACAGAGAAATAAATGTGAACAATTATTTGCCGAAAGGGGAAAATTTGATTATACACAGTCCGCCAAACACGCTCTAATATAGTAGTACTGTACGCGTGCCAATGCGCCCTCGAGTGTTTTCTCCTACACTCTCCAACATTCCCGCATCTCCCTCCCTCTCGCGTCACCCCTCGCATCACTCTTTGTCTCAGTCCCGCTAACTCGTTGAGTTCAGTGAAGTTGTGTTGGATTGTTTTTGTCGTACTTTGCCGTTGTTTTGCTATTACCCTTAGACAGCAGTATGGCACCAAAACGTAAAGCATCTGCAAGTGATAGTGAAGAGAAGAAAAGTCGTAAGGTTATGACATTAGCCAAAAAAATAAAGATTCTAGATAAGTTGCGTGGTGGTATGAGCATAACATCACTTGGCCGTGAGTATCACGTGAATGAGTCTAACATACGCACCATCCGAAAGAATGAAGAAAAGATACGTGTTATTTTCATTTAATATATTTTTATTTATCATATGTAAATATCATTATGTTCATGATTTTATTATGTTCTTATTTCATATACAATATAGGTAGGGAAATTCATTTATGTGTGAATAAAAAATCTACGTATCTAAGTATTAATGGGAGACTTTACGCGGCCGCGTTCACGTATCCCCTTTATCCTATAAGGTATTTTGTCCAACGCGGATTTACCTAACGAGCCGTTCTCGAGGAACCTCACCCCCGCGTTGGACGAGGGTTTACTATATATATAATATATATATATATATATATACTTTGAAACTGCAAGAAACCAGTGTTCCTGCCTGGCACACGAAAAAGTTACAGTTACCCTTCTTTTCTTGAATGCGAGGCAGGAGCACTGTTGGGCTATGGTTAGTTGTAGTTTCAGAGCATTATCTAAGTTCCCACATTTATGGCGGTTTTCGCTTATATATATATATAAATATATATATATATATATATATATATATATATGTGTGTGTGTGTGTGTGTGTGTGTGTGTGTGTGTGTCAAGGGGGTAGATTTAACGTAGCCTAATTTTGGATTAATTTGGCTTTTCTCATATAATTATATGGATGGAAGCAAGTTATTTGGAAGCTGTTATGAATGAAACCTAAACAGATGATGATAACCGATAACTATCCTTTTTGAAAGACACGTAATTATCTGAACAGAAAATACCCCGACTTTTCGGGTGGGTGGGCATTAGGGTGGCCCACTTTTCAATTTTTTTTGAAAAGTATAGGTGATCGTGGTTTTTCTCATTAGTTGGCACTATACTAGCACATTGGTACCATTTTTACAAAAATTGATCAATATTTAGGGGTCTCGCATCGACCTTGAAATTACTAGTTTTTTTTTAAATGCATACTTTTTAACTTTTTACTGAATCAAGATAAATCATTAAGTAGGGATGTTTTCTGAATCCTCTTAATGAGAGAAGTCGTTTGGTGTGCCTGTCAATGTCATACGACTAACGGTTTAAAGGTTGTGCCTGTATACAGGTAATACCAATGTGCTAGTATAGTGCCAAATAATGGGAAAAACCACGATCACCTATACTTTTCAAAAAAATGAGTCACCATACCCGGGCGGAATGTATAATGTATATAGGTAATTAGAAAATGCACTATGCCTGTGCCAGGTACCTAACCTATTTCTTTTTTTGGAGATCATAACATTTTGAAATTCTGTTTGAGTTCCTCATCCTTTGTCATGGACAAATCGATGGCAACCATAACTGGAAGAACTCTTGAAGCTACAAATAGAGAGTCATCAAAAGGAAAGGCGAAAATAACATCGCTACCTTCTCTAAGATCGGCCTCGGAAATTTTTTTAGTTGGCCAACCGTCATCCTCCATCAGTGGTAGCAAATTGCCAACAACACGGCAGGTTTTGCAATACTTCTTCAGTGTTATCCAGTACACTGCTAACAGGAAAGACGCATTCAAAGAAACCGTAAACAACGTCTTAAAGTTTTGGAACATGGCCCGCTGATCCTTTGTTTCAGCAGTTGAAGAGAAGGTTAGTTCATTTTTTGTGCAAGGTAAAGTTAGGACACACATGATATTCCACTAGTTTATAAAACAGCAAGCCAAACCGGAACTTCAGAGTTTTCTCACACAATTTTCTTGTTTATTATTTTTGAAGATGGGACGAGCTCGATCTCTCGACCTACTGCAAGCTGCAGGTCGAGAATCTGGCGGAGAGTACGTGGCTAATAGAACTCCGGGACGCGGCGGTCAGCTTCCTGAGCACAGCTTCTGGTTTCGTCAGAGACGATTACCGGGAAGTGGCAGAGATCACGTTCCTGGTACTCGGGACACAACCACGCCGTGGCATTCACCTCATGCGCCCAGGAGCCTACCACCACGCAAGATGGATGGCTAAAGTTAGTATTTTCAAACAAAAATAATCTAGAGATAAGTTTAAATGTTATTCAAAGATAAACATTTCATTATAACGCAAACAAAGTAATTGGTAACAATAAACCTGTCTTACTTACAATGGTGCCTATTCTGTTTCAGGTCATCTACTACACAAAACTGCTGATGTTCAGTAGGCAGCTGGAGCTCGACGCCGAGCTGGTCGACAAACTGCACAGGATCGTGGTGTTCATCGCTCTTCTGTACGTACCAGCTTGGTTGGCGGCCCCTGTAGCAGCTGATGCGCCGTTGAATGACCTGGTACTATACCAGCGTTTTCTGAGGTATAGGGCAGTGGACCGCGAGGTGGCAGAAGCGTCACTGGCAGTGATGAGGCGGCACTTCTGGTATCTGAGGCCTCAGACCGTCATCTTCGCTCTATGCAGCAACAAGGTGGATGGCACTGTGAAGCAACAGATGGCAGAGAAGCTGTCCCACCTCCCTGTACCCAAAGACTTCACATACGAGAACGTCTCAGTCGACGAGATGACGCTACTCCCCGACCTGATCGACGAGTCCTCCTGGTTCTTATTTGCAGGTCTGAAGATGTATGGGTCTTCGTGGCTCACCCTGCCAACTGATAAGTGGGACGAGAACGAGGACTTTTGTCGTCTGAAGGATGTGATCTCTAATCTCCAGGTCACCAATGACGTCGCTGAAAGAGGAGTCCAACTGATACAAGACTATGCGAACACGGTCACAAAGGACGAGGCACAGCTGCAGGATCTTCTGCAAGTGGTGGAAAAGAATCGGAAAGAGCTCGGCGACTTCAAGAAGTCATCACTCGTCACGATGACATAGCACAGAGGGACAACGTTGCAGCCAGTGACGTGTGATAGTGGTCAATACAATGCAAAAGTGATTGTTTAAGTTATTGTTTCTTTCTACCTTATTTGTCTGCTATTTGCTGATTTTTTTGAAAAGTATAGGTGATCGTGGTTTTTCCCATTATTTGGCACTATACTAGCACATTGGTATTACCTGTATACAGGCACAACTTTTAAACCGTTAGTCGTATGACATTGGAAGGCACACCAAACGACTTCTCTCATCAAGAGGATTCAGAAAACATCCCTACTTAATGATTTATCTTGATTCAGTAAAAAGTTAAAAAGTACGCATTTTAAAAAAACCTCGTAATTTCAAGGTCGATGCGAGACCCCTAAATATTGATCAATTTTTGTAAAAATGGTACCAATGTGCTAGTATAGTGCCAAATAATGGGAAAAACTACGATAACCTATAGTCCTATACTTTTAAAAAAAAATTGAAAAGTGGGCCACCCTAGATTGGGCATACAGTGTATGGGTGTCCGGTAGCTCAGTCGTTACGTGGCAGACTCCGATCGGTGTAGTGCTGTTTCGCTCCCGGCCACTGGCATCGAGTCGAGTTGGCCACTTACTCTCTTTCTGCTCTGGCTCAGGTGACCCTTTGGGCACACGCAACCTCCACGTCGTGGAAAAGTAAGCTTCTTGGATGTTACCTTTACCCAGTATAAAGGGAGATGGAGGAGGTCAAAAAGGAGGATAATTTCCCCTTTATTAGGCATACTATATAGTTTAATTAAGATTAGGTCAAGTAATAGGTTTCATTTGTTTCTTATACATAGTTTTAAATGTCGACCTGACCTTTGTTAAAAAAAACAAAGACGATCTGTTTCAAGGACTGTTTGTCGAATTCTTTAAGTTGTTTAGTTTATAAAATGAATAAATCTATTCACAAAATTCCCTGTCTATTTTATTATGGAATTTGATATTTACAAACATCATTCACGGATATCGATAAGATATGTATTGTTGATACATTAAGATTAAATTAGAAAATACTGCAGTTGACGAGTTAACCTCTCCATCATATTTTGTTCTTGTCGGAGAAATGGCGTATATCTTCTTTTTCAGACAAACGCTGACGGATGATTTTAACTGGTAGCAGAACAAAGTCGATCTGCACAGTGTCGACATGCATGAGGTCGATATTAAAAAGTTAGTTTGAATAAGGTCAGGTTAGGTTATATATATATATATATATATATATATATATATATATATATATATATATATATGCAGGGCTGTGGAGTCGGAGTCGGAAGCAATTTTGGTGGTGCTGGAGTCGGAGTCGGTAAAAATGTACCAACTCCGACTCCGACCTCAATATAAATTTTAATAAAATGTTTTTGTGTGATATCAGTGAGTCCTAGAGTTGCCAGACGTCCTTTATTTCAAAGGACAGTCCTTTATTTCGATCTGCTTGTTGAAATAAATATTTATCCTATAACATTTAAAATTTTGTTGGGAGCATCATTCTCTCTCTCTCTCTCTCTCTCTCTCTCTCTCTCTCTATATATATATATATATATATATATATATATATATATAAATTTGAGAATCTGGGAGTGGCAGCTTGAAAACGTTTTGAGTGTCCTTTAATCCGGTCATCAAAATCTGGCAACCCTAGATCATATCACTGGCAGCTATGGTGGTTAAACCACTTAAATAATAAACACAATGTTTTCCATTTCAGACACTAATGCCATTAATTCATTTTTTCTTTTCAGATAATATTTTTTATTTTTAATGCTTATTTAATTTCGAGTTCTTTCTAAATTTCATAAGTTTTTAACTTTCAAGTCTAAAACCCCTTTCACAATGGCAAAGACACTTCTAACAAAGTCTGCAGTTTTTGAATATTTTACAATAACCACAGATGGGAAACATTTCGTGTGTCAGTGTATGATAGAAGATGATGATGATGAAAAATTATGTGAAGCAAAAATCAGTGGTTTTACTGGCTCTGATAAAAATGCACCAACCAGAGCATCAAATTTGAAAAGACATTTGCAGCGTTTCCATCCCAAAATTTTAGAAGTTGTCATTGAGAAAGATAGTAATAAAAACCTTGCAACTACTTCAAAGTTAACAAAAGATCAGAAATCTACTGAACGACAAGCACCACTTACAAGATACTTTACTACAGACAAAGTTACCGTGACAATGACCACAGATGATGATGATTCACGTGGTGGTGATGAAATGCCTCTTGTGTAATTATCATCATAGCAGATTTAGAATTAATATACCTTCGGAGTCGGAGTCGGAGTCGGATAGACAAAAAATTGAGGAGTCGGAGTCGGAGTCGGTTTTTTATGTGCCGACTCCACAGCCCTGTATATATGGGAATGAACTCAGAATGGCTCCCTGAGTTTTTTATGATACACACAGACCGTGCATGGAACAAGGAACTCTTCTGGGATAATTAAATCCACTATAGTCCGAATAAGTAAAGGTAAATGGCAAATACCATAGTTTTTCTTTTTCATGATGCAAGCCCGACGTGGGCAACGGGTCTCTCGCAAAGAGGTCCCATAAATATAGCTTCCCTCACCAGCTATCTGCAAAGCAGACAGGATCCAGCTTTGGGACATGGATCTAGGGTTTAAAGCAGCCCAGCCCCACTACATTTAGAACCTCAATATAAGTAAAAGATTCGTTGCATTCACGTCGGATTGAATAAATCAAAGAAAAAGGGGTAACTATTATATTTTTAGCCAAAACCAAAACTTAAACCTCAACTGGCAGAATTGAGCGTCCACTTTTCAAGGCACATAACATGTCCGTTTCATGATGGGAATGAACTCAGAATGGCTCCCTGAGTTTTTTATGATACACACAGACCGTGCATGGAACAAGGAACTCTTCTGGGATAATTAAATCCACTATAGTCAAACCCTAGATCCATGTCCCAAAGCTAGATCCTGTCTGCTTTGCAGATAGCTGGTGAGGGAAGCTATATTTATGGGACCTCTTTGCGAGAGACCCGTTGCCCACGTCGGGCTTGCATCATGAAAAAGAAAAACTATGGTATTTGTCATTTACCATTACTTATTCGGACTATAGTGGATTTAATTATCCCAGAAGAGTTCCTTGTTCCATGCACGGTCTGTGTGTATCATATATATATATATATATATATATACAGGGCCTATCAGAGGGGGGGCTAGGAGGGCCATTTGGCTTGGGCCTCAAGCTTAAGCGGGGCCACAAATTTGGAAACTTTCAGGTTTGAATATAATGTTTTGCAGTGAAAGTAATAATTGGGTTTAGCTATGGGCCTCAAAAGCTGGAAGTGGCCCGGGCCTCTCTGGACCTCTGAGAGGGCCTGTGTGCGTATATATATATATGAAATACGATCCCTCCTAAGGAGACGTAGTTTTACATTTAGGATAAAAACGAAGACGTAGAGCAAAACAGTCATTATATTTGGCTGCAGCCGACGTTTCGGGCAACTCTACCTATTTTCAAGGCTTAATAAATAAAAGCTAAAATTAATGCATGACAAAAATATACGAATGTCAAAAACTAAAACTAATTTATAGTACAAAAATAAAAACACTTCAAGAATAAAAATTAAAAAGCATAAAACAGGCATAAGCCAAAAACAAATCAAAAGTAAAAATTATATAAATGACAAAAATATACGAATGATAAAAATAAAACTTAAAAACTAAAAACATTCAAACATAAAATAGTTAAAAAACTTTACTAATAAAAAGTTAAACGAAAAAACACAAGTGCACCAAACATACCATGCTCACTTGACAGCCACAAAAAAACAGGCGAAACGGAGACAGGGTCAAGGGAAAAAAAAAAAAAATAATAAATAAATAAATAAAAAAATTTTAGTTTGTAGGTATTCTAATTAATATAAAGAGGGAAAAGTTTAAATATTGATTCTAGCTGTTTCCCCCTTTATATTAATTAGAATACCTACAAACTAAAAATTTTTTATTTATTTTTTTTTTCCCTTGACTCTGTCTCCTTTCCGCCTCAGTTTTTTTGTGGCTGTCAAGTGAGCATGGTATGTTTGGTGCACTTGTGTTTTTTCGTTTAACTTTTTATTAGTAAAGTTTTTTAACTATTTTATGTTTGAATGTTTTTAGTTTTTAAGTTTTATTTTTATCATTCGTATATTTTTGTCATTTATATAATTTTTACTTTTGATTTGTTTTTGGCTTATGCCTGTTTTATGCTTTTTAATTTTTATTCTTGAAGTGTTTTTATTTTTGTACTATAAATTAGTTTTAGTTTTTGACATTCGTATATTTTTGTCATGCATTAATTTTAGCTTTTATTTATTAGGCCTTGAAAATGGGTAGAGTTGCCCGAAACGTCGGCTGCAGCCAAATATAATGACTTTTTTTCTCTACGGCTTCGTTTTTATCCTATATATATATATATATATATATATATATATATATATATATATATATAACAAACTAATGTTTTTAGAGCCATGTAAAAAAAAAATTATACCATTTGTTATTCGTTATTTTTAAATACTTCTGCTTAAATATTTTTAAAGTTATGGCATACATTTGTTTATATTTATTAAAGAATCATTTTCAGAAAAAAAATCTTGAAAATTCTCTTCGATTTTAAAATTAATATTTTGCATGCGTGGGAAAATTTACAACAAGCGCGGTAAATTTGTACTCCCAAACTACTCATAAGTACATAAAAATACAGTTGTCCGTGAAGAGATTAAACTCACTCTCGATTACAACATGATTTTTTTATTTGTTTCACATACAGTGCGTGTGAGAGACATCCAAAGCGAAGTTTGTTAAGGTTCGGTTTTAAACCCAAGCATTTGGTTAAACCCCCAGCAATCCCAACAACCCTAACATAATTTGGCAAAAGCGACGCACAGATTTTAAACGGAGGAGTGAAATAACCCCAAATCATGTATAAAACAGGAATAAAAATAAAGCAGATTACCCATCCATTGGTACTATTAATCTAAAAAGTGACTGCACCGGATCTGAAACTAATATTTTAGTTTGAAAAGTAACGCACCAGCAGTGGTGGGCACCGTTAACCAAAAAGTTAACTTCGATAACGATAATCCGTTAACCCCAATTTTTAAATCCGATAACGATAATCCGATAATTTTACTACAAAGTTAACGGAAGTTAACGATAATCCGTTAACGATAACTATTTCTTTACTAACATTTAGAAAAATCAAGGGAAAAAGCTTTAAAACCCATAGAAAATGTTTATTTATGCAAAATCCAACAATAAATAGGTATTTAACTGTATTTTTATCAAGTTTTGCAACTTTTTTGCTTAATAACTTTTTTTTTATTTTTAGTAAAAAATGTACTGATTACGTTTTGAAACCCTTGTAACCACTAACCATTAACTAAATTTTAATTTACCAGAGAATTATTATGGCGGGAACTGAAAGGTAAAATTAAATTTTAGGCACATTTATTAAAGACTATGACACAATGTGCTGGTTGCCCTTCAGAAAGACCAACTTCTCAAAGTTAGGCCCAACTGCCAGTTTTGACTTCTTGGGCCTCAGGATGTCCTTGCCGAGAGAGAAGAGCCGTTCCACTGCGGCAGAGGACGGAATTGGCAGACTGAAGTTATGGCGGTTTGAATTCATTCGCGGAGCGGTGATCTTCCGTGAATGACTCCTCGCAGTTAACGTGTTAACGGACTTTAACAGACTAAATATCGAGTTATCGGAAGTTAACTGGTCCGATAACGATAAATGGAAATTAACTTCCGTTAATAGTCCGTTAAAAAAAGTTAATTTCGTTAATTAACTGTTACCGGATAACGCTTTAGTGCCCAACACTGCGCACCAGATATAGTAAATTGCTGCCAAACTTCTCGGTTTGGTTTAAAATGTATTAAAACTTTAAATTAGAATACAAAATTAGTTTCCCTGTAACCTTTACGCGCAACAATGTCTTCTTTATATGAGAAAGGGTGATAAGAGGATGCAATTAGTGAAGTTAATTAATAAATAATTGCATTCTGAAAGGATTTATTATACACAACTTGAAAATAGCGAAACAGGTAAATAAAATTAAATTTCGAAATAGTTTCCCCTTCTAAAATATAATTTAATTTTCTTTTATAGAAATCAATTTAAATCAGTTAAATAAATTAAATATTTTACGATACATTAACCATTCGGAGTGTCCCATGATGATAAAACGCAGCTCCTCCATTTTTATAAACTATATATATTATGGATTATCTCCCTTTTTAATTTAATAATTCGGATCACCCGAAGATCAGGGCCCCCAGCCTTCTTTAGTTAGCTTTATAAGACTAACTAACGAAAATATAACGACCTAACCTAACCAATCGTCAAGGGTGTACAGTTGACCTAACGATTGGTTAGGTTAGGTCGTGATATTTTCGTTAGTTAGCCTTATAAGGATAACTAAAGAAGGTTGTTGGCCCTGATCTTCAAGTGATCCAATAATTCTACACAGATTTTATCTAAAAGAGGAATTTTAAGAGTTTTCAAAATTAATGTTTGATGTTGTTAATTAAGATATACATGATGAACAAGCGCTTTCGTCTAATGACACCCTCAGGAACACATTTCTCATTTCTACATATATGAAAATTATTTCACGAAAGTAACACGTAAAAAATATTTATGATGAATAAAACCACGAAGGAAAGGAAACACAGAATGGTGCTCAAGCGCTTTCGTCTAATGACATCCTCAGGAACACTGAAGTAAATAAAGAGTTCGACACTATATATAGGTCACAAAAAAAAAAATATATATATATATATATATATATATATACTGTGTGTGTGTGTGTATATATATATATGTATATATATATATATGTATATATCCTCGTTAACTTCGTTGGTGTTCCGTGTGTTGGTCTCTCTTTACACGAAGGTCAAGCTGGTGGCCCCGCCTCTAGGTCTGACTAGGTGGAGGAGTGAGTTGCTCTCTTGTGCTCTCCACCGGACATAGCCAAGTACACCCGACTCATCTGGTACCATCCTGAGCCAGGCATCTAGTCTTCTCTTGAAGACTTCAACTTTGACCCCTGTAACGATTCTGAGGTCCTTCGGAAGCTGGTTAAAAAGTCTTGGTCCCCTGACAACCAAGCTATTTTCCTTCAGAGTTGAGGAGGTCCCTTGTCAGGCCTTTAATTTGGGAACACTACACATTCTGCCTTTTCTATTTTCCAGTGTTATTTGAATGGTAATTAGGTTTAGTTTTAGGTTTGGTACCAGTTTTTCGATCATTTTCCATATGTAGATTATGGTGTACCTCTTCTTCTTTCCAGGGAGTACAGATTTAGTTTACGTAGTCTTTCCCAATAGTTGAGTTCTTTGCAGCCATCAATCTTGGCTGTGAAATGCCTTTGCGTTTCTTCTAGTTTATTAGTTTCTTCCTTTTTATATGGGGACGTCAAAACAGCAGTATTCAAGTTTTGGTATAATCAGTGTTTTTAGCAGAGGAATCATTACTGTCTTCTCCCTTCTTTTGAACGTTATTAGTACCTGTCCCACGACACTCTTTTTGCTTTATTTATCGCTATCTGATTTTGTATTTCGAATTTCGCATCATCGGTCATTATTACCCGGAGATCGATCGCTTTCGTACTTCTCTGAATTTCCTGTCTATCTGGAGCACAATAAGCAGTCTAAGTTCCTCTTTTCTGCCATATCTCAAGAGCTGAAATTTCTCAGTGTTAAATGTCATGTTGTTGTCTTCTGACCATTTGTATATTTTGTTCGTGTCCCTCTGCAAGGCCTCCACGTCATGTACATCGCTGATTTTTCTGCTGATCTTTGTATCGTCTGCAAAGGATGTCACTATACTGTTGCTGTTTACTCCGCTGTCTATGTCTGTTAGCATGATAATGAACAGGAGTAGGGCCAGTACCTCTCTCTTGTGGTACTGAGCTGCGTACGTCTGATTCTGATGATGATATACCTTGAATTCTGACGACCTGTAGACGTTCTCTGAGGAAGTTGTAGATCCATTTTCCCACTTTGTCTGCTGTTCCCATATATTTCATATGATGTGCTATTATACCGTGATCACATTTGTCGAAAGCTTTAACAAAATCTATGTATATGACATCAGACTCTAGGATATTGTTGTAGTGTTCTATTAGTTGTGATAGGCATGATCTACCTGATCGGAATCTGTGCTGATTTTCGTTGAATCTTTCCCGTGTCTCCAAGAAATCATAAATTTTCCCTCTAACTATTCTTTCAAATACTTTGGTGAGGTGGGACGTCAATGACACTGGTCTATAGTTCTTTGCTTGAGATTTGTCCCCTCCTTTATATATAGGGACAATGTTTGCTCTTTTCTAGATGCTCGGTATTTCCCCAGTGTCTAGGAATCTTCTCCATATCCAGTATAAGGGTGTAGCTATTTCATTTTTACAGTTTTTAATCAATAATGCAGCTGAATGTGGTTTCATTTGTTCTAGAGCTCTCGCTACATCTTCTGGTGTAAAATCAAAGTCTGTCATACACTCTCCTTGCAATTTCTCTTCAAAGAATGCATCTATGTCAGGTATCGCTTTGTCACTTTTTGGGGTACTAAAAACTGATTCATACTGGGCTCTCAATGTTTCAGATATTTCTTTTGGAGCGTCGGTTAGTTCATTATTTCAAGAGCTGGGCACTTCCGCAAACACTTCCGCAAACCGCAGATTCCGCAATTGCGGAAGTATGTTTTTCGTTTGCGGATTTGCGTTTGCGGCAAAGTCATCGCAAATTAGTGAATTTGCGTTGCGGAACTAAGACCGCAAACGCAAATCTTTCCGCAAATTTCCCACGTGGCCACTGGGCTAATATATCAATATATGTAGTATTTTTATTTCTTCTACAATAGTGATTTATTGTAATAAATTATTTAGCCTTGTTTTTAATAAAAACAAGGCTAAAACATTAAACATTAAAAAGATATAAAAACTTTTTATACCTCTTTAATGTTTTGGATACTTTTTATAGTTAAAATTGTGATTGCGGAATTTGCGGTTTGCGGAAGTGTTTGCGGAAGTGCCCAGCACTGTAAAAATTGGAAATATGGTTTGCGTTTGCGGATTTGCGTTTGCGGCACCAAAAATGGCAAGCAGTTTGCGGATTTGCGGTTGCGGAAGGTAAGGTTTGAGTTTGCGGATTTGCGATTGCGGAAGTGATTTTGAGTTTGCGGTGCCCAGCTCTGATTATTTCTCTTCCTTAAGGGCCCAATAGCGACGCGCGTTTTTGTTTTCTTTTTCGCATAGCTATAGAAGTATTTTGGGTTTTCCTTTATTGCTTCTACCGCCTTTTCCTCTTCCCTTTCTGTATGGTCCTTAATCAGGGCTAGTATTTCCCTATCGATACCCTCCAGTTTTTCTTGTATTACTTTCCTGCCATTATCTCCGCACTTGGCTAACTTCGCCTCCATTCTTTTTCTTTTGCGTAATATTCTTCTCCTTTGCTTCTCTAGCCAGTTCCTCTTTCATTTTGGCTTTGATTTCGGGGCATATTTTTCCAAAATTCTCAACGTTTTTTCTTCCAACGTTGTTAGCTTTTCTTCAGTTGTTTTATTCTCTAAAATTGTTCTCCACTCTATTTGGGCCATGTGCGATCTGACTGCTTCCCAATTTATAGTATTGGAGTTTAAGTTAAAGGCCCCAAATTTGCTTCTTTCCTCAATATGTGTATTGTCTTTTAATGTTGTCGTCATATTTGTTGATATCTCGATCAAGCTGTGGTCTGAAATAATGTTTGGGGTAAGGATGGAAAATAACTGAAAAGTGTAAAACCGGTTTTCACCGTCGCTATATTCTTAAAGCCGGTTTTTACCGGTTTTCACCGATGGGATTCTGTATGCTTCTTAGGGAGGTAAATGATCAAAATATTAAACAGAAATAAGGTTTTAATTGATTCAATCAAGTATGTGTAACATTTGAATTAAAAAGTTTATTATCGAACTTGATTTTTTAAACAACACTTGAGAAAACAAAGAGCATTAAGTGTCTGATCTGACATTCTTGATCGAATCTTTGTGACGAATAAACCAGCAGCTGAAAACACTCTCTCGGACTCTACGCTGGTGTCTTTTATTGTAAGCAACGCCTCGTACATTCGATCCAAATTTTCGCTTCTATTCAAAGTAGCTTCAAAATATTTGAATTCATTGTTTACGTCAAAGGTCTCAGAAGAATCTTTCTTGGGTTTCATTTTCAGTTTGTTCATCTCACACATGTACTCGTTCATAAGTTGATCGTCATCATTTATTTCACGACCTGAGCTGCATTGTGAATCTTCGAGTTTCGAAGCGATTGATTGGACTTAGTCGTCTGTTTCTGAAATCTGGCAAGCTTCTGGAAAAAGCCTCTTAAATGTATGATCCGCATACTTCTTAAGTGCTTGTCTTGAAGGAAAGAGAAACGGTGCTGATGATTCATTTTTCAAGACTTCGGGATTGTGGCGAAAACTCAGCAAGGCGACAGCTTCTTTTTGTCTTCTCGATGAGTAGCGATCAATGAGACACTGAAAGTAGCTCAAAAGCTAAAGGATTGTTTTTGCTTTCAAATTTATCCAAAATGAACTTCATGAAAGATTCAGTTTTGAGCAAATTTGCATCTTCTGAACAGAGTCCCTTCAAAACAATTTCCAGTAGACGAAGCGTGTCAAAGCGGCTCTTTAGAGCATTCCATTCTTCATCTGAAATCGTCTCTGTTGAGCGTATCACTCTGAGGGCCTTTGGAATGCAATTTTTGAGTTTCAAAAATCTTTCTATCATGGCCAAAAGACTGTTGTACCTCGTTCTACAGTCAAGGATAAGCTTCATTTCCTTTCCATTAAATTCATCTTTGACGAAATCCTGCAATCTCTCATTTTTCAAAGGAGACTTTCGAAATATGCGGCAGATTTTTCTCACCTTATTTATTAATTTTAAGTAATCTTCTCGAAGTTTTGGAAGAACAATTACGTCATCTATGTCGGTCTCAAAAATTGTATCAGTGCATAAAATCTCACACTCATCTTCGCTTAAGTCATGTGCAGAGTGTTCATCTTCTTCGATGGCTTCATCTTCAGGGGTAGGGTCACTTTCCCCTTCAACTGAATTTTCAGCAGTTTTTGAATACAAGATATCCGAAACCGCGAGATGTATAGCATGTGCAATGCATTGCTGGTGATCAGGTACTATTTCTCTTCCAAATTTGACCATTACTGAGGCACCGTCGGTGGTGCAACCCATGATATGCTTATCAGGTCCAAGCCAAAGTCTTCCAATCTTTTCCTAACGATTGCAATAGTTTTGGTGCTATCGAGAGAACCATTTATTTTCATGAGACCAAGAGACCAATGTTGATTTTCATCATGAACATTAATATTAATATATCTTTGGTTTTGCAAAGATGTATACTCATCCATAGTTAATGAATAGCGGATTCCTTGTCTCACCTGATTCTTGAAGTAGTTGACCAATTCATGTTTCTTTTTCTCATAAAAACTAAGCACCATTTTTCTGACACCATTATGGGAAGTTGGATGAGGCTTGTCGTATTTTATCTTTCTTAGGCTTTCTTGAATGAATTCACTTTTAGCAATTGATTGGAAACTCAGTCCATCTACACACGCAAGTTTCGAAATTTCCTCTTCTATGGACTTTTTTTGCACAAACTCTTCCACTGTTCTTTGTTTCTTCAATGGCTGATTAATCTGGTCGATGTTTATGCCATGAATATTTTTCATGTGGGATGATAAACTTGAAGTAGAACCTCCACAACACTTTAAAACTTTGTGACATGTCATACACTTTGCTTCTTCTTTATTCTTACGAGTGAAATGATACCAAGTATTTGATTTCTTTGACATGATGGAGTATTAAATCTTAGAATCTTAACTGATCAATGTGCAATCATCCACATAACATTCAAGACTGAAGCATTAATTATTTACACTTATAAACAAACAAAAAACGATACGATACGATGCAAAACGTAATTACTATGTTTTTAAACGTTTGGAAACATTTGTTTCATAGAAAATGGACCAAAGTGATCGGAGACTTGCGCAAAAATGTGAAAACCGGTTCTTATCGTGGTTTCGGTGATGATTAAAAATTTTCATCACCGGTTAAAAACCGGTTTTTTAAAACTGGGTTCCATCTCTAGTTTGGGGTTATTTTTATATCAGCAATCAAGTTCGTGTTATTCATGAATACCAGATCTAGGCAGTTATTTTTTCTGGTATTTTCTGTTATCTCCTGTGTCAGCATAAACTCATTTGTGAGAGCCATCAACATTTTGAACGTTCTTAGTACCTTCCCGCGACTCTCTTTGCTTTATTTATTGCTATCTGATTTTGTGTTTCGAATTTCGCATCATCGGTCATTATTACCCCAAATCGATCGCTTTCGTGTATATATATATATATATATATATATATATATATATAAAACATTCGTCATTAGTACGAGATTTCATATCGTGAAGGTCGCGTCGAACACCTGGAGCCAATGTGTGTCTAAAAACTCCTGGCTGGGATTCTGATCTTTTTTGAGCTTATTGAGTTTTGAATTATTGTTATATACTGTGTTTAATGGTTAAATTTACATGACATTAATTGAACAATATATATATATATATAGAATATCAGTCTGATGTGTGAGAATGTTGTGGGCCGAGCATCTATTCCATTAATATATATATATATATATATATATATATATATATATATATATATACACTATATGATCAAAAGTATTCGGACACCCCGGAATCCGCATTTCTGCAAATATCACCTTCGCCGAAAGGTATGCTGGGAAAAAGCGTGGCGAAACTATAATGCTGAGGGGTTCTGTTAAGTTATCAGTAACTGTTGTGAAGCCATGCCGCGCGGACGTGAACTCCGAGTTCCAACGTGGACTCGTCATCGGATGTTATTTAAGTAACGTTTCTTTACGAAACATTGCAGCCAAACAGGATATACCAAAGTCGACTGTAGCGGATGTTATCATGAGATGGAAGCACGACGGTGTAACTAACGCGAAAAAACGTTCCGGACGACCACGCAAACTGACGGAACGTGATAGAAGAAGTCTGGTACGACATGTCAAGAAGTCCCGCACGTCCTCTGCCGCTTCCATCGCTGAGGAGGTAGGAAGAGCATCCGGTACCTCCGTTAGTACTGTAACTATCCGCAGAGAGATGCACAGACTCGGTTATTATGGTAGAGCAGCTGTACACAAGCCACTGATTACAAAAGTTAATGCCACACGTCGTTTGGTCTGGTGTGTCTCCCGTCGTTCCTGGACCGTGGAGGACTGGAAAACTGTTCTTTGGAGCGACGAGTCGCGGTATTCACTCTTCCAGTCTGATGGGCGTGTTTGGGTGTGGCGACAGCCCGGAGAATGGCTTCTTCCTGACTGTGTACGTCCAACGGTGAAGTTCGGTGGAGGGTCCATCATGGTATGGGGTTGTTTTTCCTGGCTAGGGCTCGGCCCGTTGGTTGTTATACCCACTACCATGAACGCTGACGTTTATCTCGACGTTCTGGACAATTCGGTCCTCCCTACACTGTGGCAATACTACGGAGATGGCCATTGTTTGTTTCAACAGGATCGAGCTCCCTGCCATACTGCAAGGCGTGTGCAGGACTGGTTTCGTGAAAATAAGGTGGATTTGTTAGACTGGCCTGCTCAGAGCCCCGATCTCAACCCAATCGAGCACATGTGGGACGAACTGGAGCGACGGATACGAAACCGCACACCACGCCCGGCTTCACTTGCATCTCTTGCATCAGCTCTGCAAGAGGAATGGCGAGCCATTCCTGCACAGACTTACCGAAAACTGGTGGAAAGTATGCCTCGACGTGTTGACGCTGTAATAAAAGCAAAGGGTGGACCTACTGGTTACTAAATGCCATAATAAAACCATTTTTCCCAAAACCATGCGGTGTCCGAATACTTTTGATCATATAGTGTATATACAGGGTGTTTGAAAACTTTCTGTACAAATTGTAATGGGGGATAGGCAACACCAAGAGAAACCCTTTCGTCTATAAGTGTATGTCCGCTGACGTCACCATTCGGCGCGAGAGGGCGCCGCTGCAATTGGCTAAAAGGTGAAGTGGGCTAGACTCGCGCTTGCCGCGGGCATTCTTAAATCGGACGTAGTACGCGTAACATGGATAGGCTGACCATACGTACCGTTTTGAACGGGACAGTACCGTTTTGTATGGGTTCTGTCACTGAAGAATAATTGTAAGCTCAATATGTTTATGTACTTACTTTTTCATGAATACAGAATATTACATAACCCCCGTCCCTTTTTTGCCATCCCAATATCCCGTTTTTGTCTCAAGGAAATATGGTCAGCCTAAATATGGAGCGCTTCACGACTGCTGAGATGGCTGGCATGCATATGGTGTATGGGGCTGCCAATGGAAACGGAAGAGCTGATGTGAGGTTGTACCGACAGCGCTTCCCAAACAGACGTATGCCAAACCACCAAACGTTTGCGCATTTGCATCGGCGACTGCGAGAAACTGGAACATTTCATGCAAACATGCATGACACTGGTCGGGAGAGAAACGTGCGCACTCCTGACATGGAAGAAGAAATCCTACGGCGATTTGAGGACAATCCAAGCGCAAGCACGCGAGGTGTTGCACGTATCCTCGGTGTGAACCACGACCTGGTCTGGAGAGTGTTGCACGAGCAGCAGTTACATCCGTTTCATCGTCAGAGAGTCCAGGCATTACAACCTCGGGATTACCCTCTTCGTGTGGAATTCGCACGCTGGTTTCTGCAGCAGACAGCGGTGCAGCCTAATTTTCCGGCTTATGTGCTGTTCTCAGATGAGGCCTGTTTCACACGTGAGGGTGTGTTTAACATGCACAATTCTCACGTGTGGGCGCACGCAAATCCACATGCTACACGGGTGCATGCTCATCAAGAACGGTTCGCCGTCAATGTTTGGGCGGGTATCGTCCATGGCAAGTTGATTGGGCCGTACCTGCTGCCTGCCCGACTCGACGGGCGGGTTTATCGGATATTTCTTGAAGAAACGTTGCCGGAACTGCTGGAAGATGTTCCCGTGGCTATTCGTAGACGAATGTGGTTTCAACACGACGGGGCCCCAGCACACTCCGGCAACGATGTGCGGGATTATCTGAACGCCACTTTTGGGGACCGATGGATAGGCCGGGGTGGGCCCGTAGCCTGGCCACCGAGATCGCCCGATTTAACATGCCTCGATTTCTTCCTGTGGGGACACATGAAGAACCTCGTGTACGAGACTCCCATTTACTCAGAAGAAGACCTCGTAGCAAGAATCGCTGTCGCCGCTGGAACTGTTCCCGAAATGCCGGGAATCTTTCGACGTGTACGTCGGTCAATGCTTCGACGCTGTCGGGCATGCATTGATGCTACCGGTCGCAACTTTCAGCACCTTCTTTAAATAAACATGCCGTGTACACTTGTTTTCATTCATTTATGTACCAGCTCCACCAATATAGCCGAAAAGGGTTTGTTTTGGTGTTGCCTATCCCCCATTACAATTTGTACAGAAAGTTTTCAAACACCCTGTATATATACTTCTTCAGATTAAGCCTTCTATCTCGTCAGGGATGTCTGTTTGTTTGTTTGTTTGTTTGTCATAAAGGAAGTCATGGAGGATTTTTTTTCTTTGTGGGCCGAGCATTTCCATTAATATATATATATACAGTATATATATATATATATATATATATATATATATATATACTCCTTCTGATTAAGCCTTCTAAGCCAGATTAAGCCAACTGGCTGATTAAGACTTCTAAGCCAACTGAGGATGCCAAGAACTTCAGTATGCGTCGAGATATGCCTGCGAAAAGATCTTCTCTCCTCCTTTCTCTATTAGGCTACCTTCCTAGGTCAGGTTAGGGTATCTCTTTTGGGGGGAGGTCATTCTCGCGGGCCAACCCCCTCTCCCCCTTCATGCAGCTTGTGGGCTAAACAACCTCCTCCTTGCTTGCATACCCCTTCCCCTAAGGGTGCCAACCCCCATTCCCCTATGGGTGCCGACTCCTCACCCCCTGGTGCCATCCCCCTCCCCCTCTTGCAACATTGATCAACATTGCAATTGATTTGCACTCGTCCATTTTTCGGTCATACTACTAAGTCCCTCTGGATGCCTCCACTTCATTTGCAGCGCTGATTTTTCTGCTAATCTTTGTATCGTCCGCAAAAGATGTTACTATACTGTTGATATATATATATATATATATATATACTGTATATGGCTACGTCGTCGTCAATGTCGTAACATCCGCAGGCCTAATGGTAACGCCGCCTCACATCGATCAGCTAAATTAAGCGACATTGAGTCTGAAGAGTAGTTGGATGGGAGACCGTCCTATGTTCTTCTTTCGGACAATCTGATTTTTTCTACCCACAAACTTTATTATGTTCACTTTAAATTATTATGGTTGATTGTTTTTTCGTTGTTAACTGTTAGTGTATGAATCTATTTTCCCCAAAGGAGGAAGGCATACCCATTTTACCCCATGGTAAGGGTAAAACGAGGTACATGTGTAAAGTTGTAGTTAAAAAAGGTTTTCAAAAAAGAAATGCTTTGTGTACTTTATTTCAAACTAAATTATAGTATTCATTGTCAAAAAACCTTAATAGGCCTACATAAAAGTAACAGGTCCTATTGTTAATCAGGACAGCAAACTACTCGCAAATTTCACAAAGAACTACATCACAGCACTCTTCCAAAAAATTATATCCTATATAATAGTATCGAGCTAAAATGTGTCTGTGTGTCTGTCCGCTTTCTTCGGAACCGTGCACAGACTAAATGGCACATCGGAAAATTCTGCACCCACCACCAACTGATAGCCCATGAGCTGCCGATGTGCTCTGTCAAGTTTCCCGGTCCTAGGTCACTCCACGGCTGAGCACGAGCTATTTAATCTATACTATAATAAGAGAGCTGTCCGTCTGTCCGTCTGTCTGTCCGTCTGTCCGTCTGTCTGTCCGTCTGTCCGTCACACTTTCAGAAATTGTGAGAAAAAAATTCAGAAATTGTATTACGGGCGGCAATGTGAAGCTCAAGATTTTCATGACTGTGTTCTTTTCTGTAGTTTAGCAATGGGGGAAGGGTGGGGTGGGGGTAATCGGGGATGGGTGGGGTAATGTGGAGGGGTGGGGGTAATGGGGGAGGGGGTTAGCCCCCAAGTTGTATGAATGGGGGTGAGGAGGTTTTGGGAGATACCAGATTCAGAAATGTTGACACAATGTGAAGCTCAAAATTTTCACGGCTGGGTTCTTTTTTTTGTAGTTTAGCCTGTCTAACCGTCAGCGAAGCGGCGGGAACTGTACTAGTGTCTCTTATAAGTGAATGTAAGTACTTCGAAAACGAAAATGACGAGAGCAAAAATACATAATAAACAGTTTGGTAGTCCCGATAATAGTTTGGTAGTCCCGATAATACGTAAGTACCAATATACATTACATATACATATATACAATATACATATACATATACAGCTAGCTGTGACATATACTGCTACATCTACTGTGATATATACTGCTACCTGCCCGGAGGGCGATAGCGAGCTACCGCTTGTATTATCTACTGCGCATACAAAAGTGTCTCTATTGCATGGGTTCCACCTTCATACCGACGACACGTGTTTGAGCACTTAGTAACTGTATTCACAACTAGATGGAAGCACCATCCGAGCGGAAAAGACGGGCTCTCTGTTTTACCCTACCACCCCGTTTTACCCCACTCTCTCCCGCTACTGCTGTAGACAACGCCTTTCCCGTTCCAGAAGGCAGTTTTGAAACACCAAGAAATTTGTCGATCTTAACGCCAGAGACGGAAATTGTGAGTTTGTCTACTTTCTGCATCGTTAACCCAGTGACAAAGGCAGATGCTTCCCATCCCAATGAACAAGGAGAGGGGTTTCTGCTGTCAAGTTGCTCTTCACCTCCTCCGCTTTCAATTCTCGATTCATCGCCCTCGCTCGTCTGACCGAGCTAACCGATGTCGTGACCACAACTTTGTGCTCTTGCGGCGATTACGTAGGTTGTTTCCCTGTCGGACAACTTTGTTCGGTCCAGCACTCATGCCAGATCAGGAGAGAGAATCTGCTTCTGCCTCCTCCTGACTCTCTTGGAAGGTTTGGCGGTGGTGACCTTCGAGTCATTTGAATCTTTCTAAGAATCATCACCAGTTCAATTCGATGATGACAGCGCGACCTTCTGCTTCGTCTTCCTCTTTCTGAACTCTTCTTTCTCCTCCCGCTTCACAGATGACTCTTTCCTTCGTCGCATTCTCTCTTTTTACTTGGCCAATTCCTTGTCCACACCAGCGATGTATCCTGGCCTCTCTCCTCTCTGATTCAGAAGAAATGCTCTGTGTTCATCAATCATGATGAAATTGAATTGTTTCGACAAGTGATTCCTCATCCATAAAGAATCTGTTACCTGCTGACAAAGATTTAGTTCACCATTCTAAGAACACAGAAATATGTTATGTCGTAATAGAACGAGCGATAGAGATGATAATTCAGGTGTGTAAAATATAATAATTACGATGAAGCATACATTGGTGAATCTTGCGATGTGAAGCGCCATCTTTATCCAACATGGGTATATTATTCGAACGGTGACATAAATAATTCTCTTTTTAAATACATTTTAAAGTATGATCACAGGGTCAATGAGAGAGAGAGAGAGAGAGGCATAATTGGTTTTTACTTCTTTAAACGTTGATATACCCGACCCGTGAGAGAATCTTTTTGACTGTAAAGTTTCTCATTTTAATTCTAATAAAGGTTTCCATGAATTTGATTGTATTTCCAGTAAATTTTTAGGTTTGACTCCCATTTGCTCGAAGATTTTAGAAAAGTTTATACAAGACTGATGTTTTGATTGGTGTTTTTGTTTGGTATGACGTCATTCATTTTAAATGACTGGAAGCTTCTGCTTCCTCATTTTAGTGTTAGTTTAGAATCCGGTTTAAAAGGAACGACTAAGTCACAGAAAAACTTTGCCATTTTAACTTCCTACTTTTCTTTGTGAGTTTTGTTTTTATAATCTTTAGACAGAGTTAATGTTTTACCCTATTTTATATAAATATATACTCGTATATAAATTTTTTAACATTATTAGGCTTAATTCTTTTGTGTCATGCATAAATTTTGAATTGGTTTGTTTACATCCCGCGCAATAAGGGTAACTTTAATTTAATTGAATTTACTTAATTATTTTTAATTAACGATACTAATACTATTAATGGCAATTATTATTATTATTATTATTATTATTATTGCCTTTTGTTCAATGAAGAAACAAAGAAAGAAAATAAAACATTAGTTTCTGAAATCTAAGATGTAAAAGAATTTGCTCAGTATTATAACCTCGATATGTCGTCTATATCAATTGTATACTATTATTTATTATGTATAATTGATGTTCAGGCAAAATGCCATAAGTGCCGTTTTTTGCCTATTTTTGCGTTTACAGGAAAAAGTGCCTTTTTCGTCATAAAGCGCTTAATTTGCTTTGTTTCCATTATTTTCTAGTATTATTTCATTGGAGTCTCAAAATAGGCCTATCAGTTTCTGTTATATATATAGGCCCTATATATTATATATTCATTAGGGGTGCACCGATATACAAATTTGGCCGATATATCAGTATCGGGCAGAAGCCGATACCGATATATCGGCCGATATACCGATATATCTTTACCTAACCTAATTTAACTAAACTAGAAAAATAGTTGTTTTATTAAATTAATTTCAATTCATATTTTTATTTATCACTAAATGTGCACTTTGGCAATTTAGAGTTTTTACTTCGGACTTCCTAAGAGTGATATTATTCAATTAATATAATAAATAATATAATAAAAAATTAAAAATTAACTATATAAACTTAAATTCTAACTTTAGATTTACTATATAAACATTACTATATTAATTAAGGAATGCATGATACATTTTAAATAAGTGCAATAGGTATTAATTACTTTTATTTTTTTTATTTTTTCAGACTTTGATAAATAAATAATAAATATTCATAGGATAAAATGATAAATGATAACGAGATAATTTTAAATGATTTGCCGTTATAAATAGCATGCATAAATTTTTATTTTTGTCTTTTGAAGTTTTGAATATTTTGATCATGTCAAAATCAATGTCCAGTCCTCTTTGGGCTTATTTTGAAGTTCTAGTTGATTCTAGCAAAGCAAAGTGCCAGGTGTGTGGTACTTCTGTATCAAGAGGAAGTAACATTCCAAAAAAAATGACGACATCAAATCTAAAGAATCATTTGAAAATTAAACATCCAGCAATTTTTCGTAAAGTAGAAAATCTTGCTAAGGGCGACAGATCAGATAAAATAGATATTCCGTCCATAAGTCTATTTGGTAGAAAAGTGGAAGAACAAATCCAGTGCAGTAGCAGTTCTAAATCTGAACTTGCACCCAATATTGAAACAAATCAAATAAAGTCATCCGCAAGTAGTGAGGAAACCTCAGAGGTTGGCACGTGTGTTAAACAACAAACATTGAAAGAGGTTCTGGAAAAGAAGCTTGAATGGAAAATAAATGATCCTAGGGCTGTGAAATTGCACTACCTCATTGGTGAAATGATGGCTACTGATCTCCAGCCATATTCAGTGGTAGAAGATTTGGGTTTCCGGAGAATCCTAAACGATTTGGAACCAAGATATAACATTCCTTCCAGGCGGTACTTTTCTGAAAACATTGTTCCCATGATTTACGATAGAGTAAAAATCAAGCTCAAAGGCCAACTACATGTTACACAATACTTAAGTTTAACATCTGATATATGGACGGCAACTCATGGCATGTATCCGTTTATAAGTTTAACTGCCCACTGGGTTTCTTCTACATTTGATATGAAAACAGCAGTTCTCAAAGTTTCACATTTCCTAGGATCGCACACTGGCGAAAAAATATGTCAATTTTTCCAAGAATCCTTAACAGAATTTGAAATCAATATTACTAAAGTACACATGTTAGTTACAGATAATGCTAGCAATATGAAATTGGTGACTAGTTCAAGTTTACTGGAGAAATCTCATCTGGGCTGTGCTATCTACACCTTGCAACTATGCATACAGGACAAACCTTTTAAACAGCAAAGAAGTATCATTGACATTCTGGCTATTGCAAGAGACATTGTGGGATAGTTTAACCATTCCAGTGCATCAAGGGAATTATTAAAAGAGTTTCAGAATCAGCTCAAATTACCAACACATTGATCCAGGATGTTCAAACCAGATGGAACTCTACTTACTATATGCTAGAGCGTTTGGTTGAACAAAAGAGAGCAGTCATCTTATTTTGTGCATCAAAGAAACGCAAATGTTTGGATGATAATCAATGGGAACTAGCTGAAACATTAGTGATGGTTCTGAAATATTTTGAAGATATCACAAAAGAAATGAGTAGCGAAACAGCAGTAGCTTCTCTGATAATACTTTTTATCAGAGTGATGGAAAATTATCCCGATGATGCTGTTCAAAATGTCAATGGAATTAAAACCATACTTGGTGATTTGAAAACAACATTCAAACAAAGATTCAGTGCCTACACAACTAACAAAAAATTGATTCTGGCAACAGTGCTGGATCCTCGATTCAAAATGAAATTCTTAATGGGTAATGTTGAAAAAGAGGAAGCAAAAAGACTACTCTGGAAATCTTTTGTTTCACTCTTGAACTTGAATCGAAACGAATGCACTGGCCAAGAAGGAGACTTGAGAGAGGAGTCAGGAAATGAAAGTAGTGGGACAGAGGGGGAGGGCAGTTCAAGCTCATCAACTTCTTCACCAAAGGCTAAAAAAAATCAAAGATATTTGGGCATTCTTTGACAAGAGTCAGAAACATGAAAAGCTCGTTCAAGAACAAGAAGCATCAGCAATGGAATCAGATTCTGTTAAACCTGGGTGTTCAAGCTCAAGAAAAAGAAAGCACTCTTAAAAATATTTCTCTAGTTCAACTGAAACAACAGGAGACACGAAAAAAATGCTTAAATGAAATTGCGACATACCTAAGCCTACCAGATCTTGTTCGTAACGTGTGCCCCTTCGAATGGTGGAAAAATTACCAGAACACAACAACAGGCAATGTTAGCCAAACAGTATTTGAGTGCTCCACCATCATCAGTTTGCAGTGAAAGACTTTTTAGTACCGGAGGTAATATTTATGAGCCTGCTAGAAATAAGCTCACTCCAGAACATGGAGAGCAGCTGATGTTCTGCCATTCAAATCTCAAATTATATAATTTCACTTAGTTTTTGTTTTAGAAATGTATTTCTCAGTTTTTGGTATTTGTTTTTTAATTGAGGGGTAAAGCAAAAGCAGCGTCTTTTATATATATATATATATATATATATATATATATGTGTGTGTGTGTGTGTGTGTGTGTGTGTGTATATATATGTGTGTGTGTGTGACTAAATATACTCCTATTTAGTAAACAGGAGTATAGATATTTTTATTTTTGAAAAAAGGAGCATTTTTTTTATTTTGAAATTAACATGGAGAGCAATTGATGATCTGCCATTCAAATCTCAAATTATATAATTTCACTTAATAGTTTTTACTTTTTAGAAATGTAGTTCTCAGTTTTTGGTATTTGTTTTTAAATTGAAGAGTAAAGCAAAAGGAGCCTTTTTTTTATTTTGAAATTATCAAATTATGCAATTATGATGTTTTGATAAAAACGAGAATTTAATTTAATAAAATGAGTTTCAACTTTTTTTTATTTTTCACCCTCCTTCAGATCTTCAGGCCTTATCAATCATTAAGAATAATAACTAATGTACTTACTTCAATAGTTTCACACTCGGCAAGAATAATATAATATCGGCCGATATACCTCTGACCGATACCAAATAGCCGATATATCGGCTGGCCGATGCCGATACCAAAATATCGGTGCACCCCTAATATATATATATATACGGAGAAGAGGGGCGACAAACTTGACCTTCGGTGAAATGAGGAATCATCGTACGGAACATTTGAAAGGTTGGAAGGTATGATCCAAACTACAAGGAAAAAGAAAAAAATATTCCAAGGTCTTTCGTGTATTCAACAATACACCTCGTCAAGGAATTCTAAAGTTAAAAGATTCCATGATGAGGTGCATTACTGAATACACGAAAGGCCTTGGAATAATTTTTTCTTTTTCCTTGTGGCTTTGCATCATTCATTCATTTCACGTGTTTAAGCGTATATATGTATACACGAGTATATATATATATATATATATATATATATATAGTTATATACTGTATAACAGAAACTGAGTATGCATAATAGCATTATTTTATATTAAACATTTTTTTAATTTAAATCCTTTTCATTATTGTGTAACTAAAATTTGTATTACCAACTGTTTTGTTCACCAATGGCGTTGTAATATGTATTATGCGTATTTAAAGGTATTATTCTAGATTAAACGTTTTTTGAAAGCAAATTTATAAATGCTTTTTGGGGATATTTTATGACGACTATTTTGAATGTTTATTTTGCCTATTTGCCTGCCTCTGTTTAAGGGCTTTCAGTGCCTAAACATCCGGTCTCTAATTTTGAGTATTTGTTCAATGTAAACTGTCAAGTAGGAAATTATGCATCATTATATTGGTCAATCTCTCTCTCTCTTTCTCTCTCTCTCTTACACGTGCGTATCTCTGCGTAAGTGATTTACTTACTTTTTTAAATGCATATATCTAAGTAACTAATAAAGCTAATTTAATTTAACCTAACTTAACCTTAATGTCATCAAACCGAGAAAGGCGTGATAAATGTTTCAGGCGTAACTGAGGGCTCGAAGGGTGACTTTTGTTAAGTCATAAAATAGTGAGGTACTCTCTAAACTAGCCTAACCTAACCTGCGTAACCTAACCTAGTCAGAACCAACATATCTTTTTTCTTACACTAAAAATATTTCTTGTTTTTTATAAAAATTATTTGGCTAATATTCAGAATTGAGAACACTAGGTTTTGGCGATCCACCCATTTCATTCTTTGGGCCAGTCAGGGTGACTCTTGCATCCAGGTTAGGTTATCGTTCTCGCTAGGTTGGTTATTTATTTCCTGCCACCAACTTTCAGCCAATCAGGGGTCCCAAAAATTGGTGTCCCCGAAACTTAATATTTGCCATACATTTTAAGTATAAATTACGTGTCGGGTAAAATTTTGGGTCAATCCCAGAATAGGCACCTGATGTACCTCAATCCCAGATGAAGCACCTGCGTTCAACCTCAATCCCAGAATAGGCACCTTGCAAGGAATTAAATAAAAAAACCTGATGATTACAAAATTTATTGTTTATACAAAGTTTATTACAAATGTAATAAAGGCAAAGTTATAAAAGGTTTAAAGTGGTTTAATGAATACAGAAAAATTTTAGATATTATAAATTCCTGCAATATGAACCCGAATGTTTCTGAATCCATCCGAAGCAAATCTATCTTGCCACATAAATTGGTATAGATATGTTTCTAATAATTAGGTTAGGTTAGGTTAGAGTTGATTTTTTCAAATATTGATAAAAACAATGAAATTATATCTCTAAAAACTGTTTATATTTTTTTCTCCTCAATCCCAGATTAAGCACCTGTGTTTTGCCTCAATCCCAGATTAAGCACCTAAAAATGATTTCAGGTGCCTATTCTGGGATTGATCCAAAAATTTTCCTAGATTTAGTGGAACTTAGTCATACTGTAAGCGATAGATAGATAGCTAGCAGACATGGGGTCTATTACTGGGTTTCTATTACTATTACTATTGATTTCTTCTATTACTATTACTTTATTTTTCATCTATTACTATTACTTGGTCATCTATTACTATTACTATTACTTTTGTAGGTGGGGTATTTCACTCATTTGAAAAGGATCTTTGTCTATTTAAATGCAATTAGAAGCAGTGTGTTAACAAATATTTGTTTCAACCAAATCATTACATGTTCAGAGATCTTGATAAATTTTACTTTACTGAAGGAAAGTTTGCCACACTCTTAGTTCACATACATGTGAATACATGGCCATATTTATTTTAGTTTAGACTAGATTTAGTTCATTTTTTCAGTTCTTTGTTCACACAATATGTCCATTGCATCTCTTAATGAAGTGCCACTGTAATAGAAAAGTAATAGACTATTATCTATTACTTTGTCTTTTATTACTATTAGTATTACTATTACAGCCAAAAAATTATGACCTCTTATTATTACTATTAATTGAAAAATCATGTAATAGTCTATTACTATTACCCCATGTCGGATAGATAGATGGATAAAATAATTTCACCTTACGTGTATTAGATGTGTGCTGAGAAATTTTATCCTGATCTTATTAAGTTTAACTTTATTATTTTAATAATAATTAACTAATTCCAAAGTTTTATTTATCTACTACATGTAAGAATTTTTAATTATAATTGTTCAGAACCAGAATAAAAACGTACGTAAATTATTTTCTATGATACAATGTCATTACATTTAAAATTCAAAATTAAGAGAGAATTATGGTGAAAATTGAAAATAGCCTAGTTAACGTTAAAATTAAAGTTTTCTTTTGAGGAATTTATGAATGGCTGCTTCATCTGTATATAATAATACATTAGTTTTTATATTTATTCATATATAAAAGACAATGAATACCTGAATAACATTTCTCACATAAAAACATCAAAATAATCATCATGTTTTTGTCTACAAAACTTATTATTTTCCAGGAAACAAGGAATAAACTAATAAAAAGCGTACAATAAAAATAAATACCAGTATATTATGTTATCATGTTCATTGAAGATAAGAATTTATGACATTCGACATTTAATTATATTACATTATATCCTTCGACTGCCAAATAATTATGTTTAAGAAACATGAAGGAATGAAGTTGAAGTCAAGGTCACACTTCCGAACGAAGTTGGCTAGCCACTGCTCAGAATCGTGCAGAGAGGAGCTCTGTATCCTCTGATACTGATACGAGAACTGTGTTTATAATAGTGTCGATGAGTGAGTGAAGGGTGAAGGTGCTATCGCGCATAATAAATTTTTATTCTTGTTTTTGTTTATATTTTATTTTAGGCTAGTGTATTGGAATGCCCCTTGCCCAACAACCAGACCCTTGGTCAAAGCTTCAAGTTAATAAAGAAGATGAGGTTAGTGAATTAAATTTGTTCGCTATTTGTTTGGGATTTTTTCAGTAATTTTAAGCAACTGTTTTTCTCTGACTTTGGGCTATGCAAAGAGTCACAACAGATCCCCACAACATGGTTATTTTTTAATATTGTCTTAATTTAACCCAAACTTAGGTCTAGGCCTACTTAGAACGTACTAAGCCTGTATGCTATGACATTAACTTAGTCGGAACTCTCATATAGGTGGCACTAATTTCACTAGGTTACGACGTAAAGGTTCAAGCCTTACAATAGGCTAGTAGGCCCTAGGATGTCGTATGTAGGTTTAACTTCACACTGCGGTATATTTAAGTTGGTTAGGGGTCTTGTAAGTAGGTTTTTACTAGCCTGGGGATAAACCTGCTGTATTCTTTTTCTTCAGCTAGTTTAATCGCCTAATTATGACCTGGGCTTATAATATGACCATGGTATATTATATCTAAAGCAGCTAAAAGTGGTATTACATAAATGGTAGGAAGGCTGGTACCGAAAGGCTTTTGGTCTAAATGAAATGTGGCATTTAAGCATATTAAAGTATGCATTTGATGGAGCCTACACACTTACACATTTTCCTAATTATATTTTCAAGCATTCAGTCAGTAAGTTAGATGAAAAAGTAATCTTCAATAATTCCATATGATGATGATGTAGGCCCATTGGGTTGACAAACTCCTATACATAACTAAGAAGCATGTTACTATTAAGGTCTAAACTATATCCATAGACTACCCAAACAAAATATAGCGTGCCTAATCTAATTCTATAACATACTATAGTCGAGCATTTGGAGAAAAAGTAGGCTCTAATATAAACCTTGGTATAAAATAGGGTATCTAGGTTTATAGTTTGGACCTTGCCCTCACTCTGCTGCAAATTGTATTATCGTAAAATCTTGTCTTTATGGTATTTAAATTTAAGTTTAATTAATGGGGAAAATTGTAACCAGTTGAATTGAATGACAGCACAAATTAAACTCCCTGTAGATAATGAGCTAGGCCTATATTGTTTAAAATTAATTTGGTTTTAAATAAATCCAATGGCTTCTTGCTTTCTAACTGTAACTTAGTTCGTAGAGTAAACTTTTTAAAGTAATTTTGAGACTTGCGTATAATAGCCTATGAAAATAGACCTACAGAATGGCCACAAAGTCCCTTTGCAGTGAAATTGCAGCATATACAATACAGTATATGTTGCCCTTGTTTTCATGTAAAGGGACTTTGACCACCCTGTACAACCCATGCTTACATATAGCCTGCGCAGTGGGGTCACGGTAGACCTACATATGATGTGAGCCATAAGTAGGACTCCCACCATTGAAGTAGGCTTATGAAGTTGTAGGGCCCATAGATACTGTATGGCTGACTAGATTAATTAGTCTGTATAAACTTTTATGCGTTCGTTGTTAGTAAGTATTTAGGTTGACAGAATAAAGTAGGCTATAATTAAGCCTAGGACTGTTGAAGGAGGTCGGATTACGTACATCTTTTGGAATTCAGAATGTACCTTATGCGTAAATCCTATCATACAAATATGATCGCCTTATACTTTACTCCATATGCCAACTCGATAGCCTGCAGTTTTGATCCTGAAAATTTTTGCAAAAAGTGCACCCTTTTTATGACGCCTGAAATATAGGGGCTTAGTCCTAGCTCACTTGAAAAACTAAAAATTAAAGATAAATACAGCTTCTTGGTCACCTAATGTTTGGCATTGCCCATAATCCCTGATTGGTCGAAAGATGGTGACGTGGAAAATTACTTACCAACCAGGAACGGACACTTATAGGTGTACGCCTAAGACGGGCATAAGATCCGCCCTATTTGGCCCGTCTTTTCCGACTGTCAAAAATCTGGTAGCCGAATTGAAATTAGGCTAATGCGACCAAACCAATCGGTATAGTGGCTTTTGTGATTCAACACGTGTAGGCCTACTTACTGTTTGTAAATTTTTTTTGAGCAATCCAAGACTACTTCTACAGCATTATTAGTCCCGCACTTGCCCGGGGTCGCTGCTGCGGATCCTCCTCCTCCACTCTTGTCTATCCTGTACCAGCTCGACATCCAGCTCCCGCTCCCTCAGGTCGTCCCGAACACTGTACCCCCTCGCATGGTCTCTCCTTCCTCGCCCGTCTTCTCTGAGCTATCTTCTTCAGCCGCATCCGCTCATGGTGCGGTAGCCCTCGTCCACTTTCCACGGGTCAGGGTGATCCCCCCGCGCGTCGGTTACGGCGGACGCCCTAGCATGTACGACATTTACGACATTTTCCATGATCCGCATATCATAATGGTATTGGCAAGGTTTTACGCCGGATGCCCTTCCTGACGCAACCAGAAAGAAAGACAAATAATGAAATTTATAAATATGAAGTTTCAGAATGTAATTATCGTAATATTTTCTCTGAAGATGATATTAAGCTTTCTCTTTTTTTTTTTTTTTTTTTAGGATGTCCACAAAAATAATTTTTCTGTACTTTTTGTAATAATTTTCTCTCCCTTAATCGCTAATCACTTTCCTTTACAAACTCATGTCTACTCTTTCTTCTGGACTGAAATTCTTCGGCGCACTTACTTAGTACATCTTCCGCCTACTGCCCATTTTTGGAGCAATCCAAGACTAAGCACCCCAGTTAGACCCCAATCCAAGAAACGGCACTCCAGTTCGACCTCAATCCAAATTAAAGGATTTTAACATATAAAATAAAATAAAAAATATTTTAATGTTTACGAAGGATATTGTAATAAAAAAATTAGAAGAACCTAATTGAAATAAGGTTAATTGAATGCCAGGTTAGGTCAACTGTACGCCCTTGACGATTGGTTAAGTCGTGATATTTTTGTTAAAACTAACGAAAATATCACTACTTAACCTAACCAATCGTCAAAGGCGTACAATTAACCTAACCGGGCATTCAATTAACAATTTTAGAGCAATTAACTTCATTTTAGAGCAATCCAAGAATAAGGACCCTCGTTCGACCCCAATCCAAGAAAAAGCACCCTAAATTGATTTGGGGTGCTTATTCTTGGATTGCTCCAAAAATGTTTTAGCTGTGTATGAATTCAGAGTAGGCCCTATGAATTATGATGAAGATTTCAAAACATTAATTTGAAATATGAACAACTTTCCGTAGACCTGTCGTGATTCCGTTTAGAGCATGGGTGGAGAACCTGCCGCCCGCGCGCATAAAGTGTAATTAAATTAGTGGAATTGCCCACGGACAGTTTAATTATTTAAAGTCATACACTATTTACATCTTAATTATGTCCCAAACTATTTTTAAAGCTTTAATTTGCCCGGTAGAGAGTAGTTTAGTTGAAATTTTGTCCGCCACACAATAAAGGTTCCCCACCCCCTGGTTTAGTGTAGTATACAGCAATACCTCGAACATCGTCGCTAATGCGTTCCTGGAAAAGGCGATGATATTCAAAACAACGATGTTCAAGGAATGTAACCTATGGGAAATAAGAGATTCCGTTCTCAGCCTTTTTTTTTGGTGTTAAAATCAGGATTTTTTCATTACAAATACAGGACAAATACACTCGTTTTAACAGCTCAATCACAGGAAAAACATTAATAAGAAACTGTTCAATTCAAACCTTTTATTTAAACACTAAAATTTATAATACGAACGAAAAAATTAAATTGGAAATTATTTTTAAGCAAAATATTTGTCTACTGTTCAATTTAAACCTTCTGTTAAACATGAAAAGGGGGAAGGGTGATGCTGTCAGGCGTAAGACGACGAACTAGCAAAACCAAGACGATGATGATGTAAATCTTAGTCGCAAGCATAGCAACGACGAAAGCGCAAAACGACTATGTTCAAAATAACGATGTTCAAGGTATTACTGTACTTTTTCCTCCAGGTTTTCGTTCATTTTAATTTTCTACGTTTAGTAGGCCTACTCCCTTCACACTGATGTAGTTCAATCTTTTCTGCCTTCAACAGGAGCTTCAGCGTTAAAGAACTGCCGTCTTTCAACTAAGTACACACACACACACACCCACACACCTCGTTAACCTCCTCGTTGGTGTTCTGTGTTGGTCTCTCTTCACACAAAGGTCAAGCTGGTGGCCCCGCCTCTACGCTTGGCTTGGTGGAGGAGCGAGTTGCTTTCTTGCGCGCTCCACCGCACATAGCCAGGTACACCCGGCTCATCTGGTACCGTCCTGAGCCAGGCATCTAGTCTTTTCTTGAAAACTTCAACTTTGACCCCTGTAACTTTTCCGAGGTCTTTTGGAAGCTGGTTAAAAAGTCTTGGCTCTCTGACAACTAAGCTATTTTCTTTCATTGTTGAAGAGGTCCCTTGTCGGGCCTTTAATTTGGAACCACTACACATTCTGCCTTTCCTATTTTCCAGTGTTGTTTGAATGGTAATTAGGTTTAGTTTTAGGTTTGGTACCAGTTTTTCGATTTTCTGTATGTAGATTATGGTGTACCTCTCCTCTTCTTTCCAGGGAGCACAGATTTAGTTTGTCGTCTTTCTCAGTAGTTGAGTTCTTTGCAGCCATTAGTCTTAGCTGTGAAAATGTGTGTGCGTTTCTTCTAGTATATTAATTTCTTCCTTTTTATATGGGGACGTTAAAACGGACAGTATTCAGGTTTTGGTATGATCACTGTTCTCAGCAGGGGAATCATTACTGTCTTGTCCCTCCTTTTGAACGTTCTTAGTACCTGTCCCGCGACACTCTTTTTGCTTTGTTTATTGCTATCTGATTTTGTCTCGAATTTGGCATCATCGGTCCATTATTACTCCCAAGTCGACCGCTTTCGTGCTTCTCAGAATTTCCTATCTATCTGGAGTATACTGTAATATGCAGTCTAAGTTTCTAGTCTCTACCATATCTCAAGAGCTGAAATTTCTCGGTGACCATGTGTATATTTTATTCGGGTCCCTCTGCAAGGCCTCCACTTCATTTGCATCGCTGATTTTTCTGCTGATCTTTGTATCGTCCGCAAAGGATGTGACTAATATATATATATATATATATATATATATATATATATATATATATATATATATTCAGCTTAAAGTATGTATTACAGAAAAATTTAAATGATCGCACAGTAGTAAGCCTAATAAAACTAGGTTTTTTTTATTCCGATGACTGTAATATTTATTTATGTACCTCCTGAGCACCTCGATTATATTTTATGTAATATATATATATATATATATATATATATATATATATATGTGTGTGTGTGTGTGTGACCATATAACCACGCATTTCTAAATATGCCGAATTTATCTCCCATCAGGATTCGAACCCGAACCCTCTGACTTGGAGACGCAAATATATTCGGCTACTATAGGATAAAAGTTAAAAACAACCTGACGATATATTTTCATCACTCGAGAGAAATACATCGTTTTCGCATCTTTATATATCAATTTGGCTATTTTTATGTCGGTCGTAAATTATTTTACTTTTTTCGGGAAATTCGAGAGGAAAAGGAGCTTTATGCGGTTGACTTCTAAGTATCAAATTCCCCTCTTCCTTTATATTATAATAAAACAAAATACTGGATTAAGTAATATGGTTATTTTTACCAGTCGAGTGAAACTAATTTGTTTCGTAACGTCTATTTGCTTACTACTACACGTTTTTTTTTATGCCTGGTAAAGATCAAGAGCGTCCTTTATCCTTGAAATACTGGTTGTAAGGATGCAAATCGTGTGTTGGGGAGAGGGTGCTTTTGGAAATGCATGTAGTTAGTACTGACTTTCGCCCAGTTAGTTAATATAGCTAAGTATGAGTTTGTGGCTTTTATAGGTTTTATTACAGTAACCCCTCCCCTCTCCCCAACACACACTGTACGAATACTTATAATCGCCAAACTAATGTTTTAAGTATATTCGTCCTTATCTTTTGTACCAGGCATAGATACTTAAGAGAAGCTTACCGTTCGTTTGGGGGAGGGAAAAAAAAAAAAAAAAAGTTTAACTCCAACATACAATGTAAAACATCAAAGAATTTGAGGAAAATAAAAAAAAAAGTAAAACGCCAAAGTTTTTGTACACTTCTTAAAAAAATTATTTAATACTTTGTGTCCACCTTAGGCTTGAAGAATTTACAATTTTTATCAATAGTTGGCTGTTTATTGATTAGAGACTTGCCGGTTCTAAATTCTAGAATTTTCTCTGTGAATCTTCACGGAAGACTGATAACTGTGCAAGCCATTAGTAAGCAGTGGGTCGTCGTGGTAAAGAGCTGTCTACAGATCATTACTGCACACGAGTCTAGAAAGTGTTATAGGAAGATAGGAGAACAACTTCGGATTCCACTTACGACGGTTGCTGCAATTATAAAGAAATGGAAAGGTTTTGGAACAATCAAAACTCTACCAAGGTGTGGACGACATTGCAAGATTTCAGAATGTACACCTAGACTGATTGATAGTGTCTGCTGCAAATCCACGAGTGACTGCATGTGATATTCGCCAAACATTAAGACTGTTTAAGATCGATGTCCATCCCCTCTACTGTACGTCATACATTGAGAAAGAATGGTCTGTATGGAAGAGTTGCACAAAGTAAACCTCTTCTACGAAAAACGCATAAAGAAGCTCGTTCAAAGTCCGCCAAGGATCATCAAAATGATGGATTTGTATTCTGGAAGAAAGTTCTCTGGACAGACGAGACCAAAACTCTATTCAGGAAAACGAGTAACACTATGTTTGAAAATCAAATACTGCATTCGAGGAAAAAAAACATCCTTCCTACGGTTAAAACATATTGGTGGTAGTGCGCTTCTTTGGGGATGCTTTAGTGTTTCTGGTCCAGGAAAGCTTGTCATCAATGGGATCTTGAATTCGAGGACATATCAGGAAATTTTAGAAGAAAATGTATTGCCTTCAGTTCAGGAGTTGCGAATGGGTCGCAAATAAGTACTGCAACAAGATAATGATCCAAAATATAAAGGTAAAAGCACGATGAAATGGCTCCAAGGAAAGAATTTGAAACTTCTCGAGTGGCCCAGTCAAAGCCCAGATCTCAATTTAATCGAGAATTTATGGTTTGATTTGAAAAACGGTGTCCTCAAGAAAAACCCTTCGAATCTGAATGAATTGCAACAATTTTCTTTAGAAGGATGGGCTAAAATTTCTACCGAGAGATGTCGAAACTTCGTAGAAAAATACCCAGAATGAATCGTTGAAGTCATTCAAGCGAAAGGTGGACACGCAAAATATTAAATAATTTTGTAAATGAATGTAGGGAAAGTTGTGCGTTTTAACTTTCCTCAAATTCTTTCATTTTACTTTATATACTGGAGTTGAATTAATTTTTTTTTTCAAACGAACGGTAAAGTTTTCATAACTATCGTGTGCATGGTACAAAAGATAGAGGAATATAACTGAAATATTTCTCTGCACGAATACTTATGAGCGCCACTGTGTATATATATATATACACACACACAGTATATATATATGTGTATATACACACACAGTATATATATATATATAATATGTGTGTGTATATATATATATATACCACACACTATATATATATATACACACTATATATATATATATATGACCTGATAAAAGTTCCGTGCGTTGGTGTCTCCATATATATACAGGGTGTATCATGAGTCCGGTCTCGTAGGAAAATTTAGTCTAAATTAAATTTACAAAGTAATACCTTAGAACTAAAGCAAATATTCCAATTGATATCTTGTTTTGGGTCCTTTTTTTTGGTTGCGGGTAAAATAACGAGCAATGGCTCGTATGGAAGTGAGCTGCACTCGTGAAAAAGCTCCGCTTTTTCCTCAGGAGTGTAGCTCGCTTCCATATTATCCATTGCGTGTTATTCTGCCTGCCACAAAAATAAAGGTCCCAAAACAATACTTCAATTGGAATATTTGTTTTAGTTCTGATGTATTACGTTTGTAAGTTTAATTTAAAATAAACTTTCCTATTAGACCAGACTTATGCAACACACAAACACACACACTGTGTGTGTATGTTATATATATGTATATATATGTATATGTATATATATATGTATATGTATGTATATGTATATGTATGTATATACAGGGTGTCCCGTAAGTCTGGACCCATAGGGAAAATAATAAAATTACAAAATAGTCCAAAAATTTATTGCATAATCTGTTCAAAGTGTCCGCCGTTGTGTCGCACACATAGTTGAAGACGCAATCTCCACTGCGACAGCACTTTCTGAATCACAGTCGCAGAAATTTCTTGACACGCCTCCACAATGCGTGCTTTAAGGTGGAAAATGTTCTGAAGTTTGACCTCGTACACTTTGGCTTTCAAGTGGCCCCACAAATAAAATCATAATAAAAAATAATAAAAAAATAATAATAATAACATAATAAAAAAATATATTATAAATCCCTATGGGTCCAGACTTACGGGACACCCTGTATGTATATATATGTATATGTATATATATGTATATATGTGTATATGTATATATGTGTATATATAGTTATTATATGTGTATATATATATATGATATATATAATAAATAAATAAATAATATAAAATGTTTCTTAAGACTCTAACGAAGTATTTTCTGTATATAATAGTGATAGTGAAAACCTGATTGTTAATATAGAAGACAAAAGTAATGTATATTCTGTCTATGTAATATATAGACCACCTAATACTAATATCAATAGTTTTTTAATTCACTTAGATAACATGTTACGCAACTTCCATAAATTGAATGCCATAGTTGCGGGTGACTTCAACATCAGTTTTCAATCTGAAGCAATTTCTCATAAATTTTTAAACTTAATGAATCCCTTCTATCTTAGTCATACTCTAACCAAACCCACTCGAGTCTGCAACTATGGTAATCGAATAACAGAATCTACGACTACGATTAATAATTGTAAATAGCAATGCCCTAGTAAATTCTGGAATTATAACCACAAACATCAGTGATCATTTTCCTACTTACGCTATATTCAATAACTTTGTTCGGGTCGTGGACAAAACAACTATTGATTACGGAATATTCTCAGCGGTTAACAAAAGAAAATTTATTGGGGCCGTAGAAAACACTCGATTTGACTCTGACAAACCTATAAATGACCCAGATCATATGTTGTTTCTTCTTCTATGACACCTTATTCCATATTTTTAATATGACCTAGGTCGTACGTTTGTTCTTCTATGACACCTTATTCCATATTTTTAATATTTGCTTTCCTTTAAGGAGGAAAACAGTTTCGCCCAAAAGTGTCTCAAATCCATGGATCACTCGAGGAATTATCACTTCAATAAAGAAGAGAGAAATTATTCAAATTGCAATAACAAAGAAAAAATCCTAAAGTACAATATACTCAATACATAAATAAATTAACTAAAAATAATCAAAGTTGACAAAATATAACTATTATAACAATCAATTTTCCAAACATAATGGAGACATGAAAAACACTTGGACAACCATAAACAGTCTTCTCGGAAACAAAATGAAGAAAAATTCAATAGAGAAATTAAATGTCCATAATAAAGAAATTACTGATGATATTTCTATTGCAGATTCTTTAAATATACATTTTACTTCAATAGCGGAAGAGCTTCGCTCACAATTACTAAATAATGATCACTCACCTCTAGAATATATGCCACCCAGCCCATTAAATTCATTTTCTTTTGTTCCTGCTACCTCTATTGAGGTCCGGAATATTATTGGTAAATTAAAAAATACAAAAAATAACCACATTCCTGTACTATATTGAAACGTGTTAAAGATAACATATCTGTAACTTTGGTCAAAATTATCAATCAAAGTATTTCCGAAGGAATATTCCCATCAATGCTAAAAACTGATTGTATAACACCCCTTTTTAAAGGGGGTAATCCTACACTAGCAACAAATTACAGGCCGGTGTGTTCATTATCTGTGTTCAGCAAAGTTTTTGAAAAAATTGTAAAAAGTAGAATGCAGCGATATTTAGAATCCTACAATTTATTATCTCCAAATCAATATGACTTCCGTAATAATAAAATAACGGAAATTACTATTTTAAATCTTATGGAAAAAGCAAATATAGCTAAAGAGAACAAAGAAATAATGATATCAATATTTATGGATTTGAGTAAGGCGTTTGATGTAATAGAGATAGACCATAATATTCTACTTAATAAATTATATTGTTACGGCTTTAGAAGAGCAATCAATGATTGGTTTAAGTTATTTGTCTGATAGATATCATTTTGTATCAGTGAATGAGGTTTGCTCGCTAAAGCGCTTGTCAAACATGGTGTGCCACAGGGCTCAGTTCTGGGTCCACTGTTGTTTTATTATATATAAATGACCTTCTACGTTCATCTGATATACTGAACTTCATGATGCTTGCAGATGATACAACTGTCTCTTTTTCTCGCAAAGATCTTAATTCATTTAAGAATATATTTAATTCAGAATTCATCAGTGTAATGAAATGGTTGACCACCAATAAACTCTTCCTAAATACCGGTAAAACAAATTTCATTATTTTTACTAATGAAAGAAATGTGCAGCTTGATGAACTTAACCTTACAGTGTTAACCTTTCATTAACCTTAGTGTTAATGAAATCGCTATAAAGGAGTGTACCTAACAAAATTTCTTGTTGTAATGCTAGATAAGAATTTGCAATGGAGTGATCATGTAAATTATATCGTGAAAAAAGATTTCAAAGAGCGTTGCTATAATGTTTAAACTTAGAAATGTAGTCCCTAAACAGATTTTACTGACTATCATACGCTTGTTCCTTATATAACGTACTGCACCCTGTCAGTATTTAAAGAGCTAAACCTACTAAAGTTCAATGATGTAATCAAACTGGCACATTTTATTTTTATTTACAAGTGTAAGAACAAAATCATTAATTTACAATGGGTAAATAGATGTAACTCGAGAAATCCATCATTATCACACCAGAAATAGATCAAAGCATGTTATACAGTACCTCAATTTAGATTTTCATCTCAAAAAATTACCCATTTTCATTGGATTAAAACTATGAAATGACTTAAATGCTGATATAAAAAATATTATGAATGTAAATTTGTTTAAAACCAAGTTGAAATTCCAATTAATAATGGCATACTAACAAAAATCTAGGATTAATGTCCATTACTATTGTTTATTAATTTCTCGTGTGTAATCTAATATTAAAAGCATTTCTTGGAATTGTTCAGTTTTTCTCTCTCGTATATAATATTGATTTCTTTGTATGGTATTGGTAATAATGCCTTCAATGGTGACCTTGCATTTGTCGTATCAATAATGATAATTTAAGATTAATACATACTTTAACTATTAATAATACTCGTTTACTTATTTATTATTAATTAATAATAACTATGTTTATTTTTAATAAGAGCCCAGTAAAGCCTAAAGCGTAAGGGCCAAATTAAATAAAATAAATAGTCCAGCTTCACAATATTTGTCATTGTAAAACGAATGTATTTATTTTATTATTAATAAAGGTTATTCAATTCTGTATTTTACTGATCACACACTGATCAATTAGGAGTCACCTTCGATTAAAAGCCTATTGTAAGGTTTGGCATATAGGCCAGTTCAGGCTTATACAAGTTGGCGCAAAAGTCGGGATACGTATGAATTATGGTTTTTTTTCAGTGCAAATATATATATATATATATATATATATATATATATATATATATATATATATATTTGCACTGAAAAGCGTAGTTTCTTTGTCCTAACTTTGGCGTCACCCTGTGTAACAGTTTCCATGCTGTTAATAAATACTGCTTTTAATGTTCTAATTTTAGATTTTAACTTGTTACCCCCAAATTCTAAGGGAGCTTTTTCCAGTAACCATTTAAAAATATCCTGCAATATTTTTCTCCCCTCGACTTAACCTATAAATCCTGGAACATTGTGTCGAGTCCTGGAATATATTGTGCGTGGGCGCGCGCGCGCGCACACACACACACACACACACACACACACACACACACACACACACACACACAATACGAAAGCGGAGTCCATGATGATGAGCAGTAAGGTCAGGTTAAGTCCTGGAATTTGGTTTATCATTTTGCTTGCCACTACACACGCTCAAAGCAAGCACGCAAATCGGTAGGAGCGTCTATTGTTTGCAACGTTCCCCTTGAAAAGGGGTCCTGGAAACGAGTTCTGGAACTTATTGCGGGACTTAGAAGCACCTTTATGAAAGAAATCCTTTATAAGGAACCTTTGGCCAAAGGAGGTGACAAAATCCATAGATAAATTTAATACGAACCCATTTCGGTATCCTCTTCCTCCTGTCTCGAATATATCGTGATTTATGAGTTATTATTTTGTATCAAGTTGGATCCGAAAGATAAATTTCAATTTTATTCAAATCACTCGCGTTATGGACTGTTACATTATTATTAATGGTATTATTAACCCTTTAACGCCGAACGTTTTTGTAGGATTAAGTCTAAATGCGTGTATTTGAAACGGTACATATTCGATCCAGTCGGCGTTAGAGGGTTAACCATCTATAGTTTTTGAATATTAAAAGTCCGCGTTAATTTACCATAGCTGAGCGAAATATTGGAGGATTTATTTTTATAGAATATTGATACGGTAGCGCCTATTTTGTTGGGTGCCTCGGGAAACACGGTGCGGTCTTGCATAATTAATCGGAAAAGTTATATATAGTGGGCCATTTATCATCAGTTATTTACGTAGTTTAAATAACTTCACCGTGCATTTTAATAGTTTATATAATGTTTCGTGTAACACACACACACACACACACGGTCAAAATTATGGTATCACCAGAAAAATGTGTTATAGCTTAAAAGCCCTGCTGCCAAAACCAATAATTCTTACGCAATGCAGTAGACCAGTGTATGAAGTTGCAGTGATCTTTTAGCCCTCCTATCTTGAGTAGTTTGTATTTAATGATACATTTATGTTATTATGCAAAACTTTTTTACACTTTATACAGACTAGTTATCTGACATGTTTAAGCACAGAACTAAACATGAAGAGTTTTCCATTGAAGATACTCGGCGGCAACCTTTCTTTTTCAGAAATTAATAATGGCCCCCAGGAAAGAAATTCCTATAAACTCATTGAAATAATGGCTTTGCGTCGTCTTGGGCTATCCCAAAGAAATGTTGAACGCAGGATTGGCGTTTCTCAGAATGGAGTGTCCATAACCATTAAAAGACAAGAGAAGACAAGCTCCGGGAACGAGGAAGGAAGGTCGAGGTAGAAAAAGAAAGACGACAGTAAGAGAATTTACATTACTAGTTAGTAAGTCCAAAAGAAATAGATTTCTGACAGCACCTCAACTAACCGCTGAACGCATTTTAACATAAAAAAAAGCAGTCTCCTGTTCAACTGTCCAAAGGCGAGTAAGAGAGGCAAGGTTGAATGGTAATGCAGCTGTTAGAAAACCTTATCTGAAGCATGGTAATAAGCAAAAGCGACTGAAATTGGCAATAGAACACCAAAACCTTGCGTTAGAAGACTGGAAACAAATTCTCTGGACAGAAAAGAGCAAATTTGAAATGTTTGGCAGTAAGAGAAGACAGTACACAAGGAGATGGAGAAAGGTTCAGAGAGCTGATTGGTGTCTACAGTCAAGCATGGAGGTAGCAATGTAAAGATATGGAGCTAGTTTGTTAGTGATGGGACTGGAGACCTATTGACAATTGAAGGAAACCTCACCCCAACTAAGAGGAGTACCATCGTATCCTACAGCATCATGCTACTTCTTCCGGTCATCGTTTGATTGGGAATAACTTCACCTTCCATGAAGATAATAACCCCAAATATATTTGAACAGAAAAGGTGAATATGGAGCATAATGAATTGGCCTCCTTAATCCCCAGATCTAAACCCAGTTCAGATTGTTAGATGAACTTGACAAAGTAAATTCGCGAGGTTCAACTACTCCACTCAACTTTGGGAATATCTACAAGAAAAATGGAATAATTTGACACCAGATTAGTTTGAAAAATTGCCGAGAAGAATGCTCAAAATATGCCACACTGTCGTAAAGCAGAAAGGAGGATTTTTTGGTGGAATGACGTTATCGCTAATAACGCATTATTGTCGTATAAAGAGCAGGGTTTTCAAATCTTTTGCAGTCACGGACCCCTTTCTAACCTTGGTAACTTCCGCGCACCCGACTCCTCCTTCGCCATTGCCCTAATTTGCTTAACTTTCTAATGTATTTTAGGAGAAAAAATAAAAATTGCGAAAATTATTGTATGACTATTACTTATCATCGTAAGAATGAACTTTTACAGTAAAAACTAAGAAGCAAATAAATATAACGCAAATTAATATTTTTGTTAGTGTAGTAATATTTGGTATTCTGTCAGAGTTACCACCGCGGACCCTCTGAGATGTGACCACGGACCCCAATTTGGGAAACCCCTTATTGAGCAAAAATGTTAAGTAATTTCCATGTCCGTTTTCTCATTGTATCAGTTTCTCGGAGACACTAACACAAAACCTCCATTAAAATGTGCAGCCTCCAAACACTGTTACTCTTTATTTTCATTTTACGATAATAAACCTAAACAATACTACTACAACCTTATTTTTCTTGACTCTGTGTGTGTGTGTGTGTGTGTATATATATATATATATATATATATATATATATATATATATATATATATATATATATATACACCGGGTGGACGAAAAAAAAACCTGGACACATGTTTTTTCTACAAATTTCAAACTAGTCAAGCTAATACACCCAAATTAGTATAAGATGTAGCCAATAGCATGGTTATGATGTGCTGTAAACCTCAGTTAATTATCTTTGGCCGTTTCTTAATTATAAAAAATTTAACTTGACGAAACAAACGGCGAGATTTTGTGAAGCTGACTACGCTGACCACCAAATTCTCATGACTTAACCCTTTACTGCCCAAAAGGACAAATTTGTAACCTTTCAAATACACGCATTCATAACTTAACCCTACAAAATATTTGGGCAGTAAAGGGTTAAATCCTCTGGATTACATCGTGTAGAATGAGCTGGTCATTGGTGTACCTTGGAAGCACTTAGACAAAGAATTGAGGTTGTTTGGCCTATGGTGTCCAAAGACAAAATCGAGTCATCCATAGATCAGTGGGAAAGGAGAATACTGGCCGTAATTCAAGAAAATGCGGGGACCAATACAACACCGATTTCAATAGGGTAAGTTTTATACGAGTTCCGTTGAAATTTTTAGCACATGATAACTATACTATTGGTTACATCTTTACTAATTTGGGTGCATTAGCTTAACTAGTTTGAAATTTGTAGGAAAAACAATTTAAGTGTCCAGTGTCTTTTCATCCACCCGATATATATATATATATATAATATATATATGTGTGTGTGTGTGTGTAAAGAACGACGCTTGTGTAGAAGAGCGTTCCGCACAAGATGAGGAGAGAGAACGAGCAAATGAAAAATGAGGTACCTCCCAAGAATCGAACACGGGATAATCTTCGTGCAGTGGTTAGCATATCCCGACCGGCAATTGGATGATCCCGGGTTCGATTCCTGGGAGGTACCTCATTTTTCATTTGATTTGCTCGTTCTCCCTCATCTTGTGCGGAACGCTCTTCTACACAAGCGTCGTTCTTTACATTAATTATACTGTATATATATATATATATATATATATATGCAACCCCATATTCTGGGATTGCTCTAGAATCCAAATATGCTTGCTTCACGCAGTTAAATCATATTGTCACAAAAATGGTCAGTCGAGTTATTCTTATTTGCTTCAGATTAAAATGCTTGCGAAAATTGAGAAATAGAGGTCTGTACCGTCTCAGATGACTATTTTTCAGTTTTTGCAAGTATACAAGTGTGAATATTAGCGAAACTACTTGCTTGCTTTACTAATTATGTGATACGAATAACAGGTGTTTGGCACTATTTATGACTTAACTATAGGTATAATCATATTTGGATTCTGGATCAGTCCGGACTGGTTCAGTGGCGTCAATATATATATGGGTTGTATATATGTACAGTATGAATGAATGAACGAGGGTTTCATAAAGATTGGAGGAAATATTTCACCAACCACTGTTTTGACAATTCATACTGTAGTTTAAGAGGAAGGAGGAAGAAAGATCTCGTACCAAATACATCATTCTATTTGTATGCCCATTCAGGGTACGAGCAGCGCGCAGCAGTCGCAGCATTTCCCAGTAAGTAGTGTGTTCTTGTACTAACGAGGCTTCCGCACGTGGCTCGTCACCACTAGAAAGCAACAATGCTCTTTTATATTCGTTCACAGACTATTCAATCCGTATTAATTTTTATACAGTTTTCGTCAGTTTGTATTGCAGACACCTCTAGTTATTATAAGTATAGGTGCATGATTCTTCAGGAGCAAGATGCATTAAGAGTTTTCATATATATATATATATATATATACACACACACACACACACACACGGTAAATAAATAATAATAGTCTTAATGTATTGGAGCAGATTACAGTATGTAATAATAGTAATAATAATTGGCCCAATTACTGCACACTGAACAGTATAGAAAAATGTTCGACTAATTGGCGATTTTAATTATAGGTTCGCTTTGAATAGTTTGAGACTTTTCAGTTCAATTGAGAGGCTTCACGACCTGTTGCTACCTTTTAATTTCATCGATGTTGCTCTTTCAAGTACGATCAACACCATCAGATTCTTATCAGGAGACGAACTTTTCAATGTTTCTCGTCGTCGTGTTCTCGGTTTTAAAAAAGGCGTTGGCTAATAAATTATATATATATATTAGGGTGGTCTAAAAAAATTAAAAGTTGGAATTTTAATTTAGACACACGTCGCCCTAATACCTTTACCCCAAACATGTCTTCAGGCAAAATTTCAGTTCATCTCAATATTCAGGGGTCTCGCAAAACTTCAACTTCCCGGTCATCCCAAAAAATTGACAGTTATCTCAAATAAGCTCACGGAAAAGGAAGGGCATCATTGTAGAGTCTAAGTTTATTTCAGGAAGACAGCTTTTGACATGGAGGGCAGATCCTTCCTGTGCTGAGCTACAACTTTCAGGAGGTACTGCTTCTGGGTCTCATCCTTGGTGATGGATGAGTTGAATTGTGTGATCAGAGCAATACCCCTTTCGGCGCTGTCGTTCACAACCTTCAGTGAAGCGACGGAGGCCATGAATTGTTGGTATGTTTCATCTTTGTTCCAAGAAGAAGGTGGCTTGGCGAAGGACTCCGACTCCTGACGACCATTCGGGAGAATGAGGTCAAAGATGTTCTTGATCTTGGCAGTCACGAAGTGGTGTTTAAGGAGAGAATCTCTCGCCATCAATTCTCTTCAGTCCCTTCCGCTCTCTTCTTGAGATTTTCCACCATTGCAACTTTCTCCTCTTCTCCAATCCGGTCATCAAAGAATGCAAGACCGATCAATTCCTCGGACACATACCACAGGTGGCGTTTGAAGGCTGTGAGGGCAGTGTTCGCCAGCTGACGATTCGGAATTCCGCTCTCAAGATCCTTCATGAAATCAGTCATTTTTGGGGGTATATGATGCAATCGTTGCTTGATGCCAGTACCTGGTGTAGAACAGAGAAATGAAAAAGCTGAGATTCCGTACCGCGCACATTCCGTGAGCAATGAGGGTGAACTGCTCTCCGAAGAGGAAGATCTTGAGAGCATAAATGGCCTTTGCCATCCATCTGGCTTGGTGGAAGGCCCCAGGTGCCCTAATCTTCATACCTCCCTCTGGAATTTCCCCCAAGAAGGTGTATGATAGGACAAGGAATTCCTTGTAATCGTCCACCTTCAGGTCCTTCAGCGCCCTTTCTTTGAATCCTGCCAGGGGACCAGAGAGTTCTTCCACGATATTCTCATCGTGCGTTGCTGGCTTCCAGCGGGTTCCATCAATGAATCTCCACTGCTCTTGGAACCGCATGAACAAGGGGATATTGGGGCCGTTGGATGGTCCGTACTCCTTCTTGAAGACATCAGAGAGAACAACTTCCAGGATATGGTGACGGCAAGCAATCCAAATAATCTCCCGGTTGATGGCAGCTTGTATCTTCGTGCAAGCTCCCTCGGACAGACCAGTGTTTGAGGCCGTGGTGTCGAACACCAAGCCTCGCACATGATCCATGAAGTTCCATTCCTGAAGAGCAGTGATGCAAGCGTTCGACTGGTTCACACCTGTGCTGCTGCCAATCTTGGGGACCCCGAGAAGGATCTCTTGATTGCATCCTGTGACCAGGATGGCAATCCTGTCAACCTTCTCGGACTTGGACACATCAGGAAGAATCTTCGAATCCCAGTGGAGGAAGAGCTGGGTTTTGGGAGGGAGGTTCAGGTTCTTATTTGTCTTTGCGAATGCTTCCCTATTGGCCATCCTGTGTCGTCGAATTGAACTTCGTGAGGGCGTCGTCATCTTTAGGTTCTGCCCAGATGCTTTTGCCAGGGCTCCCGAAAGGCCCATGGCGGCCTTGTCGGAGATGTTGAACCGATCCATGGCTACACTCACTTTTGGGCTGAGCAGAACACGTCGATTCTCCTTCGTTGCAGTGACCTGCCATCTTTGAGCGTAAACTCGGCGTCATTCTCTTCTGTATCTGTTTCTGAGGAGGAAGGCAGTGCCATCTGCGAGGAATCAGACTTCAAATAACGCCTTTTTCTCATTTTCACTTATCTCCTTCTGTTGTTTAATCACCTCCTCTTGTTTCGTCTTTTCCGCGCTGACTTTGGTGTGAATAACATCGATCCCGGTCATGGAGGATGATGTTCGATCTTCCCTTTGGCTCACCAGGAAGGCCTTATCCTCTTCATTTGAGATGATAATCATCGCATCCTTGTGAGCCACATCAGAGATATCCTCGAGCTGGTCCCGAAACATTGCCTCTTGAGTACGACAGGTCGCTGAGTCTCGATTGCGATTTTTCTTGAGCTTGTCGTACTCATCAATCATTTTCAAAAGTTTGGCTTTGCTGTAAGCCAGGGTTGATGTTGGAATTTTAGCCTTTTCCCATATCTCTAGCACTGCTTGAATAGATGCTTTTGCAGCATCTGCTTTCGTTTGCTTCATGACAGTGTGATGGAAGTAATATTTCCTAAGCACTTGGCCTCTGGAAGGCAGTCGAGCACCGGTGATATCTGGGTCTGGGTGGCCAACAAGCCAAAAGGCTGACCCACTTCGTGTCACCATATCCATTATCCAATCAAAAACACTACCTGTGGACACAAAAAAACAAAAATTAGGTCTCATAAACGTAACTATAGAAAGATATAGGCTACAACTAATAATTTTTAAAGAATTAAAGGAAATTGGTTGTTTTGCTAGAATTTTATGAGACTGAAATAACTAAACGTTTTGCGGGACCCCTAAACATCATTCAATTTTCTTCAAATTTTATACAAAGCTATTGTACATGAAGTGCAACGAGGGCACCATGTGCTCGCTAGGTTCAGACGTGCTCGACCTGTTTTACAAAGGTGTACTCTGACATCTGTTTATTGAGTGAGACCTGTTTGAAATGAAATGTTGGGTTTAAAACCAATTCCTGTTTCTAATAATAGTAGTAGTAGTAGTAGTAGTAGTAATTCGAAATTTGAAAGTTAACATTACAATCGATGTAGTGAAATTTAGCTTCTATGAAATGGCGCACACTGTGACATTCCCATTCGGATAATAGGTATTTTTTGTTTGTATGTTTGTTTTGAAGACGTTTCTCTTTCCTAGATGATAATCCGATTAGCTACGAGAAATAATCCGCATTACTAACTTCGCAGTTTATATATGATGTGAAATAACGCTCTGTCGCGAAGTAACATGAGAAGGAAACTACTCTTCGGGAAGACTTAAATTTTATTTCTTTAACGCCAATCAGATATGGGGTAATAGTTATAGATTATTACAGGATTTTTTAAGTAATAGTAATAGATCATAATTTTTTTACTGTAATAGTAATAGAAGGCAAAGTAAAACATTAGTCTCTTACTTTTCTATTACAGTGGCAATGGACATATTGCGTGAACAAAGAATTGAAAAAATGAATTAAATCCACTCGACTAAAATAAATATGTACGTGAACTAATATTGTAGCAAATTTTTCCTTCAATAAAGTAAAATTTATCAAGACCTACGGTTTCTGAAATTGTAATGATTTGGTTGAAACAAATATTTGTTAACACACTGCTTCTAATTGCATTTAAATATACATAAAGATCCTTTTTAAATGAGTGAAGTACCCCACATACAAAAGTAATAATAGATGACATAGTAATAGATGAAAAATAAAGTAATAGTAATAGAAGAAATCAAAAGTAACAGTAATAGTAATAAAATCCCAGTAATAGACCCCATGTCTGACACCAGTACAGTTTCAGCTCATCGCGAGCCCTTCATTACCAATTGATTAGGGCTCCCGATGAGCCGAAACTGTATTGGTGTTAAAGAAATAAAAGTTCAAGTTTTCCTGAAGAGTGGTTTCGTTATTTTATATTATTATATATATATATTATAATATATAATATATGTATATATACCGGGTGTGTATATATACCGGGTGTGTATAGAGTAACGTGAGTGAAGAGAAATCCGATTTGAATTATATTAACGCGAGTGAACATGGACGAGTAATATTTATTACATGTACTTTATAACAACTGTATATTCGATAGTAAGGTTTATAAGAGTTCTTGAAAATGTTTTTAGGAGTTAAAAAAAAGTTGAAATTAAACCAGTTCAAATCGGATTTGTCTTTCCACTCGCGTTACTTTATGTACGCCCCGTATATAGCTTTACCAATTTTCTGTAAAAACTTTTTTTTTAAGGCAGGACCATCTCAATCGACTGTACATATACTGAAGGTTAAAGCCGAGCGAATCTGTACGTACCTGTAGAGTGTAGAGCAATAGCCTGTGTACATGTTGTGCAAGTACTTAATACACCATAAAAACCTTTCTTTTGAATGAATTAAAAACAGGAGCCACAGGATATCCGCTTTGTGAAATTTGACGTATATTCTCAAAGAATCTCGACTCGGTGTCGAGTAATCTGGGATTTTACCATTTTTTATCTTTCTTAGCTATATAAAATAAAATTTTTCTTTTGCGTAATGTGTTATCTAGGCTTGTGTGTGTGCGTGCTTTGGTTACCGGTTATATAGACTTGTACGGTAGGTCTCAATAAATTGGTATATCTTGGCTGAAATGAGTCTGCACTATTTTAAAGTAGGCCCTAGAGGCCTGTTGATTTCTAAATCTACAAGAAAACTCCTTGGACACGTATCTGATTGTGATAATTGTTTATTCAATTCAGGAACCAAATATGAAGTTCGTAATGTAAAAACTTCTCACCTGGCAAATTATGTAAATTATCCAAACTTTAGCTCTTGCAGCTATAAGTTTAATTGCGATGTCTTTGGTTGTTAGGGCCGCTTCCCGTTAGATTAGCGAGGTTAAGCAACGTTAGGTCTGTTCGGTAGTTGGGTGGGTGGTTGACCTTCCAGATGATGTAGCGACCCGTAGTTTGGATCCCACGTAAAGCTGCAAGATCCTCTCCGTTATTTGAAGTTACAGAGGAGATTAAACAACCCCAAATATTATCAGTAGTAGTAGTTGTAGTTATACTGTACTTCACACACATTTTTAGTCATTAGGAAACGTGTCCCGTTGAAATGTTACGCCAAACGTTTGTGCCGTAACGTTCTGCTCCGTACTGAGTGTTACAAAACACACACATACGCCAAATCACTGAACCTTCAAGTTGTTTTTTACAGCTTCCTTATTTCTTAGCTCTTGGTCCAAGTGCAGAAACGGTCGATATGGAAAGAGACCGCCCTAAAAAAAATTTAGGTCCCAGTCGTATCTGAAAAACTTGTTTACACGTTGTTGTATGCAAGCAATGTTTCGTTATTTTCAACTGTTTATTTCTTCGCTGAATGGAAGTAATTAAGACGTTTTTACATCTTGAATTAAGTCTCGAGGGAGGGAGAGTTCCTTAAAATGGGGGTTGACGACGCTTGGAGTGGAATTTCAATGTGACTGTGTGTGTTTGTTGGGGTGGGGGGTGGGGGTCCGCATTCCTCCTCCTCCATTAACATGACTGCCACGTTTTTTCACCAGTGCCCGCAGTTATGGAAGAAAAAAATTAGTTAGGCGGTAAATTTAACATCGGGCTTTTTTTTTTTTTTTTTTTTTTCACATCTTAAGCGTTATCGACGAGTAATATCCTCTATCGGTGCGTATAGAAGTGAAAAAAGTGACGCTTAATAAGTTAGTTTTATTGTTCAATCTTGAATGGTAGATAGGCCTTATTTATTTATGTAACTGAGTGATGCCCCGCAAAGCATATTTGTTTCGAAATATCTTGTTTTTAACGTGATACAGACCATCGAGAAGGCTTGTATGCGACCAAGATGCCGTAAGCTCGTATAGTTTTGAAGCTGAATATCCACTTAATGGTATGGCCTATATTTCTCTTCATTGAAATAGTCACTAAATATAACAGGCCTTTTAGGAGACTAAATTCACTATGCCATTAAACACAGTCAAATCTCTTAAACAGAATGAATGTACCGTAGGTCTGAGCGCCATTCTCTTAGAACGGCTTTCCTCCAGTTTTGTTTCAATATTCATTTTGGGTCTGTTTTGCTTTTTCTTACAATTTGTAGTTTGCGCAATAATCATCATTTTAGACCTTGTACTTCGGCGCATCCCATCAAGATCTTGCACAGTTGCAGTCGTTTCGAGACTGGAATTAAAGTCGGAACTTCGCTTCTGTCGGGAAAGTGCGAGATAGTGAGTTTGTCATTAACGTAGAGAACGCTTCCCGTAATGACTGCGTGTAAATGTTTACTTGTAACAGTATTGTGGAATCAATAGACCATTTAAGACTTAAATGGATTTGAATGGATCTCGTTTGTTTGATGTTACTAGCAAATAACTTGCAATAATAATAATAGCTTTTTTGTCGGGAGGAGGGAATAAATTTTTTTGATGGGGTTGTTTAACCTCTTTTGCAACATCTAAGAGGGGAACCTTATGCCCTTACGTGGGATCCGAACCACGGGTGGCTACATGATTTGGTTACAGATGACGGTCTCCCAGCCAATTACTCTCCAGATCCATTGTCCTTAATTGATTGGCGGGAAGTGGTTACGACACTGGCACCAGGTAGCCCTTTAGGAATAAATAATGAACGTGTTGCTTCTCGTACACCATAAATTCGGTTTTGAATTGGGATACCGTAAATAATATGGCTCACTTGAAGACTAAAGCCCCCAATGTCAATCGCCTTTGACGATTGGTTAGGTTAAGACGTTAAGTCGTGATATTTTCGTTAGTTTTAACGAAAATATCATGACTAAACCTAACCAATCATCAAGGGTGATAGACATTGGGGGCTTTAGTCTTCAGGTAATCCAATAATATATAAAATTTATTATGTGTAATAATAATAATTCCCTCATATATATATATATACGCGCGCGCGAGGAAAATTAATCCTCTTTAGATTTTCTCGTGTCTCCAGAGCCATTGCTTATTCCATTAATAGCGTTTCCTCTTTGCAAATGCAAACTCCGTTTCATCATCAGATTATTTCTGCCACATTTCTCCTGTCGTAAAGAGGGAAATTGAAATTCATGACGGGTTTTCTCTAATATACTTTTTCTTAAGAGTATTTAAGGAGTAGAACGTTAAGCGTTAGAGTAAGTGCAATACCACTTAAGGAAATCAGTCATGTCTATGGGATTAGAATTTTGTAGGTGGTTGTATGACACAATAGAGGTAGGCCTATATTTTAGTAGGCCGAGTATATGCCTAAATATTTACTGAACTAAAATCGTATCTTAAAATTATATTTGCGTCCAAGGAAAATGCTATCTTTTATACATAGGAGATAACGATAACAGTTAAACGTGACTGCTGTTTGGGCGTCTGAAAGGCGAGAATTTGGTTGTAGATTTTCCTTAGTAACGGCGGCATACGAGGAAATATTTTATAATTACGGTATTGAAGAGGGGGTTGTTTGGGCAAGCGAAACTAATGGAAAGGGCTTGTCTTATTTTGTATGGTGGAATTACGCGTTTTACTGAATAATGATCTATTATTATTTCTTGGGAGATTTGGTAACCTCATTTATGCTCAAGGTTTTTAAAGTAATTAAAGCCTACAATATATACAAGGTGATTCACAAGTCTTCCCTCAAAGGTACCAGACATGGGGTCAAATACATTTAAAAGTATTTAAATACAAATATTTTAATTTTTGAGAAATACAAATGCTTTTACAAATACAAATACCAGTCACTATTCAAGTAAAAACTGACTAAATTTCACAAAGCAACCTAAATGTAAACTCTGTTTCAGGGTAAACAACAGTCCAACACACAATTATGTACTCTATAATATATTGCCAAAGGTAATGGTCTTGTAGATAACCTACAAAGCTATAATACCTATCAATATTTTTATTTTTAAATGTTCAATAATGAAAGCTAGGACAAAATATTATAGGAATTTGTATAACTATTTGCAAAAGTATTACAAAGGTATTTGGAAATTTTAAATACTTTTCAAAATATTTCAAATACAAATACTTCCCAAAGGTATTTAAAATACCTTCAAATACAAGAGTATTTGACTCCATCTCTGAAAGGTACCAGTACTGTATACTGTAGTAATTTTTAAAGCGAGACTTTTGAATCGCCTTTTATAAATGTTACATAAATAATGTAACCTATAGGCCAGCGGTTCTCACAGGGGGTCTGTGAGTTGACTAGATTATATTCAGTAAAACAATCCCCCCCCCACCCCTTTTCTTGTGGTGGCTAATTTTGACCTCGAACTGATGACATTTTCGGTTACTTGAAACTTTAAAGTTTCAATAAATGTTGTTTTTATACGACTATCTTATGTTTCCAATTCATGAACTGAGAGTTTTTGGCAGGGTTGGCAAAAGCCCAGGTTTTTCACAAAAAAACCAACCCAACTGGGTTTTTGCTGGGTTTTTAGTTTTTTGATGGGTTGAAATTTTTTTTAGAAAGGTTCGATAATTATGTAGTGCCTAATATATCTATTATTTTATTAATTTATTTATATAGGTATCTAATCTACAATATATATTAAAAAGACATCTTTATTTCACAGAAAGTTCAGATATGAGAGATAATAATGACATATTAGAATTTTCTCCATTTTAATTTTAGATCTTTCCTTTATTTCTTAACAGCAGATTTCAGCTTTATTTAGACCTAACTCAAATTTAAATTTTTTAAGATGCCAAACTCAGAGTTATAGAGGTGGAAGATCTAAAGCTAGCGAATGGGACGAGGTGACTTTATTAAGTGATCAGTCTACTAGAGTACTATGCAATTATTGCAAAGAAAGTATCACTCGAAAAATTGAGAGAGTGAAAAAACATCTAGAGAAATGCAGTAAAAGAAAAGTGGAATGTTTTGAAAATGAGGCAAGAGGTATGCCGAGACTCGAATTTGGAGCATCACTTGAAACTGATTCACTTCCTCAAACTTTGGCTTCTGGCAAAGATGATTCAAAGATTATAAGTGAAAATGTGCCTGAAATGAGTGACACCAGTGCAGGTTCTTCATCATTCACATTCTGTCATTCAACACCAATAAAACATAAAAGGCAAAGATCAATTACACCATTTGTGGTAAGAACGACTGTGGACCAAAAGTAAGAATTAGATTTACGAGTTGCAAGGTTCTTTTTTTCAGCTAACATACCCTTCAACGTTTTAGAAAATAAAGAATTTATAAAATTAATCGAAGGTCTAAGATCAGGATATGAACCACCAAAGAGGAAAAGGTTGTCATCTGATCTCTTAATAAAAATTAATGATGAAGTAATCCATGAAGTGAAGAATGACCTTAATCTTGATGATTGTACCATTACCTTTATACAAGATGGCTGGAGTTCAGTAGGTAATGATCCTATTATTGCGCACAGGATTCATAATGGAAAAAAGCCATATCTGATTTCAGCAGTAGATGCTGGAAGTACAAAAAAGACTTCATTTACTTCAACCGCTTCCGAATCTTCCCTACCATTTTTTTCATTCTACTCCAGCCAAGAAAACGCAAGGTCAGATAATGCCATATGTGGTTAGAAGAACTGTAGATCAAAAAGAACAACTAGATTTGCAAATGGGCAGATTTTTCTTTTCAGCAAATATTCCATTTGTAGTTGTAGAGAGTAAAGAATTTATTAAATGGGTCCAAAATTTAAGACCAGGCTATTGTCCTCCAAGCAGAAAAAATTTATCTGATGACTCGCTAATCAAAGTGAATAATGAAGTAGGTACTGGATTCAATGAAAAAAGACTTAATCAATTCTACTGTAACTTTAATTCAAGATGGTTGGAGCAATGTGTCAAATGATCGAATAATTGCCCATAGTGTTCACAATGGGTGCAAATCCTTTTTAATAACTTTTCAGTAACTTTTCAGTAACTTTTCAGTAACTTTTCATTTTTTCATAATCTTTATTTACACATTGAAATAATCAACATGCCAAAGCATTCTAATTAGCTACAATTGAACAACGTAGCAATCAGAAAAATTTCAATTATTTTAAAATAAACATCTCGGAACAAAAACCCCAAAACCCACTGAAAATTCCAGTGGGTTTTGGGTTGGGTTTTTGGGTGCCAACCCTGGTTTTTGGCACAAATGAGCCCCTTCCCTGGTTTTATGCTGTTTTTTTTTATGTAAACAGAAGAGCGGCAAGTTGTACGCATTTTTATTACATTTTTACTCCGACTTCGAAGTATAAATTAAGACTAAAAAACTATACTAATCTGGATACCTCAATTTGTCTATATGCTACTTAATCATAATGCAAAAGATAAATTTTGGGAGGGGCCCCCAAAAATATCAAGATTTTGATAAGGGGTCCGCAGTACAAAAAAGGTTGAGGAACGCTGCTATAGGCTACGTCGTGGTCACATCGCAACACCGCTTCCCGTTAAGTCGGCGAAATTGATATGTTGAGTCTGGGGAAGGGGAGGATCGTTCTCGGCGTTCAGATGATATAGCCACCCGTGGTTCGGGTCCCGGGTCTCGGGTATAACTATAACCTTTGTCTTTACGAAAGTGGTTAAACAACCTCAAACTATCGTTATTATTAGTGGAACCTACGTAGTTGGTAGGGTTTCACGTTGATGGGAAGTCTTTCGGCTTAAAGGAGCATCAAGCCACTGGGGGATAATGTACGCGTGTAGAACGAATACTAATGTTGTTTGGGATTGTTCAGCCTCCTTCGAATGGGAGACTCGGGGGAAACTCCTCAATCGCCGAAGTGTGAAACCCCAGCCAAGACTCGAACCCAGGGATTGAGAGCTCGGCGCTATAGACAACCCTGGCGGGTATATAGAACAAAATTACTTCGCACTTTTATTTCCATCGTGCCCAGGGTATAGTAGTGCATCAAGTTGAAAATTAATTTATAGATGCTCCGTTCTCGCATTTGCATGAACGTGCAAAAACAGGAATAAATTTAACCCTCCCCCCACTTCCCCCCCGAAAAACCGCTTGCCTATAATTTTTTTTATATACCGCCCCCTCGAGATTCTGGCCATTATTATCATTTTGTCCTTCTCCCTATTCTGTTTTTGTGTATTCAAATTTAGGTTTTATATTGTGTAGGATTTTTTTATTTTGCCGCGGGGGGGGGGGGGGACAGTTTGCTTTCTCTGATATTTATGGATAAGGCATGAACATATATATAACCGTGTATATATATATATATATATATATATATATATATATACACAGGGTGTCCGAGAATTATCTGTACAATTTTGGCTGTTATTAAAAGTCAACCATGAAGTGTAGAAATTCCAGTGTTGTCCCATTTTACAGAGAATTTCATTTTTTTTCTGATACCAAGTTTTGACAAGTTTTTTAGAAATTCCAGTGTGTCCTAACATTATCTGTACAATTTCATCTTTTAATAAAATTCTTGATAACGCGTAAAATTAAACAAGATTATTTAGAATCTGTATTTTCAAAAGTTTCTTTTATTAAAGTAAATTGTTACAAACATTCGATATGTGCACCATTAGTGATTCGCAAAACATCCAATCGATACTCCAAATGTTGCCATGTACGCTGCAGCATATCCACATCAATTCGCTCAATAGCAGCTGTGATTCTTGCTTTTAAATCATCAATGTCTGTCACCCGCGTACATTTCTAAAAAACTTGTCAAAACGTGGTATCAGAAAAAACTTAGAGATTCTCTGTAAAATGGGACAACACTGGAATTTCTACACTTCATGGTTGACTTTTAATAACAGCCAAAAATTGTACAGATAATTCTCGGACACCCTGTATATATATATATATATATATATATATGTATATATATATATGTATATATATATATGTATATGTATATGTATATGTATATAATATATGTATATATATATATGTATATATATATATGTATATATATATATGTATATATATATGTATATATATATATGTATAATATATATGTATATATATATATATAATATATATATACACGGTGAACCAAAAGTAGGTGGACAGTAGGTTGAATACGGTTTGTTATATTATATTATAACTATGGTGTTCATTATAACTATGGTGTTTGTGTTTTATTATATAAATATTATAACTAAATTTATTTAAATTTTATTTTGTATTATAGTATACAAAAAAATTAAATATGTATTCTCAAAATAAACGTTATCATTTACTGTCCACCTACATTTGGTTCACCCTATATATATATATATATATATATATATATATATATATATATATATACATACATACATACATACATACATACATACATACAGGGTGTCCGGCATCATAGGAGAAATTCATATTTTTCTATTTCTACAAACCATAATTCATATTTTTCTCTTTCTACAGGCCATAATGTCTGTGAGCAAGGAAGAACGAATCCAGATAATTCTACTCATAGGAAATCGGAGTCAAAGAGAGTCCCCTGCTGAATTTAACAGACTGCATCGAGACCGCGAGCCAATAACAGAGTTGTGTTAACAGACTTGTTGCAAAGTTTAAGGAAACAGGATCCATAGAAGATAAACCACGCAGTGGACCTTCAAGGAGGTCCACTGACGATGATACAGCGACTGCTATCCTGGCTCATTTTAACAGAAGTCCCAATAAGTCTCTTCGGCGATTGTCCGCCGAGACAGGAGTGTCGAAAAGTAGCATCCATCGCATTCTTCAGACTCACAAATGGCATCCATATAAACTTCAGATCCTACAGAAATTAAGCGAAGATGATCTCGACCGGCGGATGGAATTTTGTGAATGGGCTACGGAACAATATGCTCGGGATGCCAATTTCCCGTCCACCATTCTGTTCAGTGACGAGGCTGTTTTTTATGGAAATGGTAAGGTAAATCGACAGAACACCCGCTACTAGTTTCAAAACAACCCTCACTGGTATACCTCTTCAAAGGAACAAGGTGCATCTCGGGTGATGGTATGGTGTGGCATTTGGAAGGATCGCATCATAGGCCTCCTCTTTTTCGATGAAAATGTCACTAGAGGCACCTACCTACGTATGCTTAAGGAAGAAACATTTCTCAGTGTCTTGAACGAAGAAGGAAATTTCCCAACATGGTTCGAGCAAGACGGCGCTCTTGCACATTACAGCACCCAAGTAAGGGAATACCTGTACCAACAATCCTGGTCATTGGATAGGACGTCGAGGGCCTGTAGAATGGCCAGCTAGAAGCCCGGATTTCACGCCACTAGATTTTATCTCTGGGGCACTTGAAATCGCTGGTATACGCAGAGAAAATTAGGAGTGTTGAACATTTGCGGCAGCGCATTATTGGGGCATGTAACACCATTACTGCTGACATCATTCACCGTGTGCTTGCTGACTGGGTGTCACGTCTGAATTTGTGTATTGAAAACAATGGCGGACATTTTGAGCACGTTCTGTAAATAAAAGCTTTTGTTTTGCCTTTTTTATTATTTTTCCTATGATGCCGGACTTATGGGACACCTTGTATAATAAAGTGCTAAGTGGAGTGTCACTGGGAACCGGCATTCTATAACATGAAACAGAATTTCAAAGAAGGTCCTTTATATATATATAAATATATATATATATATGTATGTATAATGTGTGTGTGTGTGTGTGTGTATATATATATATATGTATATATATAGGTGTGTATATATAATGTGTGTATATATATATATATAATATATGTATAAGGTGTATATATATATATATATATATATATATATATATATAATGTGTGTATATATATAATATATGTATAAGGTGTATATATTATAATATATGTATAAGGTGTATATATATATATATATGTATAATGTGTGTATATATATTATATGTGTGTATATATAATGTGGTATATATATAATATATAATATATGTATAAGGTGTGTATATATATATATATATATATATATATATATTATATATATATAAATGTGTGTATATATATAATATATATATAATGTGTGTATATATATATATGTATAAGGTGTATATATATAATATATGTATAAGGTGTATATATATATATATATGTATAATGTGTGTATATATATATATATATATATTAGTTTCTTAAATTTTTTTTGACCTGACGTTTTGGAAGAAACTGCCTCCATCTTCAGTGGCTAAAATAAAGAACTAGATTCCAATTCTAAAGGCAGTACTCAATTCACTTATAAATAATAAATTCATTGAAGTTTAAAAAAAAAAAAAAGCTTCCTCAATTGAAAATTCTAAAACTATAAAAGAAGAGAGATAAAAGTTGCTTTGTTAAATTTAATTTTAAACTTAAATTGTTTTTCTTTAAGTGGGGGCTTTTCTTCATAAATATAAAATGATTCGAAATATGGCAATCCATTTTGATTCTCGTTCGTTTAAAAAAAAAAAAAAAAAAAAAAAAAAATTTTCGGGAGGGCGGTGGATAAAATTGATGCAATACTAAAGTTGTTTGTCTTCGATCATTTATTATTTTATTACTGCTAAAGAAACCAGCAAAATCTTTTGTGGGACGATAGTCGGAGATTAGGAAACCTGAAATTTTAGTTTCATGAATTTTTGGCTGACACCAAAATGGATTCACGTTTTGGGGATCATTGTACAGGGTGATTAAAAAAAAAAAAAAGGGTGTTCCCAAAATTTTTTTTTTTTGGGTGGGCGACACCTTTTTTTTGTCACCCTGTACATTCATAAGGGAAAAAAAACTTGCTCGAAGATTAAATTTAACGAGGTAACTTTTCCACTTCGTTTCATTAGTTTCTGAATTTTTAATTCGGAAAAACTTTTAGAATTTAAACAAATTTATCATTTTTCTTTTAAAAGTGTACCTATTGACCATTAGTGCCCATTGGTAGGATTTCTACGCCAAAATTTGTTGTCATTGCATCACTTTTTCTTGTATTCACGTGGTCTTCGGTACGAGTCATTGATATGACGCAATCTTTTAGGTTCTCAAATCGATCCATTGAAAAATGGATCGATTTGAGAATCTAAAAGATAATTACTGAAGATAGACACAGGTCTTCCGAAACGTTTGTTTCTGAAAAAAAAAAAAAGTAGTACCGGCGTCGGTCGACCCGTTATATGGGAATGAAACTCAGAATGGTTCCCTGAGGTTTTTTATGATACACACAGACCGTGCATGGAACAAGGAACTCTTCTAGGAAAATTAAATCCACTATAGTCCGAATAAGTAATGGTAAATGACAAATACTAGTTTTTTCCTTTTTCATGATGCTAGCCCGACGTGGGCAAACGGGTCATTCGCAAAGAGGTCCCAAAAATATAGCTTCCTTCACCAGCTATCTGCAAAGCAGATAGGATCCAGCTTTGGGACAGGATCTAGGGTTAAAGCAGCCTAGCCTAGCTACATTTAGAACCTCAATATAAGCAATATATCTATATAAACAATATATATAATATATATAGATATATATAAGCAATATATCCAGCTTTGCAGATAGCTGGTGAGAGAAGCTATATTTTTGGGACCTCTCTGCGAGTGACTCGTTGCCCACGTCGGGCTAGCATCTGAAAAAGAAAAAACTATAGTATTTGTCATTTACCATTACTTATTCGGATATAGTGGATTTAATTTTCCTAGAAGAGTTCCTTGTTCCATGCACGGTCTGTGTGTGTCATATATATATATGGTGATTACAGTCCTTATGCAACTTTAAACTTTAATAAACTTTTGAGTGGTACATATCTTAGAAACATTGTGAACGGCATATGAAGCATAATATTCGAATTTTTAACACTACATTACAAATGTCAGCATAACCACCATCTTTCTCTATACATCGTCATTCCGACTTTCCAAAACCTGAAAACAATCTCCAGTTGCTGCCGAGTGATTTCACGAGTTGCATTTGTGATCCTGGAGATAGTTCATTGTCAGTTATTGCATAATTATGGGGACAGAAACGTCACGAAGTCTGGCAACATGAAACTCGCCAAAAAATCGGTGTCTGGTGCGCTTTTAATGAATTTGAATTGTGAATTTTGAAGAACCACGTCACTGGTGAACGTTACTTTTCAATGTTGTGGAATTTCTTTATCTTTGAACGAGTTTATTAAATCTTTCAGATAGCACCTTCTTTCAACAAAATAGTGCTCCCTGCCACTATACTTCGATTCGAATGTGCGACAGTTCTTGAATAAAGTCTTGCTGGCCAAGGGATTGATAGAGGTGGACCAATTACTTAACTACCCCGTTCACCTGACCTGTCCCCACTGGAGTACTTTTAATGGGTCATGTTAAAATTTACTTATCAAAAACCACATTCTTCGGATGAACTTTTATGACCAGGATCACAAATGCGTTTCATGAAATCACTCGGCAGCAACTGGAGAACGTTTTCGGGTCTTTAGGAAATCGTATTGAACGATGTATCGAGAAAGATGGTGATTATGTTGTGGCCGAGACATTTGTAATGTACAGTTACAGTAGTGTGTTAACTTTAATAATTATGCTTTCGTGTGCCGTTTACAATTTTCTATCATGTGTACATCAATAGTTATTAAAGTTGGAAGTTGCACAAGAACTTGTAATCACCCTATATATATATATAATATATATATATATATATATATATATATAATATATATATGTGTGTCACTAAAGGTATTTGCAATTTTTAAAATTTAAAACCGTCTTTGTCATTTTATAATTAAAAATGACTCCCCGTAAATTGGTTGCAGAGAAAGACTTCGATGAAATAGTTTATATACGTTGCTTATGGTTGATTACAACTTTTAATTTCTTTCGTTATAAACACACAACACACACACACACACACTGTCCCGATGAATAAAGTATTTTGAAATAACGTGTATGTACTCGGGCAAGGAAATGTCTTGACGGAAATTAATTTCCTTCCTGTGTTGACGTTACTGTACGTTTTGAGGAAATGTGAAAGGTACGAGTCATCCTTTGCTAATATTTCCGAGAAGCGTTTGCTTAAAATGTAAAAAAACTCATATTTTGAGTTCGAATTCAGGTTATACATTTCCTCAGTATTTCGTAGTGTAACATATGGGTATTAATTACATATATATATATATATATATATATATATATATATGTATGTGTGTATATGTATGTGTATATATCAGGGCTGGCAGGTTGGACCCGGACCCAGACCCGGGTTTAACCCTAAAGTGAGAAGACCCGGACCCGGACCCGGACCTGAAAGTGAATTTTAAAATTGACCCCGACCCGAAAGTGAAGGACCCGCACAGCTGGGTTTTTAGTTTACAAAATTTATGTGTGCGCCTTTAGATTTGGCAACAATGTATTGAATTATCACTCCACCCTCCAACTGACTCACTGGAAGTGGAGAGTTAACGGTGACGGAAGAATAGCCTAATCCTAATATATTTTATTGTTTGAGAGTTGTGTACATTGGTTGGTCTCCAGTGCTTCGTTTGCTACTTATTTGAATTTGCAATGCTTTTACAAGGTCTTTTTTTCGGTTGGGAGTGGTAGCAAAAAAACTAGCCTCAAATGAATATTTTAAATATAATAATAATGATAAAACATCGACATGCCAAATTGAAAAGTGTGGAAAAGTGTATAGTGGCAATCGTGTGACAAACCTAAAGCGACACCTAAAATCGTGTCACCCAGACGTATAACTTAAAGTTGAGGATCATGATAAAAGCCTACCTAGCACTAGCAGTACTTCAAAAACTCAAATACAAACCAAGGGAATGTATGCCAAACTAATGTTAAAAACTTTTTTAAGCAAATTAAAGTTGGAGTTCACCCGCAACTTCATAAGAAAACTTTAGAAAATGGCCTTATTTCGTGGGTGACAATAGACAGGGCTTGTAGAAAATATTGGGTTTAAAATTTTGGTTGAACCATTTCTATCTGCAATGAATATAAACATGAACAGAAAAAATCTTGCTACTTTGACTCTCGATAGAGCAATAGCTTAAAAAAATAAGTAAAAATACTACTTAAAAAAAAAAAATGTTTCGTTTAAAAGTTGATTGTTGCAGCCGCTTAGATAGAGGATTTTTAGGTATTCAAGCCCAATATGACTGAAAACAAAACTGAAGTGAAAACATTGGCTGTCAAGGAACTTCACTGCTCGCATACAGGTAAAAATTATTTACATTTCACACATATATATATTATATATATACAGGGTGTCCGAGAATTATCTGTACAATTTTTGGCTGTTATTAAAAGTCAACCATGAAGTGTAGGAAATTCCAGTGTTATCCCATTTTACAGAGAATCTCATTAAGTTTTTTCTGATACCAAGTTTTGCAAGTTTTTTAGAAATTCCAGTGTGTCCGAACATTATCTGTACAATTTCATCTTTTAATAAAATTCTTGATAACACACGTAAAATTCTTAAACAAGATTATTTAGAATCTGTATTTTCAAAAGTTTCTTTTATTAAAGTAACGTTGTTACAAACATTCGATATGTGCACCATTAGTGATTCGCAAAACATCCAATCGATACTCCAAATGTTGCCATGTACGCTGCACATATCCACATCAATTCGCTCAATAGCAGCTGTGATTCTTGCTTTTAATCATCAATGTCTGTCACCCGCGTACATTTCTAAAAACCTCGTCAAAACGTGGTATCAGAAAAAACTTAGAGATTCTCTGTAAAATGGGACAACATTGGAATTTCTACACTTCATGGTTGACTTTTAATAACAGCCAAAAATTGTACAGATAATTCTCGGACACCCGGTATATCGTACAATATTACAGTATATGTAAAAGAATGTTACTTTAAATCTAAATCAGTAATAAATAATTAATTTCATAGATGTTTTGAAACAAACCATTCAGTCTGTGTTAACTGAGTACGACTTGATATCTGCACAAGTTGTATCCATTGCAACAGACAACGGGTCCGATATGATCAAGTGCTGTCGCCTTTCCATTTGAGTTCACTCAAACAAATATTGAATTTGTTTTCACAAAATTAATTAAAATTTAGAATAAGGGGGCTGAAGAGAGCAATCATACATCGTACTTTGCCCCTTAGCAATGCTATACCTAGTTATTATTAAATATTAATACAATTAATACACATACTTTCAAACATTTCCAAAATCGGATTAATTAATATACAGTATATGGTTAGGCTACTACCGTATAGCCATTTAATGTTTTACTATGTTTCAGAAAACATGTTAATGTAGCTACGGTAGCAGTCTTATTACCTATCCTATACCAGATTATAATTATTACATTTTTAATAATGGACCCGACCCAGACCCGGGTCATATACTAAAAGACCCGACAAGACCTGAAAGTGAACTTTCGGGTCCGACCAGGACCAGGACCCGAAAGTAAATTAGAAAAATGACCCAGACCCTGTGTTTGGTGGAACTTTATCAATTTATTTTTTCTCACAAAATAAAACAATCATTAAAGAAAAAAATAGTAGATGAAATAAAATCTTTTATAAATATATCATTCTAACCCCCTGATAGTTGGGTATTCATTTATGTAGTTGTCGTTTACTAATGAGGTGTAAAATTTATTGAAAATGATGTTCTCTATACAAATAGTCTTAGTCTTTGGTTAGTCACGTGATAGGTCTCAGCTTGTACTTTAAATTGAGAGTACCGCCTACTAGAGGTCTGCACTGGTGTACTTTTTCAGTCCCGACTCGGCCTGTAGCCACGGGTTTTGGGTCCGCCCAGTTATGTTTTTATTTTGAAGCCTGTGTCTGGTGCGGCCTGTCGGAAGTTTATTCTACCCGGCTTGGCCCGGCCGCATTTGACAGTCACCGACCTATAACACTATGCTTTTATAGTATTATAGGTGTGTGACTATCGAAATTGTATATTATGACAAGCAGCAACTATAAAATTAATATTAGCATTTTTTTTTAGATTTACAAATATTTTAAATTTATTTTTTATCATTCACTATACATTTGAAAAAAAGTTGAAGCCCTATACTCGTCCAGGCGCGTAGCCAAACACTACCTATATATTCAGCCCATACCCGGCCTGTATCCTTCATGCTTTTAACAAGCCCGACCAACAAGCCCACGAGGAACAATTCACCACATTAAACAGCACAGCACACACATCATAAACATCAATACAACACACACGACATTTTTAATGAGATCATCAATAACGCAAACAAATACATACCCAAGGGCAGCATTAGAAAATACAACCCAAATTACACTGCAGAAATGACCCACCTCATAAGGCAACGTAACAACCTCAAACATAATACAGAAACACCACACACAGAAGCCATAAAACAACAGATACAACAGCTCAACACAGGACTAAACAACAAACTTAAAGAAAAACAACCGAAACATTTAGGGAATTCATAACAACACTAAACCACTCCACAGATACATCCAGGCTATACAAGACTATAAACAGCATTACCCACTCTAACAGCGGCATTCACACCTCACACGCGGCTATCTGTCGCAGCCAAAATAATATCCCAACATATACACAAGCTAACATTCTAATTAATCACTACGCAAAGATAAGTCTCTTAAACAGAGAGAACAACCAGAGGCACGCAGACAGACAAACAGCCAGACAGAAGAAAACCTACAGACTCGACACGACCATTACACCCTTCAATACAGACCAGACCACTAAGATCATCAAAAACATTAATAATTCGAAGGCTACTGGACCAGACAACATATCTAACATACACCTTCAACACTTGGGCCCACAGGGAATACTAGCTCTCACAAACATCAGCATATATTCATACCAGCACTATTATTCCTAACATATGGAAACAAGATAAAATTATTACACTACTCAAACCAAACAAAAATCCAACAGAACCAGCTTCCTATAGACCCATTACTTTACTATGCACACCTTCCAAAGTAACAAAGACGAATCTTACAAATCACCAACCCACACATACCACTATCACCTACTCAACATGGATTCAGACCTCACCACTCAACCACGACATTACTCACTAACCTCACACAGCACATCATGGATGGCATCAACTCCAGACGACCAGCTCAACGTACACTGTTAGCAACAATAGACATTAGTAAAGCATTTGATGCTATCCCATGCTTCCCTCTCATAAACAAAATACTAAACACAAACGTGCACAATAACACCAAAAGGTAGCTGAGCAACTATCTTTCAGGAAGATACTCGCATGTCACATTTAATGGCAAGTCATTCAAAACCCATAGATAACAAGCTTGCCTTATCATATGCAGACGACATCACTCTAACATGCACCCACAACATCATCGACACCGCTACAAATAACCTACAAACATACATAAACAGTATACAAGACTGGCTCACACACAATAGACTCAAAGTAGCGCCCACAAAATCAACCATCACCTTGCTAACAAGCAACACAAAAGAACACCAATAACTCCACAGCTTACACTAAACAACAACAACATTCCACACACTCGCAGGACCAAAATACTTGGGGTCACATACTACAAATTATCTTTTGCAAACCACATTCAGGACATTAAAAACAAATGTACGTCAAGACTTAACACGCTCAGGGTACTAACAGGCACAAACTTTGGACATCAGCAGGATCGAGTTAACTTAGCACGATTCCGATGTGGACATCACTCAAACTTGTAGACATAAACACATACTAGACAACTCCATAGACGACACCTGCCATCTGTGCCAGGACACACCGCAAACAATTGAACACATTATGACAGACTGTACCGCTCTAGCACAACATAGAACACATCACATCACTAGTGCGCTGAACCTCTGGTCCACTCCGGAGAGGGCGATCGGTTACCTGCGTGCCGCTGACTTGCTCGATCATGGTGGGCTGATCGGCTAACCATCAACAAGAAGAAGCCCATGAGCCGGGCCGGGCACAGGCTTACAGTCCTACCCGTGCATACCTTTACCACCTACAACATGCATTTCATTGCAACTTGGTAGTATAGCCGAAATCGGTACGCGTATTGATCGAGTTTGGGTTTTTGACTGACATATATATATATTATGGTGGTCCATAATTATATAGGGGAATTTTTTTTTAATATTTCCTAGCTCCCACCCACTGAAGTTGAGGTTCTGTGAGAAAATGTTGCAGGTAAATTTTCGTTTTGATCAGTTCATATTTAGGGGTAGCTCACTAGTTTCAAAAATTATCCTTCTATCACTATAATAGGTATTACTGTATATAGTATGCACTACAGCTCCACTGCCTCTGTCCCCCCCTCCCCCATCGACGAGCTGATGGATGAGTACTATCCGTTCTATGACGGGGGTGTCATAGTTGGCAATCACTCACTGTTGCCCAGTCAGAGCTTTTTGTGGCATCCGGAAACTTCGGCGATGCTCCGACACTACTTGCAGCAGATACTGCAGCTGCTCCTCGTCTTTGGTGTGGTGGCCGCTGTATTGTTGGACGAGGGCCACAGCTCGCTCGGCGTGGTCATTCACCACCCTTAGGTTTTCCACAACCCTAAACGCCGCCTGAAACTCCATTTTTTCCCATTCATCCGGATCTTTGTTTAAGAAACCTGCAGACAATTGCAGTCGTTCGGAGAACCGTCGAATTCTTCGTCACAAGGCCCTCCAAAGACGAACTGAGAGGCCGGTTGCCACGCCTTGGAATCTGCTCTCAACCCTTTTCTTGTATAGGACTGCGACCATCCGACGTTTCGTTGCAGATGGAACATCGGCATTGAAGAAGGCCAATGGAATCATTTCCTCAGAAGTACCAAAGCTGTCCTTGCTGCTTTGGAGATCTTCTGCTGTGGATACGACTTCAAAGAGGCAAAGGTCCTGGACTGGAGCGGAAGCGGCCATCAGAGCACTGAACCATACCTTCGGGTAGACTGTCACAGCGAAGATGCTCGTGTCTTGCAAGCATGTTTTCTCTTTCGGTGTGAGATGTTACATTTGCTCCCGGAACATCCCCATCTTAATAGAATACAGGACCTTGCACATCCAGCGAGCGTGATGCATCGCACCTGGGCGCTTGAATCGAATCGGCGATTCAAGATTTCCACCAAGGAAGACAATGGTGAGTTCCAAAAATTCCTTGTAAGCGTCTCGGTACGTTTCGCGCTGGATTTGGTCTTTGGCGAACTTCAGAAGTTCTTCTCTGACTGATAATAGGGATGGACCAACGGGGAGGTCGTCGACACCTGTTTGGAACTTGCTTTTGTCGATGTAGTTCCACTGTTGCTGGAATCTCTTGAATAACAGCTTAACGACCAGAAATTACGTCATGACACGCCGTGAACGCGGCGGCGACAACTAGCTCCATGATATGATGCCTGCATGCAAAGTAGAGCAGCTCTTTCTGCAGCTTCTGCTCTAGGAGCAAACAACATCCTGAGTGACGGCCAGTGTTAGCAGCGGCATTGTCGAAACACATCCCCCACCACTCTTCACTTAGTCCCCAAAGTTGTAAGAGTCGAACACCGCTTGTGCCTGCTGTTGCCCACTTCCCGAAGCTATTTTTGGCACTCCCAAGAGTTGGCAGTTGCCATCTGATGTGGACACTAAGATGGGAAGCCGGTCCACCTGCTCGTTGTTGCTAAGGTCTAGCAGAAGCTTTCCGCCCCAGTGCACCACCACTGGTCTGGAATGGAATCCTTTTTGGACTGATTCAGCCTGCTGCCTGCGGTGATGCTCTCAGCTGCGTTTCACAGAGGGTCGGTTGAGTCACTTCCTCAAGGTTTTGGCCAAGGCTGCGAGCTGTTTCCGATACAATGTAAAGCGCCATCCGGTCACTCACCCCCGTCCTGTCTAAGGCTGAAGATAATTCCGAACTGAAAATATTCTTGGTCTGGCGTGTTTTTTAGTTTTTTATTGGCAGAGCTTGAAGTACGTTAGCTGTTTGGGATGTCGAGGCTTGCTCTTTGACTTTCTTCTTCTTTCGGACGTCTTCCTCTGCTTTCCGATTTGCAACTTTCTGCTCCTTCGCCAATTTTTTGTCGACGAAGCCCATTGTGCCACGCCGACCACTCTCTGCTTGCAGAACAGCTTCAATTCTTCGTGGAATTGATTCATACAAGTTTTGAATGGTTTCTAGTGGAATGTTTAACCATTCCTCAAGAAAGAAGGCTTCAAGCTCCTTAAGAGATGGTGGTGGTGGAAATCTGCCCCGCACTTTACTTTCGAGAACTGACCACAAGGGTTCAATAATATTTCAATCTGGCGACTGGGTAGGCCATGGAAGGCATTTGACTTCATCCTCATGCTCTTCAAACGAAGAATGTACCGGCTTAGCTGTGTGTGTGGGGGCATTATCGTCTTGAAATATGGCAACATCTGTGGGAAACAATGTTTGCACCATGGGAAGCACCTGGTCACTTAAAATGTCCTCGTATTCATTTGCAGTAATTCTGCCATGCAGTACAATGATAGGACCCAATGAATGCCACGATATCTCTGCCCAAACCATTACTGACCCTCCTCCATGCTTGACGATTGGTAAGAGGCAGTCAGGGTTGAAAGCTTCTTTTGGCTTTCTCGAAACATAAACTCGACCTGATGTTGGAAAAAGGGTAAAGGACGATTCATCTGACCATATTACACTTCCATTGCTCTAAGATTGTTTTTGTGCTCAATGCACCAGGTCCTGCGCTTCGTAGCATTCACATCTGTAACCGGTGGTTTGGCGATGGCAGCTCTACCATGGATTCCTGCTTTGTGAAGCTCACGACGAAACTGTTCTTGTTGATATTGGATCGTTTAGATGTAAATTGAATTCTGTGGTTATTCTGGTAGCAGTTGTCTCGTGTGTTTTCGCAACAATCCTTTTCAACATCCGTCTCTCTGTCAGTGAGCTTAGGCTTGCGACCACTGTTGCTCTTTGCAGATGTTGTCTTCCCCTGTTCATTGTATGCCGCCATCACCTTGGATACAGTTCCTCTTGAAATGTTGAACAACCTTGAGGTTTCAGTCACTGACGCACCTGCCAATCGAGCGCCAACTATTTGACCTCTTTGAAAATCTGAGAGATCCTTCATTATATTATTTATTAAAAAAAAATGGCCTGGAATATAGAACATGATTAATGTCATTAATTTCGTAGTAATCACTATAAGAATCAACATTAGATTCTCAAATAAGGTTTTCAATAACGTGCTATAAATATATTAAAAACTACTTTTCTATCAGGTGTTTCCATTATTTTGTCAAACCCGTGTGTGTGTGTAATTAAACACGTGAAATGAATAAATGATGCAGACCCACAGGGAAAAAGAAAAATGATTCCAAGGCCTTTCGTGTATTATATATATAAATTGTGTGTACAAGAACAAAGTCCAACGCCTTTAATTAATGTGAAGTTCAAGTTAGGTTAATAATTTAATTTAAAATCTTATTGCATCTGTAGTTTCTACCTGCGTAAAGTCGCGATGGAATGGAATCGACATTTTGGAAGTTGAATATTGTAGACGTGATTTAATTCAACGTGGCTCTCGCAATTTGTGTGTGGATATTGAGTTAGTATTCGTCGATCATACAAGAGTCTTCAATTCCACAAACAAGATCGGATTTAATGATTTTCGACGTTTGACCTTATGGTGGTTCGTGCCTTGAAGATTCAAATGGAAATTTAAGGTTTTGAAAGTAACGTATTTAGGTCTATACATTTCACACTTTAAATTAAAATTACTAACCTAACCAAGCCCAACCTAGGTAGTTTAACTTAACCTGGCATAATGTGTAACTAAGCATAGTCTAACCTTTTTAAACTAATTTCGCATGAAATAAGTCGATCCGGATAAGAACTAATTTTTTTTACCTTGTGTGTGTTTACAATTTTTGGTGTCTACTGTCTACCCAACTCGACACTAATTATAGTTGGCCTATGTAGGTCGACATTATTGAGGTGACATCTTTGTAACCTGTCCGTTATGGATGTTCGAAAGTAAGGAACTGCAACAAATTTAGGTCTTGATACCTTTGTGTGTGTGTGTGTGTGTGTGTGTGTGTGTGTTTCCCTTTAATCATGGGTTTCCGGAAGGAATTCCTTTATCTCTTAACTGAGTGATTCTTTGCCCTGATCGAATGGAGTTTCGTTGGTGAAGCATGCATCCCCAGAGAGATACGGAGGAAGTGAAGATTCACTTCTCTTCTTCCTTCGGATCAGATAAAAGCTTTATGGTGGGGCGGATGGGGTAGCCTCCTTCCAACGTCTTTCGCTCTTATTTTCGATGGTGCTGTTCGGGTATTAAGCAAGTTTGAAAATCTAAGCACAACTTATGGATAAAGTTTGTTGTAATCTTGTTTCGAACGTGTTTATATTAGAGTTAGTATATGCAAAGGATTAAAGTATATATATGTATATCTGTATGTATGTATATATCAGTGGCGTGCGGTGGATACGTCTACAGGATAAGCGGTATTGCGTGGGAGCAGACGCACTATATGTACACATTATATAATTATAGTAGCTAATGATAAACTTCATAACTGGCTAGTGGGTATGTACTCTAGACTATTCTGAAAAATACGGTACCGTTTTTAATAGCTTTTAATAAGATTTTATTAGGGTACGCGGCGCTTACCTAGCTCACCCTGAATGCGCGCCACTGATATGTATATAATTATCCCATTTGTATCTATATAATAATGAATATCGATGAATCAGTCTTTCATTACAACTTCGAATGGCAATTTTGATTGGCAACTTCGAATTAGCAATGTAAATAACACAGATTTCGATATGAATATTGAATAGTTTATACTTTATAATATCACGTTGAAACCAAGTCCTGATAACAATTCGCTATTTAGTAAATACAGAAACAATATTTTCTCACGTTTCAAAAATCATATTTTATTAATACTGATTGCGCTTTATTTTTATCAACATTATTGTTGCATCATCATCATTATTACATAAATACATTGAGTATTAATTTGCAGACTCAGAATATCAACTTCATTTCGACTATATCTACCACGCATCAATGGTCAATCGATCAACCGTACTATCTAAGATATATGAGTAAATATAATACTTAAAGTGGATTCAGTTTCACAAAATCTTTGTGTAGTGTAGATATTAGTGTAATGTAGACCCGTATGTAGTGTGTGATTAACTCTAATTACATTCCACTACTTTCCACATGAATATTTGAGATTATTAACCTAACGTAACCAGTTGTATGCTTAACGGCTAGTCGGGCTGGAAAAAAGGGGCGCTAACTAGGCCTTTACAATACTTTTGACTGTCTTCGCTCGGCAAAAGAAACCATTGTACTTCAAAAAATCCTTTAAAAATCACTAACCGGCTGTTAATAGTAGCCTAATTTAACTCGAGTCGACATTATGCAAGTCAACTTCATACGCGGTTTTAATAAACTTTATGCAGGTATCTTAAATATGAAATTAATTCGACTTCATTCTCCTATTATATATACACATCTTTCAATCTTTTAAATGTTCCGTGCGATGATTCCTCATTTCACGGAGGTCAAGCTTATCGCTCCTTCCTCTCGTGTTGGCCTGGTGAAGTAGTGAGTTGGTTTCTTGTACCCTCCACCTCACATAGCCAGGTACGACCGGCTCATCGGGGGTTGTTCTGAGCCAGGCGTCTAATCTTCTTTTGAAGATGTCCACCGCAACACCACTCGTGTTTCTTAGGTCTTTGGGCAGCTGATTAAACAGTCTTGGTCCTCTCAACAAAACTACTTTCTTTTTGGGTTAAGGATGTTCCCTCTCTCTCCTTTAATTTGGGAACACGACACAGTCTTCTTTTTCTATTTTCCACTGTTGTTTGGGGAGTTACAGGGTTCATTATTTTCCAAGTGTAAATAATGGTCTCTCTCTCTCTCTCTCTCTCTCTCTTCTCCTTTCCAATGAATATGGGTTTAATTCGCGTAACCTTTCCCAGTAATTTAGTTCTTTGCACCCATTGATCTTGGCTGTGAAGCTTTTCTGAATTCCTTCTAGCTGTCTGTCTGTGTCTTTTTCATATGAGGATGTTAGGACGAAGCAGTATTCCAATTTGGGTATGATCAGTGTTTTCAGTAGAGGAATCATTATATTCCTTATCCCTTCGTTTAACCCTTTAACGCCGGAATTGTTTGTAGGGTTAAGTTACGAATGCGTGTATTTGAAGGGTTACCAATATGTACCGTCGTCCTTTTAGGGTTAAAGTTTCTCAGTATCTGCCCAGTTATTCTCTTTGCTCTGTTTACTGCTATCTTATTTTGTTTCAAATTTTGCATCATCAGTTATTACAACCCCTAAATCTTTTGCTTTAGAATTTCTCTGAATTTTCTGTCCATTTTGGGGTATAATATTCGAGGGATTTTAGGTCCTCCCTTTTTCCGTACCGAAACAGCTGAAATTTGTGTGTTAAATGTCATATTGTCGTCTTCCGTCCACTCGTAGATTCTTCATGTCGGTTTGTAGAGATCCTATATCTTCTGGGTTTTTTATTTTTCTACTGATCTTTGTGTCATTGGCGAAGGATGTTACTGTGCTGTCTCTGGTAACGTCCTCATCTATGTCAGTTGGCATGATTATGAATAGTGGAGCTAATACTGTTCCTTGTGATACTGAGCTGAGGACTTCTGATGAAGATATTCCTTGTACTGTAACGACTTGCCGCCGCTCACTAATATATTGTGTGCGTGTGTGTGTGAGAGAGAGGAAACGGAAAATAGTGGATTATTTTTTCTTTAAATTGTGATTTAATTGTGGGAAGTGTAAATGAATGAATGAATTGTGGCGAAAGAATTCCATAACAAAGTTTCGCTCGAGTAAATGAATTAAACGCAAGACACTTCTTACCTTCAATGAATGAATGGATGTGAATGACCTTCCCTTCCCCCCCTCCTCCGTCCCCTACTCAACCCCCCTCTCCCCTCCTTAACCTCAACAACCCCTCCACCCTTTTACCCCCTTTATTCCCCCCCACTCATCTACCCTTCCCTCTTTACATCCATCTACTCATTCATTATCTTTCTTCTCCCCCTTTCTCCCCCTTTCTACTTCCCTCCACGCGAATCCCTTCCCTTCCCCTTCCCCTTCCCCACTCCCTTTCATCTCCCCTCCTCCTCATTCAGAGTCTGCCATACCATTCCATCTCCTCCGTATTTGGAAGCAAGCAAGCATGCAGCCAAGCAAGTTCCAATCTCGCATCGCATCATTCTGTATACATAAATAAATGAATGTAATATTTTGTGTGTGTGTGTGTGGTGTTTTCAGAGGTCGGTTACTGAAATTTCTGAGATTTGAGTGGAGAGTATACACGTATCCATCCTATAATTAATTATACCAAGGTATGAATGCATCATTTACAAATAAATGAATGTTGATTATTGTGATACATTAGTGATTTAATATGACAATGTGATTTTCAGAGTTAAATAGTAAGCACTGGTAATTATTTTATATATATATATATATATATATATATATATATATATATATATAATATATATATATATATATATATATATGATACACACAGACCGTGCATGGGAGAGTTCCATGTACGGTCTGTGTATCATATATATGTAATCGGAAAATAACAATTGGTTTACTTACACTGGCTTTAAAGATGACTACTACTACTATTTTAAATAAAGTGTATGGATGAATAATAAAGTAGGAAATAGTTTTCAAATAGTTATTAATAACTTAGGAAGTGGATTGTACACACACAACACACACACACACACACTTTTTTTTCCTTACAACTCTGAAATTTAAATTCAGGATAAAAATATTTTCCTCCCACTCGCTACTCGGTGAGAAAGTTTAAACCAACTCAATTTAGTTGGGTTTATATTTCTTTAACGTGTGGGTTTTCTTTTTTCTTAATTTGATTTCATAAAAATGTGGAATAATAAGAGAGCGTAAGTTATTTCATGCTGGTAATTAATGAGAAACTGTATAGTTCGGATTAGGTTGGTAGCTATTATGGTCTTATTATAGTTTTTTGTTATATAAAATTTATAAAATGTAAGTTACATTTACACCTGTTCATACAAGTTTTATCATATATATACAATTATACATATACGTGTGTGTGTGTGTGTGTGTGTGTGTGTGTGTGTGTGTGTGTGATACAACCGGAGATCATTGGACTGTTCCGAACCTGACCAAAATCCAAATGTGCTTATTTCACACAGTTAAGTTATAAATAGTACGAGAAACGTTTTAGTCGAACGTTATTCGTATTCCATATAAAAGTAAGCAAGTAGCTTTGGGAAAATTTGATATTTTTAAAACAATCTAAAAATAGTGATCTGGATCAGTCGTGTTTAATTTTATAATATAAATATAATATATATATATATATATATATATAATATATATATGGGATAGAACGCATTTTAAAATACTGTACATTATCTTCCGGATCAAGATAAGGATCCGTATTTTTATTTCAAGATCCTCGTGATCGAGTGTGTGTGTGTGTTATATATAATACTGTATTGATATATAAGAAACAAACATTGGGTATATCGCTACAATCTTATTTTCTTGAATTTAATACTGATCATATGAGAATGGTGCAAAGTTTAACATTATTATTTCTATTATTTATAGTATCTGTAATATTTCTAGGAAATAATGAATAGTTCTTAATTTCAAATTCGGGATTTAACTTTAATATGAGAAACTGCCTTTTTTTCAAATGAGCAATTGAGTGAGGCGAGTGAAATGTGTTTAGTGTGTGTACAATGCGTACGTTTCATTCCATAATAAAGCAATAACTGCTCCCTATGAAGTGGTATTGTTAAATAATAATAACCCCATAAGAGGATTAACTAATGTTTATTTAATGATTCCTTGGAAAATATAAAAGAAATCACTCTTTTGAAGCTGTATAAAATTTAGTAGAAAGGAAAAAAAAAAAAACTTTTACGCGAACCCTGTAAAATTTAACAAAGAAAAATCTTTGTTCGAACCCTTTAAAATTTAGTTCTTTGAGTAACTCAACCAGCATTCTTACGTATAACTTAGTCGAAGTTTACGATTGGTAAATTGTACTTTAGAAACGGGCATTTTTCGGCTTTATCGCCTGTTAAGCGATTTCTCAGTGGATCGTAAATAATTTTCAGTCCACTAAACATTCTGCTCACTCTTAACGCTCGAGGCTGCAGCTCCCAAAGTCTATCTTGCCAGATGCGCTTAATTCCTTATGTTCAGATTCGCGTTCTTTCCACCATATCGATCAATCTTTATCCCCTTGAAGACTCTTCTTTCTCTCTCTCTAAGTATTCTTCATTGGATTTCATCATTGGTTTTGAACCATTATTCTTTGCTGATTTAGAACGATCTGAATCGTGGAAAAATTTCTAAACGACAGGATTGCTATGGTTCGCGGATTCTATGGGTGTAGTCTGATTTGCTTGATTTTGAGCCATAGAAAGCTTTGTTCTTGATCTCGTGTGGGATATAGTTTCTTCAGTAACCCAATCTTTACCTCTGTATGTAATGAAATCTGCCGAAAACGGCTTGTTTTTATAACGACGGCCAAGAGACTTCTTTGAACGTGTTTTACGGTCTTCGAGACTTTCATTCTCATCCGTCTTTTGTTAAGTTCTAATCAATGCACTAATTAAAGGTATAAGATCCCCAATAGAGGTATGGGGATTACTTTTTTTTTGCTGTAGTTTCCTCAAATGGCTCCAACACTGACAAGTTTTGATAGAATGCTCCAATCGTCAGTCGAATTTTGCGCGAGCTTTTTCATTGAGGGACTAGCTTTTTCTGATGGTGACCTGCTGAGTCATGACTCATTCCTGAACACGAAACTCGCCGAGTAATTTCGCATATTTGATATAACAAATACGCCCTTATTGCATATTAATAGTTAAGAGCAGAACTAATCGTGGTCGTACATAAAATCCTATATTTTTTCCTGGATCCGGATCGGATATTTTTAACTTATTTTACAGGATCACGATTTCCGCTCCATCTGTAGCGTTATCTGTAGTATATATATAGACACCTGTTAACCTCGTAGTCGGTATTAGACATATTTATATTCTTGTTGGAGGCCAAAAAGTTTGAGGCTATAAAATATTAATATATTGGTTGAACTTTATTATTATTCTCGTGGGACTGCCTAACCAACGTACGAGGGAAAAATGTTTAAATTTGTGAAAAAGCTTCTTTACTCGCTTTAAACATTATCATTATTAATTTTTTTTACATGAATTACAATTATATAAAAAACTCCAATTGTAATTTAAAAAAAAAAGGTAAAATACCTACCTATAAATTTAAGAGTCGAAGGTATAAAGAAGTATTTTTGGAACATCGTCTCGCGTAAGAAATATTCTTTGTAACTCAGATAAGAAATAATAATTAAGTTACACATAAAAGAGAATTTGTATGCATGACGAAGCGCTTTTGTGTTTATTACTTGGCATACAAATACGAAAGCGCTTGGTTACTTGTTAAAAATGTTACCTTATAGCGTTATATATACACAGTGGCGTTCAAAAGTTTGCGTTCACCTCAGTTTTAGACAATTTCTAGAAAATAATACAACTCTGAGAGAGTATGTCTGCTATATTAAGGTATTTTCTTTTACAAGAAATGGTATTTCATATATTCTACTATGTAAGTAATGTAGCTTTTATTTCGTAAGAAAGGACACATTAATGAAAATGGTCCCTTTTGGTTCTGTTAATTTTTTTTTCCTTTGCAGTATAACAACAACGATTTTAACCCAGGTATTGGTGACAGACCATAGCCAAATGTTATTAATCCTCAAAATAGTGTGTTCATGCAGTAATTTTGGTTAATATGTTTTAAATTACATGGGCTGGACCTGTAAATCAAAATAACTTTTTATGAGGTAGTTTTAGTAGCTTTATTCAAATTTTCCACATTTTTGCGCAAACTATTGTAGAAAATTATATATATATATATATATATATATATATATATATATATAATATATATTTAGTGTATTTGTAGTTGGGGGTGGTATGACGTCATGTTACTCTGCGACTTAGTTTGTTGGTTTCTGTTCTGGCTTTTTTTTTTTTTTTTTTTTTTTTTTTCTAATTGGATTCAGTTTGGTGGTGTTTGTGATAGAATTATGACGCGCTGTTCGTGTGGTTTCGACTTTGAGAACTTGATTCGTTATGTGCCCTAGATGATAATACGAAAAGATCAGAAGATATTTAGGTGAAATAACCAATATTAACCTGTTAGATTGATTGAATGCCCGGTGAGGTTGATTGAATGCCCGGTTAGGTTGATTGAATGCCTGGTTAGGTCAACTGTACGCCCTTGATGATTGGTTAGGTTAAGTCGTGATATTTTCGTTAGTTTAAACGAAAATGATGAGAGCAAACTTTTCTGGTTAATTTTGAGGTGTTTTGCACGTTTCCTGTGGTAATGCGTCGTTTACGAAATCTCGTAATATGAACAGGTTAGGTTAAGCTTTATTGTATAAAATGTAGTCAAAAATACATTTTTCGAAGTGTAATTTGGTGTGCTTTGTTCGAATATGACCTTCATTTCTTGTGCAAATGAACATAAATACAGTTGTCATTGCATGGCCGAAACACGTATTTCTGTTCATTTGCTCAAGAAATGGTCATATTTGAACAGAGCACACCAAAATACACTTGAAAAATGTATTTTTAATTTAAACTTCAGGCCATGTCATTTGCGACATTACCTTAATTTTAACAACTGGTCTATTATAACTGATAAAACCAATTAGTCAATGACATTGTAGCAATTTGATTAAAAAATAATTATTAATTTTCTCTATTCTGTCTTTACAGGCCGTAATAGAAATGTCTAAGGAAGTAAGTTTATCCCAGAGAAGACAAATAATTGCCCTTTCAAGAGAGTGTCCCCCAACGCCAGATCTCGGCAAAAATTAACGTTTCAAAAGGGGCCGTCCAAAGAACTATAAGCCGATATAAAGAATCTGGATCGTGCTCTTCAAAGACAAAATCTGGCAGACCTAAAGTGACTACTGATTCTGAGAATCATTACAGTATATCAAGGTTACATCACTGCGTGACAGAAAAGCCACAGCCACAGCTACACAGATTCAGGCAAAGTTGAATGAACAACGAGACTCTCCAATAAGTACAAGTACTATAAAAAGAAGACTCATAAAAGCTGGTCTCTACAGCAGAGTTGTTGTGTCCAAACCACTACTGAGGAAACAAAATAAGGCTAAAAGATTGGAGTGGGCAAGAGAATATCGAAATTTTACTGTAGACGACTGGAAAAAAGTTTTTTACTGATGATTCAAAAGTGGAACTTTTTGGGTCTCATAGAAGAGTTTGTTAGACGTAGAACCAACGAAAAACTGATAGACTCCTGCATAAAACATTCGGTAAAAACAGGTGGAGGCAACATTCAAGTTTGGGGTTGTTTCAGTTATTCTGGAGTTGGAGATCTTCACAGAATCACTTATACTCTCACAAAAGAGAAGTACCACTCCATACTAGTGAGACACGCCATACCGTCAGGATTGAAGCTTTGTGGTCAAGGATTCATTTTCTAGCAGGATGACGACCCAAAGCACACTTCCAACCTTTGCATGAACTATCTCAACAAGAAAAAAGATGGTGTTCTACAAATTATGAAGTTTCCTCCACAAAGTCCTGATCTCACTCCAATAGAGCATCTTTGGAACTATATGAAGAGTCTGAAAGCTAACAAAGAATATAACTTCTCTTGATTCTCTCTGGGATAATGTAGAAGAATGCTGGAACGGCACAGCACAAGATGCTATCCAGAAACTTGTCGAATCTATGCCTCACAGAGTGGAAGCTGTCGTCATTAAAGCAAAAGGAGGTCATATCGATTATTAATAAGATTATGCCATTAAATTGTTAATTTCTTTATTAATTTATAATCACATTTAGAAGCAAATAATGTAACAATAAAAAAAATCTATTTTTGTTGTAATTATTATATATATTTGTACAATTTACAATAAATTGGGTGATTATAAGGTGAACAAACTTTTGAACGTCACTGTATATATGTATATGTTCATTTTGAATCTTCAATATTATTTTGGAATCTTCATTCATGCGTTTCAATATTGCTTTTGATAGTCATAAATTATTATTATTTATTATTGTTATTGACTTCCTGAAGCTAGTGTTAACATTTTTAGTTTAAAGTTAATATGTACAGTATATGTATATATGTTAAACACAGACCGTGCATGGAACAAGGAACTCTTCTGAGAAATTACATCCACTATAGTTCGAATAAGTAATGATACATGACAAATACTGTAGTTTTTCTTTTTCATGATGGAAAGCCCAACGTGGGCACCGGGTTACTCAAAAAGAAAAAACTATAGTATTTGTCATTTATCATTACTTATTCGAACTATAGTGGATGTAATTTCCCAGAAGAGTTCTTGTTCCATGCACGGTCTGTGTTTAACAAGTTTCTCAGGGGACTATTCTGAGTTTGTGTGTGTGTATGTATGTGTGTGTGTGTGTATCATGAACGATAATTAAGTTAAAAGATTAGATTCAGAAGGACTTCCGCTGATAACCTCTCTTCAAAGGAGGCCAAATTTTAATCTTTTTTAATTAAACCGTAATATTCTTATAGATTACCAGTTTAAACGTTGTGTATATATATGTTGGATCTAAGGTGGAGTGATAAGCTTTGATCTTCGTCAGAATGAACAATTCGGGTGGAAGCTAAACCAAGGTTAAATATATATAATGGTCAAAATTCTAGTGTCACTAGAAAAATGTGTTCGGAAGAGAGGCAAGTTTAAAATGGTCGTGTAGCTGTTAGAAAACATTGTTTCTGGTCTTCTGACGTAAAGTTTTGGTATTCTCTTATCCACTCCAATGCTTAAATTGCTTATTGTTATGCCTCAGATAAGAGTTTTTAACAGCTTGCATGATCATTAAATCCTGCCCCTCTTGGTCGCTTTTGGACAGTTGAACGGGAGGTAGTTTTTTTGTTAAATTGTGTTCAGCGACAAGTTGAGGTACTGTCCGATATCCATTTCTTTTGGACTTTCTAATAATCTGTCTTCCCTTACTGTTGTCTTTCTTATTCTTCCTCGGTTCTCCTCCTCGTTTACTGAGACACTCTCCACTCGTCTTTTAATGATTTTTGACACTCCATTCTGAGAAACGTCAATCCTACGCGCAACATTTCTTAGGGATATCCCATGACGACGTACAGCCATTATTTCAATGCGTTTCTTTATAGAAATTTCTTTCCTGGCGGCCATTATTAATTTCCCGAGTATTTACAATGGGAAAACGAAATTCATGTTTAGTTCTCAATGCTTAATGTTAGACAACTACTGTACGTCAAAAAGAAAAAATTCTATATACAGTACAGAGTAAGTGTACGCAACCTTCATCAAGAGAATCCAAGTTCATAAATTTCATAAATGTAAGATTAAATAAAACTGCTAAGGAGAGGAAGGATAAAAGTTCACTAACTGTTTTGACAACAGGGCTTTTTAGCTACAGCACATTTTCTAGTGACACCATAATTTTGAACGCTTGTGTGTGTACACACACACACACACACACACACACACACAACACACACACACACACAGTGTGATCCAAAAGTCCCTATTTATTTTGCTGAAACAATAGTATTTTAGGATAAAAATATAGTAACATAATTAGACGTGTATTTATTTATCAAGCTTTGGTCTAAAATTCGACGTGAGCACCATCAGTGTCTCCTCAAATCTCCACTGCATTGCGGAACACATTCTTAAGCATCTCTGGGGTTATTTTAGCGACTGCCGCGACAATGCGAGGTCTGTAACTCTTGTTTTGTAAACCTCAGACTTTATAAAGCCCCCTCACAAAGAAGTCCAATGGTGCTAAATCTGGAGATCGTACTACCCAGGGCCCGTTTCCACCACATCCAATCCAGCGATTTGATAAGAGCTCATCGAGGTACGCTCATCAAGATTTGGTTTGGTCCACCCTGATCGATATTATATATCTATAAATAACTACTTTTACGAGGGCTACATTGTGGCCACGTCGCAACGCCGTTTGCCGTTACATCAGCTATGTTGAGTTTATTCAGTACAGTAGTTGGATAGGCCGCGCGCGATCAGTTTTTAGGAAGGGCTCGAATAGAATTCTGACCCATCACAATAGCGGGTGTGAATGACATAGCATAAAAATAAAATAATTTATAAATAATTTATAAATGATTTATTAAAAGCGTTTATCAAATGTTAAATTTGTTAATTTACATGAATAAAAAACTTGGTTATATACTAACTGTTTTATCTTATTAACATGTAATAAAATTAACATAAAATAAGTCCAAATTCATGAAGAGTAAATTATTGAAGGAAAGTTTTAAAGAAAATTTAACTAACTTTGTTTGTCTTTTTATAGTTTGAAATTAGTTTTTCATAAAAATGTGTAACTAATTAGATTGTTGGTAAGTAGAGAGCAGCGGCATACTAATTTATTGGCTTACCAAAGGTAGGGACGCGACTGAAAAAGTTTAGGGATCACTGGGATAGGTGACCATTTTCTCCATTCGGATGATGATCCGACCAGTGGTTCGGATCCCACGTTAAACTGTAGGTTCCCTTTGTGAAGGGACCCTTTGGCTATTAGTTTTCAGACTAAATTGTGCAAAGAATAGAAGTTCATGCAGTGTAAGACTGTAAGAGAACCTATGTTTGGTTGTAAGGTTCTCTCTTTGATAGTAAATATGGTAGAGCCCTTGTGCAGGGGAGCATGAGACAACGTTCGTGGAATTTTATTTTAATACTGTACTGGGATTTTGTTTGTATACTATCGTTTTAAATCATGGCAACTGTTAGGGCAGTAATATCCGTAATATGCCTCATACCTTTGAATTTAGTGTGTCTGCGCGTTGTCGATAGGGACCTGATATAAAAAATAGTGATGTACCGATTCCAAAATTTAGCCGATGCCGATTCTTTGCCTACATTTAAAAAAATCAGTTCCCTTCATAAGTTTTACTAATCTAATGTAAAATTTTGTTTTCATATTTTTTAATTTCAAATTTGTTCAAATGCTTTTCTTTAGCTCACTCTACAAAATAATAGTTTCAGAATTTATTACTCGTATACCGCAGCTAAAGTGATGTTAAATAGTTTTATTACTCGGTAAAATAAAATAATTTTATTTTCGTTTTATAAATTGAATACCAATATTTAAAGTAATTGGTTTTCCTTATGTTGAAGGTATCTTCTCTCTTCAACAATATAAACGAAGATAATAAAAAAACCCCACTCTAATAGACAGAGTTTATTTCCACGACAGTTTCGACGCCCACTGGCATCCTCCTCGTGTTTCTGTATCCACCCGAGGAGGATGCCAGTGGGCGTCGAAACTGTCGTGGAAATAAACTCTATTAGAGTGGGTTTTTATTTTCATATTTTGACCTTCACGTAGAAAAAAGTGGTGTTTTGCATTTATAAACGAAGATTTTTAAAGATTTCGAGGCCCTGGTGGCCTATTTGAATAAAAAACACTGGCTATACAATTTGGGTTTATAAAGTTATTAAAATACTTAAAATAAAGTCAACATAATAATTATTATTAATATATAGAGTAAGAGATTACGATAGTTTATAATATTTAGAGATTAGCTAGTAGAGAAAGTGTAAAGTTGTGGGTCACTTAAGCTTTGCATTTTTCGTGAATGTAAAATATTTTTATACAGTTATACTTTGAAATGAGTATAAATTATCATAAAAATTGTTTTTTACGTGTTAAATTTTCTAGAAATATGGATTTCGTTTTGTAATGAAAATGTTTAAAATTTCAGAGTTGGTAAGAAAATCGGCTAAATTTGGCCGATACCGATGCCCTCAAAATGGCCGATTCTGCCGATGCCGATTAATCGGTACACCACTAGTAAAAAATAAAAATTGGTCTTTTAAGAGTTGGTATTTGGGTTTGGGTTGTAGGAATGCCAAGACCGTTTAGTGTCCCCAGATGGCAATTTTCTAACTTCCATTCAGATTTAAGCTTCGCAAAACCCATTGCTCGGAAGCATTTTGGGAGTTGATTCTGTTTTCGTGATTCTGTTTTCGTCCATTCTTTTACGAGCATCGAACCTTTTCTTGTTTTCTAATTTCACATCCTCGATTTCAGAGAGTTAGATAAAATCGATGGTAGATCCTCGAATTAGTGTTATTTGCTTGCACCTATTTTTCTCGTATACTAAAACCACGACAAAGCTCGTGAGACTTCAATGACGGTATGATTCAGCTGGTTTAAAAAAAAAAATCCTATCGTATAGTCCTGTTAGTCCTATTTAGGTCGTGTTTGTTTGGGTACTTTAGATGGATATTTTATTTTCATAAATGGACTTCGGGTATGGGCCTAAGTTATAAATGACGTGGAGGAATAAAACCACAAGAAATGGATTGTTTCGGAAGCCCGAGCTTTCGGTCTAAAATGGGCTTCATGTTGTACAGGTCTTCATGAGGTCGTCATGTAGGAGCTACAAATATGCTTGCATGCAGGGTTTGATGATGTGAAAAACCGTGAGACTGCGGTCGCAGAAAATCAACAAAATTAACAAAGTTTGAGGATATATATATATATATATATTATATATATGATCAAAAGTATTGGGAACCGCATGGTTTTGGGAAAAATGGTTTTATTATGGCATTTAGTAACCAGTAGGTCCACCCTTTGCTTTTATTACAGCGTCAACACGTCGAGGCATACTTTCCACCAGTTTTCGGTAAGTCTGTGCAGGAATGGCTCGCCATTCCTCTTGCAGAGCTGATGCACGAGATGCAAGTGAAGCCGGGCGTGGTGTGCGGTTTCGTATCCGTCGCTCCAGTTCGTCCCACATGCTCGATTGGGTTGAGATCGGGGCTCTGAGCAGGCCAGTCTAACAAATCCACCTTATTTTCACGAAACCAGTCCTGCACACGCCTTGCAGTATGGCAGGGAGCTCGATCCTGTTGAAACAAACAATGGCCATCTCCGTAGTATTGCCACAGTGTAGGGAGGGCTGAATTGTCCAGAACGTCGAGATAAACGTCAGCGTTCATGGTAGTGGGTATAACAACCAACGGGCCGAGCCCTAGCCAGGAAAAAACAACCCCATACCATGATGGACCCTCCACCGAACTTCACCGTTGGACGTACACAGTCAGGAAGAAGCCGTTCTCCGGGCTGTCGCCACACCCAAACACGCCCATCAGACTGGAAGAGTGAATACCGCGACTCGTCGCTCCAAAGAACAGTTTTCCAGTCCTCCACGGTCCAGGAACGACGGGAGACACACCAGGCCAAACGACGCGTGGCATTAACTTTTGTAATCAGTGGCTTGTGTACAGCTGCTCTACCATAATAACCGAGTCTGTGCATCTCTCTGCGGATAGTTACAGTACTAACGGAGGTACCGGATGCTCTTCCTACCTCCTCAGCGATGGAAGCGGCAGAGGACGTGCGGGACTTCTTGACATGTCGTACCAGACTTCTTCTATCACGTTCCGTCAGTTTGCGTGGTCGTCCGGAACGTTTTTTCGCGTTAGTTGCACCGTCGTGCTTCCATCTCAGGATAACATCCGCTACAGTCGACTTTGGTATATCCTGTTTGGCTGCAATGTTTCGTATAGAAACGTTACTTAAATAACACCCGATGACGAGTCCACGTTGGAACTCGGAGAGTTCACGTCCGCGCGGCATGCCTTCACAACAGTTACTGATAACTTAACAGAACACCTCAGCATTATAGTTTCGCCACGCTTTTTCCCAGCATACCTTTCGGCGAAGGTGATATTTGCAGAAATGCGGATTTTCCGGGGTGTCCGAATACTTTTGATCATAGTGTATATATATATATATATGTATATATATATATATATATATATATAGAAACGACGTAAGTATAGAGGAGTGTTCTGCACACGAGGAAGAGAAATAACGAACAAATGAAAAATGAGGTGACCCAGGGTTGGCACTAGTGGGCCCAGCCCGAAAAAACCCACCTGGGTTTAAAAAAAAAAAAACCACTTGAAAAAACCCACTATTTTACCCACTTGTGGGTTTTTTCATGAAACTTAAGAAGTGCATATGCAATTATTTTTAAAAATTGTCATATAGGCGCCTGTAATGATTTTACATGCAAAGCAAGCAAACATGAGTCAACAAATAGACCTACACGTATAACTCTTTGGGTGAGGTAGCAGGTTATAGAGTGTAGACATCAGCCAATCAGGGTGTTATACATCCTGATTCTTCAGTCAACTGCATCTTCAAGGAATTTTCTACTTCTTCATGGATTGTATTTAAAAGTGGACCAGACAAATTTCGACGGGAAGGTGGAGTGTAGCCTGGTCTTAGAGTCTCTATCATTTCTAAAATACTTAGACTCTGCACATAGAAATGGAATATTATTTGCATAAAAGAATTTGGCTATTTTGTTATCAATGACATTTTTCTGCAAAGTAGTTGTTGTCATGCCAAAATCGCTTACTTTCTTTTGAATTTTTCTTTTTTTCATCTGTAATTGTGTCAGTGGTGGTGAGGATGAGTCTGGATCATCTGAGAGGTCTATGTCATGGCAGTATGAAGATGATGTACTGGCAGTATTGTCAGTCTTGTTTCTTGATTCCATGTGTTTCAAACATTTCATTAAATGCATTTTTATTCGCTCTATTTTATTACTTATTTCATTACTGCAATGTTTGCATCTAACTTTACTAGTCCCATCAATAATATTGACTTCACTCCATTCATGCCCTGATTTCTTCCTGATCCAAAGGTCTTTGGCATTATTTAATGCAGTTATAACTTCAAACAGACTAATTCTGTAGGCTAGCAGTAAAGATAAATATGCTGTTGCCAGTTTGTTTTATTTAACTGTGAAATAAAGAAAAAATATTCAGTAATATGAATTAAATAGATATAACTAGCTGAATTAAGTTCCCTTTGGGAGCTGTAATTCATCTACTTCCAGCAGAAGACACAGGGGCCTGTCTTCCATAGGAAGTATAGCCTAACAAATAGGATAATTTACCACACCAAATTTAGTTCAAATTGGTCCATGTTTTCCAAATTTTGTTGTGAAGCTCAATCTGAGAAAATAATAACTTTTTATGCTTAATTGCCTGGAAGGCAACCTTTTTGCTAAAAACAAGACAAATGTTATATTAATAGTGTACGGTACAGTACAGTATTATTATAAAAATAAGAATAGGTAGTTCTAATATGAACTACCATATGGACATATGAAAAAACCCAATTTTACCCGGGTTTTTTCGGGTTTTAGGTGAAAAAACCCGAAAAAACCCACCTGGGGTGGGCTTTTTCAAAAAGTGGGTTTCTTGCCAACCCTGAATTGGTGACCGCCCGGGAATCGAACCCAGGACCTTCCGATTGCCGGTCAGATATGCTACCACTACACTACGGGCCTCGATCAGTGCAGAACACTCCTCTATACTTAAGTCATTTCTATACATTAATATACTGCGTGGTCATTGCAGTTAAATGTACATATTCACGATTTGCGAGGGTGCCCTCTCAAGGCATTGGTTTCTGCCCTATGTAGGAGAATTGCGACTTCTGACTGATCGAGGCCCGTAGTGTAGTGGTAGCATATCTGACCGGCAATCGGAAGGTCCTGGGTTCGATTCCCGGGCGGTCACCTCATTTTTCATTTGTTCATTATTTCTCTTCCTCGTGTGCAGAACACACCTCTATACTTACGTCGTTTCTATACATTAATATACTGCGTGGTCATTGCAGTTAAATATATATATATATATATATATAACTTTTTCATCTTTTTAGTAATTGATGACCGAAATATTCTTTCATTGTGAGCATGAATTCATGATACATCAGTTTTTTTCCGACTTTATTTACTTTCCTCGTAGGTGTGTTAAGGAAATTACTAATTTTAATACGCGTCTTACCACCAAAGCACAAAAAGTTGATTTAAGGCTCGTTTCCGCTTGTATTATCTTGGCACAAAAATAGAGAAATAAAAATAATAATTTGAACTCGATAACAAATTTTAAGGTGATTGATGGAGATTTTAGTGAATATTTTCTTGGTTTGTATTTAGCCTTTTTAGTGAAGCTTCACGGGCACCTTACAATTTATCCATATATTGCCTCCTACAAAATCATAACTTGTAGAAAATTCACAATGACCTTGTTTCACGGTCGCAGAAAATAAAAAGTATTACCGAATCCTGCCTGTATGGTTACAGCGCATCTATACTCATCGGATCCACAAGATCATAACACCGGCACTATAAAAAAAAGCTGACGTAAACTGTGGTAGCCTAATCTAACATAACTTATCTAACCCACAATATACTTGTCGATAGAAAGTAAAGTCGAGCAGATTTAATCCTAGTTACAAACACCAAATGCGTTCATGATTGTAACTGCATTTGGCAAACAATCCATCCTATGGTTGATCAAAGCATTTAAGTTTGCATTTAGACAGTAATAGGGCTTATATACCACAAAAATAAGTATGGTTAGTGTATAACCATCGCATAATTGGATTAACGATTTTGTTTGGTTGCCAAGAGCAACCATGTACTTTGTGACCAAAGAATTATTTTCATAAGTGTCAATATTAATATAAAAAAAGACTATGAATATACTCGTGATAAAATCACGTTTTTAATATATATATATATATATATATTATATATATATATACATACAAACTCAGAATGGTCCCCTGACCCTAGGTCCATGTCCCAAAGCTGGATCCTGTCTGCTTTGCAGATAGCTGGTGAGGGAAGCTATATTTATGGGATCTCTTTGCGAGAGACCCGTTGCCCACGTCGGGCTAGCATCATGAAAAAGAAAAACTATGGTATTTGTCATTTACCATTACTTATTCGGACTATAGTGGATTTAATTTTCCCAGAAGAGTTCCTTGTTCCATGCACGGTCTGTGTTTAACATATATATATATATATATATATATATATATAGGGTGTCCCATAAGTCCGGCATCATAGGAGAAATTCATATTTTTCTCTTTCTACAGGCCATAATGTCCGTGAGCAAGGAAGAACGAATCCAGATAATTCTACTCATTGGAAATCGGAGTAAAAAAGAGGCCGCTGCTGAATTTAAGACTGCATCCAGACCGCGAGCCAATAACACAGAGTTGTGTTAGCAGACTTGTTGCAAAGTTTAAGGAAACAGGATCCATAGAAGATAAACCACGCAGTGGACCTTCAAGGCAGTCCACTGACGATGATACAGCGACTGCTATCCTGGCTCATTTTAACAGAAGTCCAATAAGTCTCTTCGGTGATTGTCCGCCGAGACAGGAGTGTCGAAAAGTAGCATCCATCGCATTCTTCAGGCTCACAAATGGCATCCATATAAACTTCAGATCCTACAGAAATTGAGCGATGATGATCCCGACCGGCGAATGGAATTTTGTGAATGGGCTACGGAACAATACATATTGAGCACGTTCTGTAAATAAAAGCTTTTGTTTTGCCTTTTTTTTTTATTATTTTCCTATGATGCCGGACTTACGGGACACCCTGTATATATATATATTGTGTGTGTGTGTGTGTGTGTGTGATGATAACCTGGATTTTGCTTCCACACGAATTGTTTATTTTGACGAAGATCAAGCTTGTCACTCCACCTTAGACCTACAGTTTAACTGGAATCCGAACCACGCCCCACCATCTGCTTTACAGATAGCTGGTGAGGGAAGCTATGTTTTTGGGGCGCCTCTCCAAGTGACCCCTTTGCCCACGTCGGGCAAACATCATGAAAAAGAAAAAACTATAGTGTTCGTCACTTACCATTACTTATTCGGACTATAGTGGATTTAATTTTCCCAGAAGAGTTCCTTGTTCCATGCACGGTCTTGTATCATGAAAAAACCTCAGGGGACCATTCTGAGTTCAATCCCATATGTATATATGCTGTATATATAGGGGGGGCCTATATATATATATATATATATATATATAATAATTATACAAGCATCATAACTTTATATTAGTTTTCGATTACTAGTAATATACTGACTTTTTGTAATTTAACTTTTAACTGGGTAGGCGGCGCATGCCCTGCTTACCCTGACTGCGCGCCACTGATATATATATATATATATATATATTAGTTGCGTTTCAAAGTAATATAACGTGAAAATTTAATATATAGAGTAATTTAAACTTTCAAGGTTTCCCAGCATTTCAAACTTTCTTTAATTAAAGGGTTTCTTTTTATGTAAAATCCAAGGTACAGTATTAGGGATTAAAAAGGAGGATTTTCAAGACGGAACTTTTATTATTTCGTGTAAAAATTTGGTGCACAATTCTTTACCTTTACATAGAATTCCCAAGTTGAAAGATGAAAGCATTTAGAAAATATTATATATATATCGTAAAGAACGACGCTTGTATAGTAGAACATTCCGCGCAAGATGAGGAGGGAGAACGAACAAATGAAAAAATGAGGTAACCACCCGGGAATCGAACCCGGGATCTTCCGATTGCCGGTCAGATATGATAACCACTACACCATGGTCCTCACTCGATCAGAAGTCGTAATTCTCCTACATACGCGCAGAATATTCTCCTATACAAGCGTCGTTCTTTACGTTAATTATACTGCGTGTTCTTTGCAGTTGAAATGTGTACACACACACACACACACACACACCACACACACACACACACACACACACACACACAAACTCAGAATGGTCCCCTGACCACGTCGTGCTAAAAAACTATAGTATTTGTCATTTATCATTACTTATTCGAACTATAGTGGATGTAATTTTCCAGAAGAGTTCCTTGTTCCATGCACGGTGTGTTTAATACACACACACACATATATTATATATATAATATATATATATATATATTATATATATATATATAATATATATATATATCAGGTCATCCCATAAGTAATGTCGTTTTTTACGATAAATTAAGTTTAAACTAGTCCTACTCGGTTTAAGCATAAATTTTCCGAAGGTTATATCTAAGGCGAGATCTATCGTGTTTCGCTACATACTTTACAGACCTTGACCAGTGAAGACGTGTGTTTTGCTTTATGTTAACTCCTCATAAACATGGCGGTATCAGAAGAGCATATCAGGCATATAATGCTTTACGAGTTCAAAAAAGGGAATAGTGCTGCTGAAGCAACGCGAAACATTCAGGACGTTTATGGCAACGATATTCTGCATGTGAGGAAATGTCAAAGATGGTTTCAAAAGTTTAGGAATGGTGACTGCTGTTTGACAGATGCAGCACGCTCTGGACGCCCTGCTGAGTTTGATGATGACCCGCTGTTAGCCGCACTTGAAGAAGACTGTTGAACAACTGTCGAAGAATTGGGCCAGAAACTCAATTCATCCCCGTCCACCATCCATCGACATTTGCAACAACTCGTGAAAGTGCCTAAGTTAGGAAAATGGGTGCCACATGAATTGTCGGTCGACAATCTGAGGGTGTGGGTAAACATTAGCACAGCTCTTCATTCCCGTGAACTCCAAGATCCGTTTTTGCACCGTTTAGTGACTGGTGATGAAAAGTGGATACTGTACCAGAATGTTAAACGCCGTCGACAGTGGGTTTGTGCCGGAGAACCAGCGACACCACAGCCAAAACCAAATCTTCACCCTCGGAAGGTGTTGCTTAGTGTTTGGTGGGATAAAGGTGGTGTAGTACACTTTGAAACCTTACCACACAACCAATCAATCACCGCTCAAGTCTACTGTCAACAACTGGATCGATTGAACACTGCACTAAAAGAAAAGAGACCACCTTTGGTTAATCGGAAAGGAATCGTGTTCCACCACGACAACGCACGTCCTCATACCGCTCATACCGCTTGGGTGGGAAAAACTTCCATATTCTCCAGATCTTGCGACTTCAGATTATCATCTCTTCAGGAGCCTGCAAAACTATGTTGACGAGAAACAGTATACTTCTTTAGATGACCTGCACACCAGTCTTTGCACGTTTTTTGCCTCAAAACCGCCTGAATTTTATAAATATGGCATTGAAAAGCTTGTAGGACGTTGGCAGGGTGTCATTGATTTCGATGGAAAATATATATTAGATTAAAAAGTTTCAGTTGAGTTTTTTTTTGTCCTTCAAATTCCGATCTAAAAAGCGACATTACTTATGGGATGACCTGATATATATATGTTCCAAGTGCTTTCATCTTTCAACTTCAGGATTTTACGTTAAAAGTAATTGTGCGCCAAATTTTTACATGAAATATTTAAATTTCCGTTTTGAAAATCCTTGTTTTTAATCCCAAATATCTTGGATTTTACCAAAAAAAAATTTAAAGGTTTTAAAAGTTGGAAAACCTCCAACGTTAAAAATTGTTCCTTATATTAAATTTTTCTATTAAAACATTACTACGAAACGTGACTTGTATATATATAGTAGTGGTGTACCGATTTATCAGTCTCGGCAGAATCGGCCATTTTGGGGGCATGGGCATCGGCCAAATTTTAGCCGATTTCCGTACCGACTCCGAAATTTTAAAATTTTCATTACACAGCAAAATCTATCTATAAAGAAAACTGAACAACACTTTCGTGTTTGATTCCCTCTGGCCAAAGCAAGGTAAGTGACGTTGTAAAGAGCTGCGCGATAGTTGTACTGTTCGATTTTTCAAGCTCCTCACATGTTAGCAAGTATATTTTTGATGGCTGACTAACTTCCATGGTTCCGATAATCACGTTAGCAACATACCTTCCCACATTATCAGTTTTCATCTATTGAAATCCATATTTTGTTATCCTTAACTCCATCTCTAATTTTTTGCCTAATGTGGTTATAGTGAGTGTCGACATAATTCTTCCTTAAGGTAGACTCACTTGGGATAGTTTCTTTCGTATACTTCTCTAAAAAGTACCTTAGCGACTTGTTCTCTAATTTCCACAATGGAATTCCCGCATCAATAAACGCTTTACATAAACCCATCGAAAAAGTGGATTGGCGGCTTGAAGATGAAGTAAATGTAGTTAAAAGACGTGTTTCCTGTTTTTTACCTTTCTCGGCAGCAGATTTGTGTTTAGCAGTCTTTATATGTTGAGAGACAAAGTACTTTTTGTCAAAGTTTACGGATTTTTCGCATAACTTGCAAAATAAGACAGAGCCATCGGTGGAAAAAACATCACTTCCAAACTCTCTGACAAGATTAGTTAACTTCTTACTTGAAGATGCACTGACTTTAGGCATTGCGACGTGTATTCACTGACGTTTAGGTTACGACTGAGAATCTTGCGTCGTAGTATGGCTTTTCAGCTGCCAGATGTTGCCAACAAAACAAAACAACACTATTAATTTAAATGTTTATTTCAGTATCTTATTTCAGAAAATATTTAAAATAGGCACATTTGGCACTTAAATTATGAAATAGGCATTTTCGCCCCAAAATCCCCAAAAAAGGCAAAAATAGGCATTTAAGGCATTATGCCTGAACATCCGGGCTCTAATTTATAAACTATTGTAATCTTCTACTCTATATTAATAATAATTATGTATTTAGTTGTACTTTTTCATAGGCGAACGGGCCGGGGGGTTTGGGAAAGCTGCAACCCCCCTAGATTCGCGGGTTTCCGAATATTTTCCGGCAAATGCCTCAAAATTCGGGCAAAGTCGCAAAACAGTGGCGGAAAAATGGTATGATTGGTGGTATTTTCATATAGTGCTGAATGTTACAGATTGATTATCACGTCACCCCTGCAAATAGGGACTGACACTTGTACAGTAGTAAGTTCACTCTAACACAACAGTCGAAAAACTTCTTGTTTGATGACAGAAAAATTTAGTGTTTTGTTGGAGTTTTCCTAGAATGTGTATGAAAAGTGTGTATTTTTATAATGCTCTGCGAATATATGGCATTATTGCAACAATCTTTCATTTTCTTGCCATGTTAAGTTCACTATGTTGGCATCAGAAAATTTGGGCATTTTGGAAATTTTTGGGGCAAATTGCGAGCCACCCCCGAAAAAAATTAATCTCGTACGCCTATGTACTCTTTATAATTTATACAGGGTGTCCCGTAAGTCTGGACCCATAGGGAAAAATAATAAAATTACAAAATAGTCCAAAAATTTATTTATAATATATTTTTTTATTATTTTTATTATTATTTTTATATTTTTTTATTATGATCTTACTCCGCTGGAGTTTTATTTGTGGGGCCACTTGAAAGCCAAAGTGTACGAGGTCAAACTTCAGAACATTTTCCACCTTAAAGCACGCATTGTGGAGGCGTGTCAAGAAATTTCTGCGACTGTGATTCAGAAAGTGCTGTCGCAGTGGAGATTGCGTCTTCAACTATGTGTGCGACACAACGGCGGACACTTTGAACAGATTATGTAAAATTTTTGGACTATTTTGTAATTTTATTATTTTTCCCTATGGGTCCAGACTTACGGGACACCCTGTATATTAACCCAGTGCTATTCAACCTTTCTGAGCCATCCACCCTTAGCGAGCAATTAAAAAATTCATTCATCTACCCTGTTTTTCGAAACGAATTCTTTTTTTTTAACAAAACACTCATGATAAACAATTGCACTCGTCATAAAACCATAAACTACACTTGTATTAAATTAATCAACATGCATTGAACCAAAACGTTAATAAAAAAAATGGAACAATCCTTTAACAAAAAGAGAAACTGCCAGATTCACAGAATGATAAAAGTTGTTAAAAATGGCTGGGCATATAATATTAAATATTTATTATTATTATTAATAATTTTACCGCAAAACAATAAAAAACATAAATACACAGCCTCAGTGACTTGCTTGCTGTTGTACACGGCCTGCGATCATTTCGTAGCGCGTGCTGTTCTTGTTTCCAGAGCTCCTCGCATCAAGGGATCGACGTCCAGGATCGAGTTTCTCTGCTTCAACTTGATTTCAGTGAGGGAAGAAGAACCCTTGCTCACACAAATAAGTCGTTCCCATTCGAATGAGAACGGATATGGCCATTTTACTCAACCTCTGATACTCGGCAATTTGAAGGAGGGAAAACCCCAAAATCACAAGAAATTCACAATTTCTGAATTTCATTTTTTGGGCAAAATCCGTCTTCAGGTCAATCAAAACCGCGCGTTCACTGCCCATCGTCAACTTAATCTTCAGTAAACGGCTGAACAATCCATAGGTGAGAGTTCAAAGACGATCTCTCTCTCTCGGGAAGTATGCCTTGAGGTTCTCTGCAAGCAAATTCAGATGATCGACGATCAAGGCAGACATCCTGTGCTCTAATGACTCCCCCATCTGTGCCTCCCATCACCATACATTCCTTCATGAATTCATCGAAGGTTGCGAAATCCGAAAAATCCTTCTTTACCTTGGACTTCCAAAGCTGCAGCTTCAGCTTCAGGCCATTCACTTTTCCCATTGCTTCAAAAATATCTCCGTTTCCCTTGAAGGCTTAAGTTTAATTTGTTCAAATGATCGAAAACCGAAGCCATGTACAACAGCCTTGCCAACCAGAAGTCGATCCAATCATGGCAGCGCCCAATCTGTAGTAACAGATTTGCACTTCTCCCAGTCCAGTTTCTCTTTCATTAAAGCATCCAGCTTCTTGAATATAGCGTCTGCCGTCGTATTTACTCCCACCTTATGACAGCAAGAGGTAGTGCTTCACGATCGTTTTCGCTTCCATGTCTGGGAAGCGCCAGTACACAATGAGCTGTGCTTCCCCTACAACATATGTTGTTTCATAGAGCTGAATGCCAAATGAAGGCGCTTCCTGCAACTTATGAAGAAGTTGATCCTTCATATCTCCGGCTATACTCGTGCATCGCTGGCGTGTCGTGGTAATCTGACAGTGTAATCGTTTTGACCTCCACCGCCGCCTTCCCTCCATGAACAAGGTCTGCAGCTATTTCCAGACATGGCAATACCACTTTTTCCAGCTCAATGTACGGTCATTTCGTTTTGAGAACTACATGTGCCATCTTCAACGAAGCCAGAACCATTTGCTTGTCTCCGTGCTTCACTTGTTTCTCAAAAGAGGGTTGTTGCTTCCAATAAGAAGACATAGTTTCCTCGAAGAATTGTTTTGATTTGTTCTGGGTGCTTTGCTTTCAGGTGGAGGACAAGTTTTGATGGAACAACATTGACGTTGCTGTACACGGTAGGACAGAAGAGACCGTTTGCTGACGGATAAGGATTCAAACTCTTCTCCTTCGGACAAAAGAATCCAAACTTGATGTGGTCCTCGTTCCATTTTCGCTGTTTCTGCTTCGATGGCTGGGGCCTCGTCTTCCGCTTTACATCTCCAGTCATAGAAGGCCTGTCAGATTTTTTTCTTCACTGCTGCGTTGAGCTTCTCTTCGACTGGCTCCTCTTCTCGAACGACGACCTCTTCCCTTTCGATGACACATTTTTGAAGTATTTATACAAAGACATCATGAGAGCAAAACCTAAGAAATAAAACAAAGGTCATTTGTTGTGCGAAGCAGCAGATTGTCTTTATATTTTGGCTCGTAAATGTGCCATCAGTTTACCAACTAACTATTATAACTTAGGTTTAGGACTTAGGTACTGAGTATTACTGAAACGCTCACTACTATATTATACTAATACAATCTGTTGTTTACAATACACTTTTTTTTGTGAAAGTTACAAGTTTATGATGATCTCTTCTTTCTATATTTATTTTTATTTTTCTACACGATTTAAATGGCATGTTTGCAATTTTTTTGCAGCTCTGCTCATTTCATCCACCCCATTTCAGTTATCCACCCCGAAATAAATCTCTTCCACCCAAGGGTGGACCGTCCACCCCGGTTGAATAGCCCAGTATTAAACCATCTTGTTGTTTACTGTAGACTTTATTTTAAGTATTTTAATAATTTTATAAATCAAAATTGTATATCCATATTTTTTTTTTTTTTTTTTTTTTTTTTTTTATTGAAGTTGGGCACTTGGGACTTCAAATTTTAATGAAAAAATTTTGTTGTTTGTTGTTGAAGAAAAAAAATAAATGCCTTCAACATAGGGAAAAACAATTGATTTAAGTATTGGTATTCAATTTATGAAATTAAAATAAATTTTTATCATTTTGATGAGTAATAAAACTTACATTTTGCAGTATATGAGTAACAAATTCTGGTGCTGTGGAGTGAGCTAAAGAAAAGCATTTAAACAAATTTGAAATGTGAAAATATGAAAATTGAAAGTCTTTGTATTAGATTAATAAAATTTGAAGGGAATTTTTTTTTTTAATATAGGCAAACAATCGGCATCGGCTAAATTTTGGAATCGGTACAGCACTAATATATGGTATGTATATATAATCATGAATGAATATGCACAATTTTGCATAATGCAAGAATTGACTCGTCAAGGTTCGAATCCACCACCACTTGAGTAGAACACGAGTCAACCCAACCTGTCGTACATTTAAACAAACGAGGAAGTGCATAACTTTCACCTCCATAGGAATTTTGCGTGTTAACCCTCCCGCACCCCAAGTAATGACCAGCATTTCATTCAAATTATCTGGCGCGACGCTGGGGTTCTATAAATGGAATATTCACGAACAGACAGTTTTGCATAATGCAAAATTTGCCCCCAGGGGTTTGAACCCACCATCTCCTCTGGACGCGAAAGCGTTATGCGTTTCCTCGATTGTTTAAATGTACGACACAGGCTTGTGTTAATTTTATCTCGTAGTGTAGTGGCCAGCGCCCTGGCTTTCTATCAAAGAGGTGGTGGGTTTAAGCCCTGGTGGGGTCAATGTTTCAAAACATATATATATATGTATATTGTATATATATATGTATATATATGTATAAAATGCAAACCCACAGGGAAAAAGAAAAATGATTCAAAGTCCTTTCGTGTATTCAGAAGTACACGTCGTCAGGGAATGCAGGTGTATGAGGTGTACTTCTGAATACACGAAAGGCCTTGGAATCATTTTTTTTTCCATGTGGGTTTGCATCATTCATTCATTTCGCATGTTTGTGAAATTCATTATAATATATATATATTATAATATATATATATATATAATATATATATATATATCAGCGAATTTAAGCGACATTGGGTCTGGGTAGTAGTTGGATGGGAGACCGTCCTCTGCGCCCAGATTATGTAGCGATCCGTGGTTCGGATCCCACGTAAAGCTGTAGGTCCCCTCCGTCATATGACCTTAGATGTTGCGAAGGAGGTTAACCCTTTAACGACGGATGGTACCTTAAGGTCCACCAGAAATAATAATATAAATTGTACTACAATGCCTCGTTTGTATAAATGTTTCTACGTGTTTATATATAGATGTCATTTAGTTGTCGGGAAAGGAACCCAAAATGTGTATCATTTCAGTGACTAGTTACTAAAATATTTAGTTTTGAATAACAATAAAACCTATACGTTCTGGTAACAAGAGTCACCGCATATGCTGCGGACTCGTCCTTAAAGGGTTAAACAACCCCAATTAAAAAAAAAAAAAAAATATATATATATATATATAATATATATATATATATATATATATATATATATATATTAGGGTGGCGCAGAAGTCGCGCATCATAAGAATTTTCAGTGTTGACTATAATATATTAAATTATTTTTCCCTTTTAGGTAAGGGATGGCTGCGAAATTAACAATAAACGAGAGGGTGAGCCTGGTTTTAATGTTGTATGGAATACAGGTACAACAAATCGATGAATTGGTACAGAATTTAAGTTTCTGTACCGATTCATCAATTTGTAGTACCTGGTATTCCGTACATTAAAACAGTTTATCCTCTCGTCTATTGTTAATTTCGCAGCCATCCCGTACCTAAAAAAAAAAAAATCTATCGTCAACACTGAAAATTCCTATGATGCACGACTTTTGCGCCACCGTGTATATATATATATATATATATATATTATATATACATATATATATATATACACACACACACAGGGTGTCCCATAAGTCCGGCATCATAGGAAAAACAATAAAAAAAGGCAAACAAAAGCTTTTATTTACAGAACGTGCTCAATATGTCCACCATTGTTTTCAATACACAAATTCAGACGTGATACCCAGTCAGCAAGCACACGGTGAATGATGTCAGGAGTAATGGTGTTACATGCCCCAATAATGCGCTGCCGCAAATGTTCAACACTCCTAATTTTCTCTGCGTATACCAGCGCTTTCAAGTGGCCCCAGAGATAAAAATCTAGTGGCGTGAGATCCGGGCTTCTAGCTGGCCATTCCACAGGCCCTCGACGTCCTATCCAATGACCAGGGAATTGTTGGTACAGGTATTCCCTTACTTGGGTGCTGTAATGTGCAGGAGCGTCGTCTTGCTGGAACCATGTTGGGAAATTTCCTTCTTCGTTCAAGACACTGGGAAATGCTTCTTCCCTGAGCATACGTAGGTAGGTGCGTCCAGTGACATGTTCATCAAAAAAGAGGGGGCCTATGATGCGATCCTTCCAAATGCCACACCATACCATCACCCGAGATGCACCTTGTTCCTTTGAAGAAGTATACCAGTGAGGGTTGTTTTGAGACCAGTAGCGGGTGTTCTGTCGATTTACCTCACCATTTCCATAAAAAAACAGCCTCGTCACTGAACAGAATGGTGGACGGGAAATTGGCATCCCGAGCATATTGTTCCGTAGCCCATTCACAAAATTCCATCCGCCGGTCGGGATCATCTTAGCTTAATTTCTGTAGGATCTGAAGTTTATATGGATGCCATTTGTGAGCCTGAAGAATGCGATGGATGCTGGATGCTACTTTTCGACACTCCTGTCTCGGCGGACAATCGCCGAAGAGACTTATTGGGACTTCTGTTAAAATGAGCCAGGATAGCAGTCGCTGTATCATCGTCAGTGGACCTCCTTGAAGGTTCACTGCGTGGTTTATCTTCTATGGATCCTGTTTCCTTAAACTTTGCAACAAGTCTGCTAACACAACTCCGTGTTATTGGCTTGCGGTCTCGATGCAGTTTGTTAAATTCAGCAACGGTCTCTCTCTGACTCCGATTTCCTATGAGTAGAATTATCTGGATTCGTTCTTCCTTGCTCACAGATATTATGGCCTGTAGAGAGAGAGAAATATGAATTATGGTTTGTAGAAATAGAAAAATATGAATTTCTCCTATGATGCCGGACTTATGGGTTATATACATACAGGGTGGGCCGAAAGTCTGGATCCATAGGAAAATATTTATTTTAATACATAAATTACAACAAATGGTAAATACTTAAAATGAATATCAACTTTAACTCGTAAATGCGTATCCGTGATACTGTACAGTAGTTCGTACTCCAGTATAAATACTCAAATACTTTTTTATTTCAGCCCAGAAATGGCTTCGAATCTAACAACAGAAGACCGGGTAGAACTTGTGCTCATGTACGCAAGACAGGGCGCTACACACACACAAGTTGCTACCGAGTTCAATAGAAATCATCCTGATAAGCATCCAGTAACACATGCGACTGGTGGCAAGTTGTTTTTAAACGTTTCAAAGAAACAGGAAGTGTACATGATCGACTGCGTTCTGGTCGTCCAAAAACTGCAACTGATGAAAATACCTCTGCAATGGTATGTGAAACTTTAACGAATAGTCCAGTAAAGTCAACAAGAAGATTATCAAATGAAACACGCATCTCGAGAATGTCAATTCGAAGAATTATTAAAAATCATAAATTCCATCCCTAAGTGTCTCGATGTCAGAGGCCGCCAATTTGAGCATTTGTTATAATTTGTTTATACTGGAGTACGAACCACTGTACAGTATCACGGATACGCATTTACGAGTTAAAGTTGATATTCATTTTAAGTATTTACCATTTGTTGTAATTTATGTATTAAAATAAATATTTTCCTATGGATCCAGACTTTCGGCCCACCCTGTGTATATATATATATATATATATATATATATATATATATTATATATATATATGGGAAACTTTTAACTTCAAGGGAATCACCTTAATCGTTGAAATCTGAAATATGAATGAAGTTCAACACGTTGGGGTAGGGCTGGGCGGAATGCATCCCTCCTACCTTCTACCCCATCGCGACCTTCAGATTTACAGCCACGCCGTCTCAACTACCACTGGACCCACATACCTAGCGTTGGTGGGTATCGCTTAAAGTCGTACGAAATTTCTTGACGGTAATAAATGCGTATTTGTAATAAATGACGTTGGTGGGTGAGTCGCCATTAAGAATCGATGAGTTTTTGAGTTTTTGCATAATAATGCTCAATAACTTGAAGACACACACACACACAGTGTGTGTGTATATATATATATATATATATATATATATATATATATATAAATAAAGATGTTTAGCTCTTCATACTTCCACTTGAACTGAATGCATCGATGATTAGATACAGTATATATTGGCTGGAGGAGTCTTTCTCTCCTTTATATTAATGAGATTGGCCCCTGACTATATTGTTGAAGTTTAGAAAGCTTTGCCAATCCCATTTTTTGTCTCGGAAAAATAGAAAACCAAAGTTTTTATTTCCGACAGTGGTCGAAGGGTGTGTGTGTGTGTGTGTTACTGTACACGGTAACTCGCATCCAAATAAACTCCTGCTGCTTCGTGACAGTCTGAGTCTGTGAACGTGCGCACAGCGATATCTGCCTTGTTCCAGTAAGTGTAAACATAAATTTTAAGATGTGTGGAGAGAGAGAGAGAGAGTTACAAGGAAAAGAAGTACCTCAAAGGCCTTGCGGCCCATACCGAGGAGGTACCAATGGCAACGGGTGCCAGGGAAAATTTTGTGAAAGTTTATTTTTCTTTCAACTATCCTAGCAGTGATAGAAAACTGGATAGAAAAGTAGAAGGCTCTCTCCCCACCCTCCGCTCCCTCCCTGCCAGAGGCAGGTACGGAAAAAGGTTGAAGAAAATACCTTGACCCTGGAAAAGTAGCCAAGGAATTTTACAGGAAAGTGGAGAATATATAAATAGCTCCATATTTAGCTTGCTCACAGAGACACTGAGCAAGCGAACTCCTGCAGAGTTTTCTGAGGTTTTAATCTTAAACTATGAGTGTGTTCAGTACTATGTCTAGCCTATTTTTAAACAGATTTACACTTTGACTGGAAACAACCTCTGAGGGAAGTTGTTCCAGATATTAACTATTTTATAGGAAAAGAAATTTCCGCAGACTGAGGTCCTAAATGTCTTTACACACTCAAATAGTGTGCAAGATTTCGTCTAACTTTTCTTGAACTGATCCACAGAGGAACTGTTCACAACTTCCGAAGGTAACCTGTTCCATGTGTCACAGATCTTATACGTAAAGTAATTCCCACACACACTAGTCCTAAACCGTTTCAAATCCAACTTCCAACCATTGTTGCGAGCGAGTTGGGTTATATTTAAACTAAACATACTTCTAAAATCGACATCGTTGAACCCTCGTAAGAGCTTGAAAACCTCGATCAGTTGACCGCGCAGCCTCCGAGTTTCAAGCGAAAACAAGTTCAGGGCGCGTAACCGTCGATTGTAGCCCATATGCCTAACGGAAGGGATTAACTTTGTGGCCCTCGCCTGCACTCGCTCCAGCCTCTCAATATCTTTCCTGAGGGTGGGCGACCAGAACTGCACAGCATACTCCAGGTACGGCCGAAGAGAGAGAGAGAGAGAGCTACTTTACAGCAGACTCGAGGTGGTCCCTGAAGCTTTCATATAGCCACAAACAAATTCGCAGGGAGAAGAATTGACACAGAAAAGCAAGAAGGCCCTGTTTCTCAAGAAAGTACACAGCTATTTACAAAGAAAGAATTGCTGAAAAATTTTATAGAACAGTTTGGAACTGGATATACAGTATACATAGTCGTCATTCATCCCTAGAATATATACATCGGTGAATAAATCAGCGTCCTTAATATTATAAGTTAACATAATTTTATAAGCGAAACGTATTTCAATGATCGCCGTAGAAATCAGAAAGTAGAAGTTACTCGAGGAGAGATTATGTAATACTCGGTCAAGATTGGTTTTAAACATATTGGTGGAGGTGTTAAAAACGCCTTTAGGAGGAAGCTGATTCCAGTAATTGACAATCTTATAAATAGAGGTTATTCAAATATCAGCATTGCACCGTTTTCGTTAGTTTCCAGCGATTGTTAAGAGTGTCTTGTGCTTTGTATAAAAAGTTAGTTAATCAGCGGTGTCAAATCTATTTACATAGAAACTTCAAGACCCGGATGAGCTCGATTCTGAGCCAACAACTCCAAGTAAAATAAGTTGAGATCAACGATTCTTAGATGGTATGATTTGTGACGGACGGCTGGAAGGAGTTTCGTTGCTATGACTTGAACATTTTTAAGATTTCGTACGTCTTTTCTCAGAAATTGGGATCAGAACTGCAGAACATACTCGAGTTGGGGCCTAATCAAAACGTTGTAGAGAGCGAGAGAATTATGTCTTTGCTACAGTATGAGATTTTCCTTTTGATAAGGCCTACCATTTTATTACGCTTCTTTTCCACTTTAACGCAAGATTTGGATAACTTGAGATTGCTACTTAAAAATGCACGCAAGTCCTTTTCCAAGTTCGTCGTTGGTAGTTCCTACCATGCAATGAATAGTTAGCACATCGGTTCCTGGTCCCTATCTGCATCATTTTACATTTATCTACCTAAAAAGGTATTTGCCAAGTGGTTGACCAATCAGCGAGCGGATCTAATTCTTTTTGAATTTTCTCAATTTCTGAAGATTTGTGGTCCCAGAGAGAGAGATTTAGCTTTAGTCGTTCTGCTTTCCACCACATGTGGTTGCCATGGATACCGTATGACAAAATGAGGTACGAAGTCAGGTGCTGCATATATATATATATATAATATATATGTATGTATGTATGTATGTATGTATGTATATGATGTGTATATATATACACACACACACACACACACACACTATATAATATATATATATATATATATGTAAAGAACGATGCTATCCACTACATCATGGACCTCGATCAATCAGGAGTCGTAATTCTCCTACATACGAGCAGAAACCAATGCCCTGAGGGGGCACCTTCGCATGCCGTACATATATACACTTTAACTGCAAACAACACACAGTATAATTAATATAAAGAACGACGCTTGTGTAGAAGAGCGTTCCGCACAAGATGAGGAGGGAGAACTGGTACCTCATTTTTCATTTGTTCGTTCTCCCTCCTCATCTTTTGCGGAACGCTCTTCTACACAAGCGTCGTTCTTTACATTAATTATACTGTGTTGTTTGCAGTTAAAATACACACACACACGCACACGAAGAAGAATTAGGCTTGTTCCTTTAAAAAAAAATAAGGACGTCGGTATGAATAATGCGAAAATTAAAATAAAAACTTAGACCGGAAGTAAGAAGCCGAAAAGGAAGTCGACCGGAAATAACAATTAGGAGTTGTAACTCTCCGCAATAGACTGGGATAGACACTTGCTCTGTTCCGTTGAGAGTTGTTGAGGATACAGTTATAATGAGTTAACGAGACCATACAGGCCCTATACTCCTTTTTAAGAAGTACTCTTCCTGTTGAACTAATATATATATATATATATATATATATATACAGCGTGTCCCAGGAGGAAATGTCAAGAATGCACCATTTCACTCTTTAGGTATTTCTAATTAGAAAGTATTATATCGATATGGGTTTGATTCCCAACCGTTACCGAGATACAGGCCTCTACATTTGGGTAATTAAAACATAATAAAAAGGCGATCTTAGATACTATTTAATGACACTTGTGGTTGCAAAAAGTACGAACATACAATATACTATTGCACTTATTGCAGAATGGTTTTCAAAGTGACCCCTCCTTCTTCAATGCACGCGGCGAGCCTCCGATCCATCGAGTCTTGCCAAGGAAAACGCGGAAGTTTATTTCTGAGGTTTATGAACGCATCCTGTATACGTGCAACCAACTGCTCCCTAGTTTCGGCTTACCCCGCTGATAAACGTTACTCTTCAAGAACCCCCAGACAAAAAAAAAAATCTAGCGGAGATAAGTCAGGCGAACGAGGGGGCCATGCCACAGGTCCTCCACGTCCAATCCACCTTCCCGGAAACCGTTGATTTAAGTAAGTAGTAAACCTCCCTGCCGTAGTGAGGTGGTGCTCCATCGTGTTGCATCCACATCCGTTGTCTGAATGCAAGAGGTACATCATCATATAAAAGGGGAAGGACGTGTTCTAAAAAAAATTTCTGTATTGTACAGATGTTAGGCGGCCCTCATTGAATGTGGCCCAATGAGGTAGTTTTGTAGCAATCCGCACCAAACGTTAACAGAAAATCTGTTCTGAAAGTTACTTTCAAGTACAGCATGGGGATTGTCGTGAGCCCAGGTGTGCGAATTTCGAGTGTTGTTAATTCCATTCCGTGTGAACATTGCTTCATCTGTGAAAAGGGTGTTATTCAATGATTGCCGACTAGTTTGTAACCAATTACAAAATTGCAAGCGTTGTTCATAATCTGCTGGTAAAAGATGTTGCACCCTTTGGAGATGGTATGGATACAAGCCATCGTCATGTAGAATTCTCCATACCTGCATGCGTGGAACCCCAGTTGTCAATGATATTCGCCGGACACTCGTACCTGGACTCCGCTGCACTGCGTCCAACACTTCTTCATCTTCGTATTTGCTGACGCTCACTCCTTGGCTTAGGTAATGAACCTCTCTCTCTTAAAGATCGAAACGTATTTTGTATTGTACGGCGATCTGGTGTGCGGCGATTTGGATAACGTCGCTGATATTCTGCAACGGCTGCGACAGCATTTCCATTGCAAAACCCATAAAAAATAACATGTCTGCGTATTCTTCTTTCGAGAAAACTGCGGGCATGGCTTGAAATGTTGCTTGAGCACTGCACCTCCACGTTTGCAGAGTACACAACACACCCTGAAAGAAACGTGACTCAGTGAGCAGGTGTTAAGACGTACCTAAATAAATAATGTAAATAATGTGAGGATCTGCACAGTTGCCAATGTATCATTAAATGTCATTGAATATTATCTAAGATCGGCTTTTTATTATGTTTTAGTTACCCAAATGTAGAGGCCTGTATCTCGGTAACGGTTGGGAATCAGGCACATGTCGATATAATACTTTCTACTTAGAAATACCCAGAGTCAAATGGTGCATTCTTGACATTCCTCCTGGGACACCATGTGTATATATATATATATATATATATATATATATAACGTAAAGAACGACGTTTGTATAGGAGAATATTCCGCGCAATATGAGAGCGAGAGAACGAAACATGAAAAAATGAGGTAACCACCCGGGAATCGAACCCGGGTTCTTCCGATTGCCGGTCAGATATGTAACCATTACACCACGGGCCTCACTCAATCAAATGCCGTAATTCCTCTACATACGCGCAGAAACCAATGCCCCTAAGGGGGCACCTCCCGCATGCCGTACATTATATACATTTAAACTGCAAACACGCAGTATAATTAACGTAAAGAACGACGCTTGTATAGGAGAATATTCCGCGCAAGATGAGAGCGAGAGAACGAAACAAATGAAAAAATGAGTGAGGCCGTGGTGTAATGGTTTATCATATCTGACCGGCAATCGGAAGATCCCGGGTTCGATTCCCGGGTGGTTACCTCATTTTTTCATGTTTCGCTCTCATCTTGCGCGGAATATTCTCCTATACAAGCGTCGTTCTTTACGTTAATTATACTGCGTGTTTGCAGTTTATATATATATATATATATATATATATATATAATATATATAATGTCACTGTAAAAGCCCGACGAGTGGTAAATCTTAAGATTTGCCGGTAAATCTTGACATTTACCATGTACATCTGGTAAAAGTCCGAAAAACAAGTGAAATTTTACTTATTTTCGGACTTTTACCAGATGTACATGGTAAATGTCAAGATTTACGACTCGTCGGGCTTTTACAGTAATATATATATATATATATATATATATATATATATATATATATATATATATATATATATGGTGGCCCAAAAGGTACCTACCAACACTAACTTACATTTCTTCGAAACGAATGAAGAGAAATCGATGAAAATTTGCTTGACACACGATACTACTCACGTCATTTGTTTAACATCAGTTTGGAGAGAATGTCATTGGTTTAGAGTTTAGACTATAGGAAGCACTGTGGAAGCGGCATTGATTGGCCTGCCTATTCGCCTGATCTCAACCCGTGTGACTTCTTTTGTGGGGATACCTCAAAGATAGAGTTTACCAGAGCAACCCAAAGACTTTGGAGGAGCTGAAATCATCGATTGAACGTCAAATCGTCGACATTCCGACAGAGGTTCTCCACAGCGTGGTATCGAATTTTGGGATGAGGTTGCGAAAAATCGTCGAAGTGGAGGGACAGCACATCGAACACATTGTAATATAAATGGCTTGAGATGCTGATTTGAATGGCGTTTGAACTAACTTCGTACTGTCAATAGTTTTGGTGAAATAAACGCTTAAACTTGGTAAGTACCTTTTGGGCCACCCTGTATATGACAATCAAATATCGTGCGCTCTTGTTGTTTTAACAATCCATATTGATTGTGGACATTTTTATTCGAACAATATTGTGTTTGAAGTTCTCCTGCGTATTGTCATTTAATATTTATAAGACAGCGATTTCAAATAAAGAAGAATGGTTGGAAGTTTATGTTGGAGCTTCTTATTTTTACTTCTTTATTCGTAAAGGAAATCGTGGTGTGTAATTTGATTTGCACTGAAACTTTAATTCTTACCAGGGCTTCATGTAGGTTTTCGACTGATTTGCAAGCATGTTAGGAGTGCGGTGATTTTTTTAATTTGGCGGGAGGGGAGTTATTTTTCTTCGTATTGGCAAAGGTCGTGCGACGGAGGGGACTCGCGAGTTTATACGTTGGATACGAATCATCTGTAGGTGGGTGCATCATTTGAACGGAGAGAGAGGACAATCACCCACCCACCGTAGACTAACCTTGCTGATTGAACGGGAAGCAGTATTGCGACGGGCCAAAATGTAATCCGTGACGGGTAGGTCTTCGCGCACCCTCACAGTTTGGGAAACTCTGGACTATAGGGCGAAAGTTTTCGCTTCTAATAAATCCAGTTCTTATTGTTGCTTTATTCCTTTTATTTCTAAATAGTGTGAAGCTAACGTGGATGCAGTACGTAAAAACTAACCTTCAGACAGACTTAAATTCTTTCGAAAGATTCTTTCCTAGAATTAAAAGAAATTGTTGGAAATGGGATTTCTCCTTCCTAATTGTCGTCGTACACAATTAGATGAACGTCTTATCAAATTGGATTTCGAGCTAGATAATTAATTAATGGAAGAGACATTCTGTTCCAATTAGTTGTTATTGAGGGAGGAGACGGAGTCAATTATTTTACATGCAAGTAAAATTTGCTTTAATTCAACGGTGGATTTTGTTGAATGTTTAGATAATAGTGTTACTTTGTGTTGGAACTTGGGGACTAAGTAGGGATGAGTGGGACTCGGTTATCCCCGGTTAGGATGGGTATATATAATTTTTTTTTTCATCCTTTGGAGATGTTTGTGTGGATTCATCGGGAGAACATAAAGTGGTTGGTTAGTCTCGTGTTCATGCCTCTATATAGAGGTAACAGGCTGGAGGAGAGGGTTGCCGTCTCGAGTTTTTCTCATCTTCTGGTTTCTGTAACGAAGATCACAAAATTTGCTCCTTTGTAATTGTACATTTATTAAAACATTGGATATTGGGAGCTGTAAAGTATGGAAAGGCTGTTCGCTTCGTATGTGTAACGGAAAATTTAATATCGAGTGACTGTAATACTAACGCGTTCGCTTAGTCTTGAGTTACAACCAAACGAAACGGTAAATAGTTTTTACAATATGGTACAGCGTGTTAAGAAAGTCCTTTCGTAAAACTTCGTTTCATATCACTATTTACAAGAAAGAAACCTGGAGCTTCATGGCAGAACATTTTCAGATGGCTATTAAACAGGTTTTGTCGCACAATTTGCTTTTCCTTCAGCAAACACGAAATAAACTTGAAGTATAGGGTGCCTAACGAAATATATATATATATATATATATATATATATATATTGGTGGACGATGATGATTGTTAAAATTCTGGTATAGGTTATTCTTCGTTACACCATCTCCGACTGTTTAAGGTATTCCAGTATGTCGCTTCCTTGCACCGACATTGAAGTTTATCATGCTGACGTCCACAGTTCTTCTTTTCGTACGTACTTAATCTGACTGCGAGTTAAGGAAAACAATTTATACCTTCGCTCAATGGCGTCCCCCCACCCCCTCAGTCCGTTGTGGGAGTGGAATGCTTCTCTCGTGGAAGGATATAAATGACGAATTAACTTTTCAGTCTTTATTTCACAAGGATAGATCACTTTTAAAATATTATTTATTTTACAATACACAGTAATTAGAGAAATCACATCTTTAACACGACACTTGCTTAGAGAGTTAATAACGAACCAAGGACCCGAGCCGAACCGGCTGCAAAGGGCGAGGCATTCACCCGCCAGAGGGGTGAGGCTTCGTTTACAAATTCTTAAGGTTGCAAAGGTTGTCTAACAATGATATTAGCAAAGGAATTTATATAATTTTGGTTCTACACTTAACTCCTTTGTGATTTATATTAGCCGAAAAGAACATTTAGAATTTAGGAATATCTATTTAAGATTATAGATTTGGCACACTGGAGTTGTTAGGGTTAAGAAAGAGGCCAGATGATCCACTGGGGCATCGAGGCGAGTTATAAAATATTAAAAATTCAAAGATTAATACTTTGATTTATGGAAACGATAATATCCTTAAATTTTAACATTTATTTCCTGTGGAAAACCTTTTCCACATGGCTCCTCTCCCAGAGTTGGAACTGGGGGGTAGTAGTAGTACATAGAGACAAAGAATAGTAAAGTAGTAGTTGGATGTAATGTTCCATAAAGACAAAAGAAAGTTAAATAAAATACATCTACTTAATACTTAATCCACTATATTTATCAATTAAATTTTACACTAAAATCGATACTTATGCACTAACGAACACTTATAATTAATGATCTCTTGTGTGTCATTGAGCACACTTGGAGTCTGCTTTGTTCAGGTCCACTTTTTACACTGGTGTAAGTTCACTGTGTTGCATACACTTTTAAATCAAACGTGATTTTTATCAAACTTTAAGAGAACAAAAATTTAAAGAAATGAATTTCAGTGAAGTATGGGAAAAGTACTTAATTGAAATTGATACGATTTCTGCAAAGGTTCAAAACGGATATTTTAGTTGACAATGTAGGTACATTCAGAGGACGAACCTCTAAACTTCTAAAGAGTAGTTTACCAGGAAGCAATACGTATGGGTGCGATTAATTTATGGAAGTTGCATAACAAACTTTTTGGGTCATTTGAGAACATTTTTGGAACTTTGAAATTGACTAAACTCTATAGCGTGGAAGGTATAAAATTTCAAGGGTTTGTGCAGTGAAAGGTTTACGTGTGAACATTGCTCAAGTTTTTGGATGTACGTGTTGGTGGCTGATTGCCTCCGACATTAATCATTCCACGTCTCGAGCATATTTCAATTAGTGCGTAGGGCGTGGATGCACGGGTATCGCCTAAACAGGTATATGGAGTACGTGTGGGGATAGCTCTTGAACTGGAAATACGGTTAAAGAAACAATTTGTAAAGGGGGTAAACCGACGTCATGATTACTGTTCTTCGTTTCGTGTATTCGGTCCTTTTGGAGCTACGTGAGTGACCTTAGTGATGGAAGTTCCGCTTCTGAAATCAAAGTGGCAGATGGCTTCAGAAAATTGTGACCAATCGAATATTCAGAACAGGCAGGAGTCCGAACGAGTCGGGCCAATCTTGGAGATAGCCTTGAAGGACGGTGGCCTATCAGGCTGCGAGATGATAAGGATAGAGAAGGGTAAGAAATGACTTGAAACACAGATTAAGATGACAAGAACGAAGAAAGCCGATGAATTCTGAACATAAGTATTCCCAAAAGTTGTTTTATGGTGGTAGAAAGGAACATTCAGAGAAGGAAGGAAGGAAGGTTATGGTAATGTCGTGGTTTGACCTGAGGAAGGGCCAACAAGGAAGCAGGATAAAAATTAGTATTCTGTTTCATCAGACTGGAAACAGGAGGAAGATAAGTCTTCTGTTTAGTAGGAGAAAGAGAAGACTCTGCAGGTGTCTGAAATGGCACTGCAAAATTTCGATTTCCAAACCTTCTGATTAGAAAGAACAGAATCGAATGAACGTTGTCCTGTAGAGCGATGCAAAGATGCATCACTCCATTTGGTGGGAAGAGAAGAGTGGCAATTTTCTACCGAATTCGTTAAAGACGCGTTGTTAGCGCCTGGCAAGATTTGAACCTCATTAAGACAACGAGACTCGGTCATAAGCCGAGCTTGCATCAATGTCCGAGGGACATAGGCGAGTTCTCCGTGATCTCGCGTAAGTTTGCAGAAGAAGGGGGATTCCTCGGAAAATCCGCGCAGTGCTCACTACTATTCCAAGTATGAGCAGAAGTTGCGTGATTAGGGACTTCATCTGGGATGATCTCGTCACCAGACCACTTCCCCAGGAAAATTCCCCTCATCGAGAACTTCCCTCGTGATGTCTGGGACCAGTCTCTTCATAGCGTACTTTTGTCGTGGGATTTGAGACAGCCTCTTCATAGGGCACTTCCTTTGTCGTACTGAGGACATCCAGCGTATCGTGCATGCTACACAAACTAACTGGATGGACAAGTATATTCCCTGCTTGCTTTTCCGTACGAACAACTTCCGACAGCGGAGTAGGTTCGGGTTCGCTCCCGGCACCTGTAGACTTCGTCTGGAATTGGGTGGAAAATCCTCTACCTCTGAAAACAGAATCAAGCCATCTTCTTTAAATAGGGATTCAAGCGAAATGACCAAACCGGAACTCAAAGGAGACGAGTCTTCAGATTCACTTGGAATAACCGAAACTCTGGGAACTTCAAGTTCCTGCCTAACTGTAACCGAAGGGGGTGACTCGCTCTCGATGGAGTCGCAGGGGGGGGGGGTCTACTGTGAAAACATTCCAGTGTTTGTGCTCAAAATTACCGAAGCTATTCTGGCTTTCTAGTTCCTCATTCGCCGGAACTGGAACGGAACAATTGACGATTGATGAATCTTCCCCATCTAATAGCAGTTCCTCTTTATTTTGAACTGGTTCCAGGGAGTCATTCGGGCTCTCTGAAACAATTCCTTCACCCTCAGTCGAAAAGAGCGGAGAGTAGGGGTGACAAACATACTCGAAAGGTGAGTTCTCTCCTCGAATTAGGCCTGCTTCTCTATCGGCCACGCAGAAATCGTACGTAATAAAGAAATTCATCCCCATGATTAAATCTCTATCCCAGTCTCCTTCAGATATAACCACAAATGGGGTCAGATAAGGCAGGGGTTTTCAAACCGTGTTCCGCGAGAACTTGATAGGGTTCCGTGGGACATATCATGAGAGACTGAGAAGGAGAGAGAGGTAAGATAATATCAACTGGCATGGATGAATTTAAGATATATATTCTGCGAATTCAGTGATTGTGTTTTGAAAGGCATAGGCAAAGAGAGAGTGGACGAGAGAGAATTTTAATTCAGACTATGAGATATCCAGAATAAGTGTTGCCATCTTGCAGCCACAGTAAGAAACAGGAGCCCATTTTGTAAACAAAACACAGCTGATAACCACAAGCACTGGTCTGATTGATTTGGTGAGTTTTTCTATGTTTTTAGGTTTAGTTTTCTCAGTTCACGGAAGTTATGATCACAGTAATGTAATATTGAACTTTTATCCAAAGAAAAGTAATCACATCCAAGTCATTGAATATTTATTGTTTGAATAACTATTAAAATTACACCTCAATAACTGTAAAATTCCTCTCAATTATTTTGCATTGGAAAACTTTAATTTTACAATAAACATTTTTTTTATACTTATAATTTCATTTTTGCTGACAGTAATGTCGGGAGGGGAATTTAAAATAAATAGGTCGGTAAAAGTAAATTCTTTTTTTTTTTCCTTGTAAATTTTTAAACTTTTATTTTTCTTGTGAAATTCGTATAACTATGTAAATTTCATAAATTACATAAATAAACTGCAGTGAGCATAAATTGTGTTTTATTACCATTTGCCTTATATCATTAAAATTTTACCTGTTGGTCAAGGTTCCGTGAATTTTTTTTTTTTAAATGAAAGTTCCGTGGCTTCAAAGAGTTTGAAAAACTCCCGAGATAAGGGACTGAATCAAACTCAATAGGAAGAATAATTTCTCCGGTACTGTATTCTTCCCAACCATCATCAATGCAGGTCAAACGAGAAAGCAAATCGAAATTTCCCGTAGCCGCCTTAAGTAATTTCTTGTATACGTCTTGTTTAATGTAATTCGCCTGACAGCAGTCGTCAACAAGAGGCAAAACCGCTTGGTTGTTGACAAGTTTTTATGAAAATTTGAGCTCGTCAAAAAGCACCATTTAGTGAGCCCAAGAAGGCGTTTCCGAAACATACAAACATACTTCGTCTGCGTAATCGATTGGTTTCGCGTGGGATCCAGAAAGCTTCCGACCATCCCGTCTTCCTTAATGCACTCTCATTCAGTTCGTCGCTATAGCCTACCGGTTGGAACACTTTAGTAGCATAATTCCGAAAAGCGTTCCACGTAGTAAAACTTTCCAACAAAAATGGGTGCAAGACGTTCCTTGCGCAACCCTCTTCGTCTAAGAAATGAGTAACCATCCGAATCTTCGCGATATCACCGCGAACGTTAAAAATTAACATAATATCCCTCTAATGCGTCAAACTATTCGTCCACGTACGGGGGTACCAATTTACCATATTCTCTCCCCTTAAAATTTGGAACCTTAGGAATATTACTCGTCCGATAATTATATCTATCCCTTTTTCTTCGAAAAATGACAAAGGAAAAGAAAAATGGGTTTACAAACGAGGAATTCAAAGCGAACAAAGAAAAAAAAAAACTTGTCCCTAATACCGTATATACAACAGAATTGAAACGAAAAAACTTAAGCGTGACATTAGCCATTTCGGTTTAAATAAACACCTAATAAAATCATCCTAAACGAAGATGCAAAACTTGCCTGTCGATTTCGACATATTACTCGAAATGTACGAACTCATTTTAATTTAAACCGAAAAAGTAGTAGCGATTTGCCGTAAAGCACCGAAAAACAAGACAACTATTTGTGCTCCAACGCAATAGTCACTTAAACAAGAATGAAAAAAAAAAAAGTTTGCGTACCGACGCAAAAGAGCGAGAGAAAAAAGGGAAAAAAAATTCTTTTTACTAAATCTAAATGCGCCGAAACGCGCCTAATTCACGCACAAAACGAGTCAAACAAACACCCCACGAATTACATATACACATACTGTATAGGTATAATTAGAGAGTCCACTATAAAATGAAAATCAATCCAAAATTCCATTTTCTGTTAAAACAATACGAGACGATTCAAATTAAAAAAAAAATTATATTCACTTTTTTTTTTTTTTTTTTTTTTTTTTTTTAAATCAAATTCCATGAATTTACCATATACTTTGCAGAAACTGTTGTGTTACAAACAATAAATATATAATTCACCAATATAATTATATACGCAGATACTGCATGAAAAAAAGGCACAAACCTGTCAATTCCTTTCCTCTTACAACAAAAAAGGAAAGGTTGAATTAGATGTACTGCGAATACAGACAAAAAAATTAGTTTTGTTTTTGGTTTAACTCCCAAACGAACAATTAAATTGTTTACAAACGACAAATATAGTTTATATATATATATATATATATATATATATATATATTACGCAAAACAACTTACAACAAAGAACAATGAAAAAAAGAATTTTTTCCCAAACCAATGCGTTAAACTGGGATACACTTTTAATTCACGCCTTTATTTATTTATTGATACTAATGTTAACCTTGCTTGCCAAAAGCAGCTTTATTCCAGTTACCGAGTTTTTCGCTATTTTCTTTCCCTTATTCAGTTTTGAAAGAACGTTTGTTTTCGTTTCCTTTCACTCTTCTCCAACTTCGATGATTCCGTTGGGCAGAGTCGAATGCGTTTGATTCTCCGCGATCCACAAATGTGAAGCCGTTTCCGAATGAGATGCGTTTATAGAATCGAATACGTTTGACTTAGAACTGTAATTTTTTTTTTTTTTTTTTTTTTTTTTTTTTTTTTTTTTTAAAGAACGTTTCGAAGCTTCTTTCAGTGACCCAACCCATTCCACTGCGGTCCCTCCGTTTTTCGTTGATGATCAAGTCTTTCAGATTCTTCTATCCAAATTCCGATAATTTCTTAGTGCAGAATCGAATGCGTTCGACGTTCCGTAACCTCTCCAACGATCCGTTGTGAAGACTTGCATCAATGCTGTGCGTCGCATGTGACGTTTCCAAGAGAAATTAAATTTGTAAAATTCCTCTTCGTGGCGTGCACAATAATAATTGTTGCGGTCTTCTTTCTAAACAAGCGAGTGATTGCGGCTAAAATCAGACCTCCGTTTCGGATGCGTTGACTTCCTTGTAGCGGGGTTTCTGTCTGAAGAAAGGTTTTAAAATCCTGCCATCGGACGACAGTGTCGGCAGAACGGTTGATGTTTCAAAATCCTGGCAAGGTCGCCAGTGTCGGTGGACGATGATGTGTTAAAATCCTGGTATAGGTAGCCAGTGTCGGAATAAAATTTTATTCTTCGTTACGCCATCTCCGACTGTTTAAGGTATTCTCAGTGTGTCGCTTCCTTGCACCGACAATGAAGTTTATACGGCTGACGTCACAGTTCTTTTCGTACGTACTTAATCTGACAGTTAAAGAAAGCAGTTTATACCTTCGCTCAATGGCGTCCCCCAACCCCCTCAGTCCGTTGTGGGAGTGGAATGCTTCTCTCGTGGAAGGATATAAATGACGAATTACCTTTTCAGTCTTTATTTCACAAGGATAGATCACTTAAAATATTTCTTTTTACAATGTACACTACTGTAATTAGAAAAATCACATCCTTAACACAACACGCTTAGAGAGTTAATAACGAACCAATGGACCTGAGCTGAACCGGCTGCCAAAGGGCGAGGCATGCACCTGCTAGAGGGGTGAGGCTTCGACTGCCCTCTCAAAGTGTTTGCCCTGGAGAAACCCCAATGGTGCCACGTTTACAAAAATTCTTAAGGTTGCAAAGGTTGTCTAACAATGATATTAGCAAAGGAATTTATATAATTTTGGTTCTACACTTAACTCCTTTATGTGATTTATATTAGCTGAAAAGAACATTTAGAATTTAGGAATATCTATTTAAGATTATAGATTTGGCACACTGGAGTTGTTAAGGTTAAGAAAGAGGCCAGATGATCCACTGGGGCATCGAGGCGAGTTATAAAATATAAAAAATTCAAAGATTAATACTTTAATTTATGGAAACAGAATAATATCCTTAAATTAAATTTTTTTTTTATTTCCTGTGAAAAACCTTTTACACACACACACACACACACGAGGCACCATGCACACAAGAGGAAGTTGGAAAATTTACAATTTTTCGGTTTAAACGAAGAAAACGTAAATTCTACAGTAATTGCGTTAAAATCTTTTTGGTTTTCTCAAAACTTTCGGTTCCTCTTTCTGTGAAGTCAGGGAAAAGTTTGTAAATTGCTTGCTTTCAATTCTCTGTCAGTCTTTATCCTTTATCTTTTGTTGGGCCGATACTTTAGTAAATAGAGCTGTAGATATTTTGTATAAAATCAAAACCCCTATAGTTTTTTTTTTTTCGGTAACTATACAATGTAGTCGATGTACGAGGGCCACTCAATATATTTTGCCCCACCACTTTTTTTTTTTTTTTTCCCCCCAAGTTTCCTTGTAAGTTCCAGAAATTTTGTACACAAGTAGTTACCTTTTTTACAAGTTTTTATTTTTCCACATAGTTTCCATCCAGCTTTTTCTACAGCTTTCCTCCACCTCGAAACAAGGGCTTTTATTCCTTGCTGGCAAAAGTCCGCTGTGTTCCGTTGGAGCCACCTCCTTAACCTCCTCAATAACCTCATCGTCACTCTGAAACTTTCTTCCATGAATAGCATCCTTCTTTGGCCCAAACAAATGGAAGTCTGAAGTACCAGATCCGGCTGTATGGAGGGTGGAGTAACACAGTCAAGCGCATTTTCGTGATGGCCTCTCTTGTTTGCAAACTGTTGTGGTCTTGCGTTATCGTGCAAAAGAAGGACGTCTTCCAGTTTTCTCTCCGGTCGAACTCGCTTTATACGTCTGTGAAGTCTCTGGAGGGTAGCAATATATGCCTCCGAGTTGATTGTTTGTCCTTTCTTCATAATGTCCACCAGAATCACCCCTTTCATGTCCCAGAAGATGGTGGCCATAACCTTTCGTGCAGAGGGAGCCATTTTGAACGTTTTCTTGTGTGGAGAGAGTGCGTGATGCCACTCCATGGATTGGCGTTTTGTTTCAGGTTCAAAGTGGTGTACCCAAGTCTCATCCCCAGTCACAATTCATGAAAGGAAGTCATCCCTTCTGTCTCGTATCGAACCAACGACTCGGAAGCAATTTCTTTTCTTTGGGCTTTGTGATCTTGTCAGTTCGCGAGGAACAAACCATGAACACACTTTTGAGTATCCCAGTTTTGTAGACATTTGTGGATATTTCCAACTGTTTCCTTCTCTGCGGTTAAGAACTCGATAACAGCTCTGTTTACGATGCACATCACTGTCAGACGCCATTTTCGAAACTGCGTTAACCATCGATTTTATACAAGGGCGTTTAAAAGTGGTTTTATACAAGGAGGGGAGGTTCAAACTGGAAAAATCCAGTTATGCGAAGTGCAGGAAGTTCAAACTTACGGTACAAAAGACATTTCATCCCCATGGCCTATTTAGCTAAGAAAAAAGGGTAGGGCAAAATATATTGAGTGCCCCTAGTTAATACAATGGTTCTATCTTGCATACGATCTCTGCGTGTATATAGCGTAATTATAGAGCTGTAAAATTTCCTTCGTGTTTTTGCAGGAAAAGGGTATTTTCCTCCTTTTCCATACCTGCTTCTGGCAAGGGGAGCGGAGGGTGGGGGGGGGGAGAGCTTTCAATCCAGTTTTTTACTACTGCTAGAACAATTAAAAATGCACTACAGGGTGTCCCATAAGTCCGGCATCATAGGAAAAATAATTAAAAAAGGCAAAACAAAAGCTTTTATTTACAGAACGTGCTCAATATGTCCACCATTGTTTTCAGTACACAAATTCAGACGTGATACCCAGTCAGCAAGCACACGGTGAATGATGTCAGGAGTAATGGTGTAACATGCCCCAATAATGCGCTGCCGCAAATGTTCAACACACCTAATTTTCTCTGCGTATACCAGCGCTTTCAAGTGGCCCCAGAGATAAAAATCTAGTCGTGTGAGATCCGGGCTTCTAGCTGGCCATTCCACAGGCCCTCGACGTCCTATCCAATGACCAGGGAATTGTTGGTACAGGTATTCCCTTACTTGGGTGATGTAATGTGCAGGAGCGCCGTCTTGCTGGAACCATGTTGGGAAATTTGCTTCTTCCTTGAGCATACGTAGGTAGGTGCCTCCAGTGACATGTTCATCGAAAAAGAGGGGGAGGCCTATGATGCGATCCTTCCAAATGCCACACCATACCATCACCCGAGATGCACCTTGTTCCTTTGAAGAGGTATACCAGTGAGGGTTGTTTTGAGACCAGTAGCGGGTGTTCTGTCGATTTACCTCACCATTTCCATAAAAAACAGCCTCGTCACTGAACGGAATGGTGGACGGGAAATTGGCATCCCGAGCATATTGTTCCGTAGCCCATTCACAAAATTCCATCCGCCGGTCGGGATCATCATCGCTTAATTTCTGTAGGATCTGAAGTTTATATGGATGCCATTTGTGAGCCTGAAGTATGCGTTGGATGCTACTTTTCGACACTCCTGTCTCGGCGGACAATCGCCGAAGAGACTTATTGGGACTTTTGTTAAAATGAGCCAGGATAGCAGTCGCTGTATCATCGTCAGTGGACCTCCTTGAAGGTCCACTGCGTGGTTTATCTTCTATGGATCCTGTTTCCTTAAACTTTGCAACAAGTCTGCTAACAGAACTCTGTTATTGGCTTGCGGGCTGGATGCAGTCTTAAATTCAGCAGCGGCCTCTCTCTGACTCCGATTTCCTATGAGTAGAATTATCTGGATTCGTTCTTCCTTGCTCACAGATATTATGGCCTGTAGAAAGAGAAAAATATGAATTATGGTTTGTTGAAATAGAAAAATATGAATTTCTCCTATGAAGCCGTGACTTATGGGACACCCTGTAGTTTAGTGATAGAAACCTCCGAGTCGACTGAAAGGCCTTTGAGGCTTCCTCTTGTCCTCGTCACACACACACACAATTATATATATATATATATGTTAGTGGAGCGTCGATTATCCAAAATAATGAATGCCCCTCTTTTTCCGGATAATTCACCATTGATGGACTACATGTTGGAAAAAGGCTGAAAAATAAGTATATACAGTGTATAATTTCCATACATTTAATAATCATAACTAAAAAGGAGTACTTTAACTTTAAGGTACATTATATAAACGAAGGTTTCTCAGCAGGAGTACAGTAGTTTTGGCTTATTGACGTTCCGGATATTTGACGTCCGGATGATCGACGCTCATGTATATATGCACGCTTAAAGACCCAAGAAGCGCCGAAATAGCAAGACACCTTTTTTACCAGTTAAGTCGGGTTTTCTAGTATGATCTGCTTTTTGGGGATTAGGTTAGGTTAACAGGTTAATTTAACCTAACCTAAAACAAATTGGTGTGTGTATGTGTAAAGTCTAAGGAAGCATAAAGGACGACTTATTTGACTTGGCTTTTTTTAATTAAAATCCTAACGCGGGTGAAATTCGAAAAAATAATTGTATACGGTAAAAGAAAAGCTCTAAACACGCTTATAGAATCCTCCTACGTTAACACAAGCGAAAATTATTAAAAATTTTAAAATATAACATGTTCGACCTAAAAAATGGTCACGGACGAAAATCTATGCAAATGTTCGATTAACCTGGACATGTTACACACACACACACACACACACTATATTATATATATATATATATGTGTGTGTGTGTGTGTGTGTGTGTGTGTGTGAGGTTGATTCATTTGAAATTACATGCGTATAATTTCAAATATAAATTATGTATATGTAGAATGGGTGCAAAATGGGAGAGTGCAAGAATGCTGCAAATGTCGATCAATGTTGCACAGGGGGAGGGGATGTTGCAGGGGGTTATGCAACAAGGGGAGGGATTATCCCCCAAGATGCAATGAAGGGGGGTATGCAACAAATCAATGCTGCAAAGGGGGGAAGGGTTATGCAACAAGTCAATGCTGCGATGAAGGGGGGAGGGAGCTTTGTGGGAGAAGTGAGGATGACCACCCCCAAAGGGGTAACCTTAACCTAAGAGGGAGAGAAAGGAGGAGGAGGAGGGTCTTTGGGGAAGAAGTTGGGATGTCCTAAGCCTCAACCTAAGAAGAGGAGTTCTTTATTCCACCGGAGTCCGTCGCATAATGAGCGTCCAGGGGCCCAGCAGCTGGTATATAGAGGGTCTGGAATTGTCAGATACCCATATATATTTAATTATGTTCACGACACTTCAGGTGAGGCATTCCAGGACAGATCAACCAATGCAAAACACCACTCCGACTCAGATTTGGGTGAAAATTGGTATATAGGGTTAGTTTGTGTTCCAAATTCACTGGTTCAAACAAAAAAGCTCTACGACTAACGGTTTTTAAGTTATTGGCCCCCAAATTTTACGGCTCCCCCCTTTACCGTGCCCACTTTGACGGGCAATATCTCCCATCCAGTTAATCATAAACTGAACATGTACATTTTTGGGATCAGCAAGACTAGATCTATCCAATGATACTAATTTTAGCTTTGTAAAGCAATTTTCAAAATTTTACTCCCTATCTTCCCCATTTGCTTGACCCCCCTACCCCCCCTGGACATTACAACCACCCAATTTTTTTATGAATATTAAACTTCATATTATGGTTGATAAACATAAACAATAAAAAGGGTGGGTATCATAAATGCAAAAAACTTCATTTTTTTCTACGTGAAGGTCAAAATATGAAAATAAAAACCCACTCTAATAGACAGTATTTCCACAACAGTTTCGACGCCCACTGGCATCCTCCTCGAGTGGATACAGAAACACGAATGAACCAAAACAAGAGGGAAAAACAGTCCAGGGACTGACCGTTAAGAAATTCGCACCTAGGTTAGATCCCATTCTCCCGACACCGGAAGGGCATTTTCATTAAGTACATTCGCGCAAATTTAAAACTCTTCCTGTTCTAAACATACAGATTCTATTATTATTTTTTTTTTTTTACATAATTATTACATTTATTATTAAATTTATTACGTTTAATATTGCATAATTATTTATTACAGAAATTATAAATTTATTACTACATTGGTTATTACATTGTTGTTTATTATACAGAACTTATAAACCGAAAAACGAATGAAAAAAGCCGATTAGGAAACAATCCAGAGACCATTGAGAAATTCGCACCTAGGTTAGATACCATTCTCCCGACACCGGAAGGGCATTTTATTACAGGGTTCGCTTATAAGCACATTCCCACAAATTAAAACTATCTTCTTGTTCTATACAAGGATTATGTAAGGCTGTCGCGTTCGGGGAATAAATTCGCGAAGGGATTTGAGCAAGGCTGGACACGAGATTTTTAAAGTTAGGGCTATGAGACGTAAAGGCGAGATAATGTATTACGTTGAAGATTTGAATGGGGAAAAAAACGCAGGAGGCTTTTACCGCGAGGAGTTGCAGAAAGTGACATTTAATTCAGGAAAAAAATGTGTTTAAAATTGAGAATTTTAGGAAGCAAAGGTGAAAGAGAAAAATGTACCTGGTGAAATAGCTAAGGTACCCAGAAAGCTTCAACACCTATATAAAAGCTGATGCAATAATGAAGCTTAAATAGTATGCAACATGGCGCCTAACCATTTCTACGTCACACTACCGTCCTCCTCGTCCCTGTCTGTACATCCTAACAACACCCTGGCTAACTTTGTAACAGAACTCCATAGACCCATTAAATTGAGTCGTGATTCGTATGAGGTGGGGGATATGCGAAATTCAGCTGGACACCCTCTTTTTAAATATTTATTATAAAGATCCCGTTTTACGATTTTTAGAGACCTTGACGAGTGTGAAAAAGCCGGGGTAACTCGGGATGAAACTATACGGATCTCCTGGACTGAGGATGCACGGTATTACTATACAGTAGTAACACTAGGTCTGGGCGTTATGGTGCGACTGAGGATGTTGTGAGAGACTTAAAGGCAAGTTTAAAAAACTCAAATCTTACTGCTAACTTAGTATACGAAATCGTAAACAAAGAAAACCCTGCACATACTCTAATCCTAAAATCAAAGGCTAACAGAAATATTAAAGACAAAGGGCTGTTCAAAATTATGACCGAGGGGCGATATTGATTAGCCTTCCAAAGAGAGAGATTTCACGAGGTACAACATGACTTGTCCAGCCTAATGTATCGGATGAAATTGGAGAAATTGGTTGCTGGCTATACACCCCCAGACATGTGCTATATTTACAGCAATATAGTGGAGCACCAGTTTGTTGGGGATACCCAGGCATGCCTGCTTCGCATTGCTCACATTCCCAACCATAGAGGGAAGAGTTTGAGTATTACATATGACAGGCCACATTATGTGAATGTCGCAACTAATCTAATAACCAATATCTCAATATATATAAGAACGATTGAGGGAAAAAATTTCCCATTCGGTGATGGGAGCTTAACAGTGAAGAGGAGGAGGGCTGTCCGGAAGAAGGGATTACCACCACGTGGCAATAAACGTAAAAGGATATCAAAAAAGAAGTGTTGTAAGCTAATGAAACCTATGGTTGACCATTTTTTGACTGATATAAACTAAGGACATTGATCTCATGAATCATAGTTTGTTTACTACTTGTCGAGAGAGGAGGCACTCTTTCTAACTCGTGTCACGCTTCATCCATCCGTATAGTTCACAATGTTGTAAATCGGAGATGTCCTTCTTTGACATGTCCCGAACTCGAGTTTCTATTGAACACAGTGACTTTATTACAGTTAACCCTTTAAGTACAATTAGTTCTACGAGTTCCCCTATAGAATTCGCGGTACCCAGCTCAGGTCCTTACTTTTTTGACGCAAGGTGTGCACACATGTACGTTAAACTACGTATAGCCCATTCTGATGGAACGGACTGCGATGACAAATATGCTGTATACCCTGAAACAAACCTTCAGCTTCATATTCAACCAGTGTGACGTATATTTAAATCAGGTCAATATCGGCAGGAACGGGGTACTATCACCTACGAGCCTATCTGGAAAATGTGCTAAACTTTTCCAAAGAAGCGAAGGATACCTTTTTAAGTGCCGAGAGCTATTATCAAGCTAAAGACGAAAGTAGTATAAAGGACAAATTTAAAAATTCTAAAAAGAAGATATACGAGTGTTTTGGACGCCTGCATACAGACTTCACATTCCAGGAGAAGTTGCTTGTGAATGGGGTGGATATGAAAATAAAGCTCACCCGCCCGAATCTTGAGATCTGTTTAAATCTGGATGCTGAGCAAGAAGAGGGAGCAAAACCAGTTGTAATTCACATTATGGAGACATACTTCCGCGTACGGCGAGTGAAATTAAGTTCACCAAAACAAATAGAAATTGAGAAAATTTACTACACGCCACAGTAAAATATCCAATTAACAGAGTACAGGCATACCTCGTTTTACGAATCCCCGGGTTTACGAATTTTATTTTACACTAAATAAAAAATTAAATAAACAAATTTAAAAGGTAAAAATAATTATCTCACGCAAGCATATACAATGCGTAATGTGGTAATCGCTTCAGAAGCATCGTGCGTGCGTTTGTTCGCTCTGGCGCGTTCACGCACCTTGGTGTCTGGGAATGCATCAGTTTATACAGTATGTCTGCTTCGTCGATGATTTTGATGGCTTTGAACCAATGTCAGACATACAAAATGAGAAAACAGAAATTGTAACGATCGCTAATAAATTGAATCTCGAATTTTCCGAAGATGATGTAGAAGAATTGCTTGAATCACATGGTGAAGAACTATCAAACGAAGATCTTATTGCCATGCAGGATCAGGTAACACTTGAAGAGGAAGAGGCCCCTGTACTGCACTTTAATATTTCTTTGCTTTCTTTTTTATTTTAAAGGATTATTTTTTATTTAAAATGATGCATTCTATGAACAAACCATTGTTTGCTGCATAAACTATTGTTTTATTACCTTTTCTTGCAATTTTTTTATAATTTTGTATGTAAAATTTTGTTCTGAAAACGTAACCATTGATTATAACATTAAGTCTATGAGAAATAATGCTCTGCTTTACGAAGTTTCGCTTTACGGACGCTCTCTAGGAACGAATTAATTCGTAAACCGAGGTATGCCTGTACAGATCAAACTATCCACGGTGCTAGCAGAGTTGGCATCGAAACAGGAAACATCGCCCTGGGAAATCTACCTAAAAGGATATTAATTGGAATGCAGGAACACAATTCGGTGAATGGAAAATATAAAAAGAATGTCTTTAAATTCGAGAATTTCGGTCTTAAAAATATAACTATATGTTAATGGCGTTGCTTTGGGAGGAACATTGGATACGGACTACTCATCAGACGCTGTGTTCCCGCTTTGCGCGAGAGCATATAGTAATCTGGCCCTATTGCAGGTGATTGTGATGAGCTCGGGATTGGGGTAACGCAGAAAGAATTCATCGATCAATTTAACCTTTATGCGTTTGACATCACACCTGACTTATCTGCTGTGTAAATACACACTTAAGTCCACAACAGAGTGGAAACATGTCAGTCAGATTGGAATTCGCCAAGCCGCGCCTATTAGTTTACTAGTATACCTCGATTCACAAACCCTAATGGAAGTAGACAGATTTAGGGGTGTTGTCACTTTTAAAATGGACGCGAATACACTTCAGAGAGGAATGAATAGTGAACGAATCACACGTTCCAAATTTATCGGTGTGTTTGCGAAGAATGAAACATTGAAATTGCCAACTACGAGAGATTGCGGTAGTCTTATTGTGAACAGAGATGTTATTGGTAATGAAGGGATTCATTGGTTTGCAATCTATTTTAAAAATAGGGACCGCATGTACTCTTTTGATTCACTCGGCACTCAATCCTGGAATGACCCTGTTGTAAAATTTCTCGAGCAGATGCATATCCCCGAAATTGTATGGAATCCCTTCCGTCTACAAGGACATTCTAGTAATACTTGTGGGATGTACTGCCTTTCATTTCTCATGCATATGTCACGTGGTAAAGAACTTATACATTTTTAAAAATTATTCGACCCGTGTCACACTCGACGAAATGATATACAGACGGATAAAAACTTTTGGGGACGAAACTACAACTAACCTAGAAATCTAAGTTACACCTTAAAATTTCAACGACTCCGCCTTATAATATTCTGAATGACCAATCAAAAACATTTTCATTACATAAGCTCGTCCCTACGAAAGCTTTCATCCATACATAAGGAAAGGAGGGCTTCTCTTTTCCTCACTGGGTGTTACAAGAATCATTGTCCTTTGATTGGATATTGACATTCCCTTCCAAAAACGAAGCTCCTCCTTTTCCTTAAAAATCAACTTGAAATAAAGTTCTTTCTTCGAAGCCACTTAGTTTCTCAAATTTATGACCAACGTCATGGTCCAATTTAACAAGTGGGTTCGAAGTCTGTTTTCCAAAAGTTTAACCACGAAGCGAAGAGAAAACAAGCCATTTTACATCTGCACCCGGCCAGCTTGTTTTCCCTTCTCTTTGAAGCTAGGGCCGCTCCTCGACCCTACCATAAATCTACCGCGAGTCTGTCCTGGGTTATACCATTAACGTGAGAATACAAAAATAAAAATCGAACGAACGTTAAACAATGTGAAACATTTTTATTTTTAACCCTGTAACAAGAAACCTATTGATATTCTTCAATAACCATAATCTAAACTACCTTTCTTTAGAGATTTAAACAAAATCTTAAAACTAAAATTTCTGCTCCTATTTTCGTAGAGATTTCGCACACAAATTTACCGTTACAACAAAATTATAAATATTTTTTTTTTTCATTCCTTTTCTAGATTTTTTAAAACTGTGATTTCGAAATAAAATCAATGTGTGTGTGTGGGTGGTCTTCAGTTTATCCTCTCTCTCTCTCTCTCTCTCTCTCTCTCTCTCTCTCTTCTCTCTCTCTCTCTCTCAATAAATATAATATAATTTAAAATTGATTTTACGTTCACTTACAATAATAATATTGATTGAAGTAATATTTGAAGTGAAGTGAGACGGAAACCAGTTTTGAGACGAGACGAGACGAGATGTAGGTCACGGGAAACCTTTGCGGTTAACCTTTTTGGCCGACGCTTCACCTATATTTCATGTATTGTACCGCTAGATTCTTCTTTCTTGGAATAAAAAAAAAATTTCAAAGAAAGGATCGCGGACAAGTTTAGAGGTTTAAAATGTATGAATTAAAATTTTAGTTTTAAATAATTATTCAGTATGTTTGCAAGATTTTTCTTTTAAATGTACAAGTTCATTAAATCATATATATATATATATATATATATATATATATATATATATATATATATATATATATATATATTCCTCGTTCCTATTTCTTATACTATTATTATTTTTTATTTTATTTTTTTAGCATATATATTCCATCGTTTGTATAGGATTGTATATTTATTTCATGAAATTGATTCCAATAATTCGTCTAAATAAACAGAATGATGTAATGGTGTTTTATTTAATTCGGTTTAATTGTATTTCTTTTATTGTTAATATTGGGATTCGTTTAAATAATTAGTTCTCTTGCTGATGAAATTTAAGGAGAAAGTCACTTATGCCTGTAATAAATAAGTGGCAACTCACTTAAATAAATTAAAATAAATAGTGGTATCTGCCAACTCTCCTTATATAAATAAAAACTAACTGGTAACTCGTCTAAATAAAAATTAAAATAAATGGGGCAATCTGACACCCTAATAAGGTACACCTGAACATAATTAAAATATGAGTATCTGGAAACTCACGACCCTCTTTATAACAGCTGCTGGGGCCCCTGGACTCATTATGCGACGGACTCTGGTGGAATAAAGAACTCTCCTCAGATTAGGGCTTAGGTTAGGATTTCCCTTTGGGGGGTGAGGACATCCCGCCACCACCCCCAAAGACCCTCCTCCTTTCTCTCCTCTTAGGTTAAGGTTACCCCTTTGGGATAGCTCCCTCCCCTCCCCCCTTTGCAGCATTGACTTGTTGCATAACCTCTTCCCCCTTCATTGCAGCTTGGGGGATAATCCCTCCCCTTTCTTGCATAACCGCTTGCAACATTCTTGCGCTCCCATTTTTGCGTCCATCTACTACACACACACACACACACACACACACACACACACACCTTGGTTACCTTGGTTTTGCTTCTGTTCGAATTGTTCATATTGACGAAGATTGACGAAGATTGACGAAGATTGATTGAAGTAATATTTGAAGTGAAGTGAGACGGAAACCGGTTTTGAGACGAGATGTAGGTCACGGGAAACCTTTGCGGTTAACCTTTTTGGCCGACGCTTCACCTATATTTCATGTATTGTACCGCTAGATTCTTCTTTCTTGGAATAAAATTTTTTTTTTCAAAGAAAGGATCGCGGACAAGTTTAGAGGTTTAAAATGTATGAATTAAAATTTTTAGTTTTTAAATATTCAGTATGTTTGCAAGATTTTTGCTCCACCTTGCACTTGCAGCTTAATGTGGATTTCGAACCGGGACCCACCACTTGTGGTCAGAAATTAAGTTCTTTTCTGGATTAGATCTCACGACTTGCCGATCGGCAGTACAGCGTTTTAACCACTAGGCCACTCATAGTCATGGCACCCATTTATCCACTAGATGAACAGCTAGGTAAGCTGCTCGCCGTCTGCTTTCGCCGGGAATCGAATCTGGAGCCGGTGGATTCGTAATCAGCGATGCTAACCACTACACCCCGTGTATATAATATATACAGGGTGTCCCCAAAAAAACTATATACTCTTTATAGCATCATATATTTTATAACTTACAAAAAAAACCAAACAATATATTGTTATAGCAATTGCCAATGAAAGGTAAATTAGTAATCTAAGTGATCAAAATGTTATAGAGAGTTGTTTGCATATAAAATTTAATTAACTACGCCAAGTGCTCAAAATGCAAAATGCAAAAATGCTCCTCAACCCCCATAGAAGAAGGAGAGAGCCAAAATCAACGTCCAGAGTTTTCGAGTTTTCTGTCCTGGACACTACGTTTGACAGAATGGAGGTCATTGACAGGGGAGAAAAGTGGATTGAGGAAGTGTGTTCCAGTGTTCACCGGTTAAGTAGAGGAAAGATTAAGAATACCGATTAACCCTTGCGTTTCAGAGTTGGACAGAAAAGGGGTGTATATATATATATATATATAGTATATATATATATATGTATATGTAGGAGAATTACGACTTCTGATCGAGTGAGGCCCATGGTGTAGTGGTTATCATATCTGACCGGCAATCGGAAGATCCCGGGTTCGATTCCCTGGTGGTTACCTCATTTTTTCATTTGTTCGTTCTCCCTCCTCATCTTGCGCGGAATGTTCTTCTATACAAGCGTCGTTCTTTACGTTAATTATACTGCGTGTTCTTTGCAGTTGAAATATATATATATAGTGGTGGCCATAAGTCACGCATCACCCTATCAATTTAAAAAATACCAAAATTACTGTAAGTGGTAGAAAAGATGTATTTAGAAACTACTCAAGCATTTTTGGTTGCATAAAACTTTTTTTTATGTAGAATTTCCGATATTTGTAGTATTAGATAAGTAATTATACTCTAGTCCGTTATCAGGCTGCTTTATTTATTTGCACATCTTGTAAACAAGAAATATTTGAAACATAAACGACACCAGCGCGCATGCGCAAACAGAGCAAATTTAAAAATTTAAGATATTTTCACTACCAACGGAAAGAGATATATATATATGTGCCTCGGTGGTGTACTGGTTTCGCTGACTACGAATCCATTGGCCCCGGGATCGAGACCCATTGACGGCAGGCAGTGCGCAGCAAAATCCAGTTGTTCATCCTTCACACACGCACAAAAAAATTGGTTGGTAGATAAGTTGGTAGCCTAGTGGTTAAGACGCTGGGCTGCTGGTGGGGTGTGGTTTGGATTCTGTTAAACTGTAGGCTAAGGTGGAGTGACAAGTTTGATCTTCGTCAGAATGAACAATTCGGGGGAAGCCAAACCGAGGTTAATCAAGGGTGAATTTCACACTTAAACACGTGAAATGAATGAATGATGCAAACCCACAAGAAAAAAAATTATTCAAAGACCTTTCGTTCATTCAGCAGTAAGTACACTTTGTCAAGGAATTCCCTGACGAGGTGTACTGCTGAATACATGAAAGGACTTTGAATAATTTTTTTTCTTTTTCCTTGTGGGTTTGCATTTTATATATATATACAGGGTGTACATAAAGTCAGGATCTATTTTTGTGAAGCACTTGGAAATTATATGGAATTCATATGGATTCAATCATAAAATGATAGTGGTAACATTTATTAAATAATTAAGAGTAGGATTCGACGTGACGCCCATCAGTATCCCTGCACAGCTCAAATCGTTCCGCAGCATTTCTAAACACATTCTGGAGCATTTGCGGGTTATGTTATCTGCAGCAGTTCGTATACGTGTACGTAAGTTTTCAAGACTCGTAATCTTCGTCTAATAGACGTGCGATTGATAAAGCCCATGCAAAGAAATCTAAAGGGGTTAAATCTGGTGATCTCGCTGGCCAAGGTCTGTTGCTTCCGCGTCCGATCCAGCGATTTGGAAAACGTCCATTTAGATAATCCTGAACATTTTGGCATAGTGACAAGGAGCACCATCATGTTGATAGACGACGGTACTAACAATCCTATCCCCATCAGCTGAGGTTCAAGGAATTGCTGCAACATGTCCAGATAAATAAGCCCCGTAACTGTAGCTTCAGCAAAGAAAAAAGGACCATAAACCTTAGATTTTGTTAAACCCATCCAGACATTAACTTTAGGTGAGTCTCTCTCCCAATTTTGGACGAAATCATTCGGTCTTTCATCTGCCCAAATTCGACAGTTATGGCGATTTACTTTTCCACACATATGGAAAGTGGCTTCATCACTAAAGAGAATGTTGTCCATTAAATTATCACTCCAGATTTGTTCTACGAGATCAGCACACACAGCACTTCGTTGAGGAAATCTTCCTCATGTAAATCATGTAAAACCTGCAAATGATAGCTTTTCTTCTGCAAATTAACTTTCAAATTTTGTGCACAGATGACGTCGGGAGGCCGAGTCTGTGTGATGCAGCACGAACGGACGTACGTGGCTCCTCAGTGATAATTCCGCGTACTGCGTTCACGGTAAGATCTGACATACACGGTCATCCTGATCTTGCTTCATCATTTACAGATCCCGTTCGTTTAAATTTGTTCACCAATTTTCGTATTGTCTTGTCTATTGGCCCCGGCTTATGAAATCTCCTTCTAAACTTCTCTCTGATGTCATTGTATTTCTTTCCTCGATTCGCCAAATTACTATTGCCACACGCTCTTCTGTATTCATTCTAAGGCTTCTGAAAGAAAAATAAAAAAAAAAATTATTTCACAAAATAGATCCTGACTTCATGTACACCCGGTATTTATAAAACTTTGTTTATCTTCCGCCCGAATTGTTCATTCTGTCGAAGGTCCTGCTCGTCACTCCACTATATATATATATATATATATATATATATATATATATATATACAAAAATAGATCCTGACTTTATGTACAACCCGGTATATATAAAACTGTTTATCTTCCGCCCGAATTGTTCATTCTGTCGAAGGTCCTGCTCGTCACTCCACTATATATATATATATTATATATATATATATATATACACAGTATATATATATATATATATATATAAAGGGTGATCCAGAGAAATGGGACCCAAAAGAAACCCCTGTAACTCTTAAAGTATAAGTCCTTTTATAAAATCATACGCATCATTCGAAAGAGGATAGTTACAAGTTTGTACAGGATTGTATAGGTTTTGACAATACAAGACAAGATACAAAACAAATAAAAGTGTTAGTTAAAACTAACCCTTCAAGATGACTGCATGGACTGTGGAACAGCTGCGTTTCATAACTGAGCAATATTATGAGCATGGAAGAAGTGTAGTTTCAGCTCAAAGATCTTTCAAGACAAAATTTCAGATGTCAAAATCACCTTCTAAGAGCTGAAACTACACTTCTTCCATGCTATAATATTGCTCAGTTATGAAACGCAGCTGTTCCACAGTCCATGCAGTCATCTTGAAGGGTTAGTTTTAACTAACACTTTTATTTTGTTTTGTATCTTATCTTGTCTTGTATTGTCAAAACCTATACAATCCTGTACAAAATTGTAACTATTCTCTTTCGAATGATGCGTATGATTTTTATAAAAGGACTTATATTTTAAGAGTTACAGGGGTTTCTTTGGGTCCCATTTCTCTGGATCACCCTTTAGAACA